>CM050517.1:99940581-100208081 GCA_027563665.1 Antrozous pallidus
GACTTATGACCAGAAATCCTCCAATGAAGGGTTGAGACTGATTTGGAGGAGCAGCAGTTAGTGTGTGACTATCAGTGCTAACTTGTAGTGCTAAAGCCGGAGAATTTCTCAAAATTACGGTAAAGGCAAGGCTCTCTCTCATCACTCGCACTTCCATCCCAGTGTGCCCGGGGTAGGGGAGAAAGGGGGTGCAGCTGGATAATGCAGCCACCATTGTGCCGACCCCCAGAGCTCTTTTGAGGGGTGTCCTTTGCCACGCGTGTCCCAGGGGGGAAGAAGTTTGAGTCCTAATGACCTAGGACCCATCATCCAGGCCTGGACCACAGCCTCAGCTTCCCTTCTTGGGTTCCCATCTGTCTGTTGCACTTACAGGGGTAACCTTGTGTGGAAAGAAAGCCACGAAACGGTTGAAAGCAGTGTCCATGGCCTTTCTGCTCTGGTGATGGGTTAAGAGTGACGCACGAGAACCTCTCTCTCCCAGATCTCTGGGTAGCACGGGCTCGTTGACTTAGGAGAGGGCTGAGGGACGCCCCTTCCACTCTGCCTGTTGTGTGTGAGGGCGCTCACTCTTCGGGCTACGATGAAGCCGGCTCACCTGCCGCCATGCTTCCCCCCACCAAGGCCTTTCCAGCAACAGCCTCTGGTGGCCTGTGTCCGCGGAGCCAGGCTGCCCCCGGCGGCAGCTGGCCGGCTGCTGGCCCAGTGATCCGAGCTTTCGAGGGGCCCAGATTTACAAACCAACACCATGCATCATCTCGAATACTACTATTTTGGGGTCTTTTCATGCCATGAATTCCCCATACGCACATTCTTGATGGCAGATAAGGGCGTTCTTGAACTTACAAGCCAAAGTCAAGGGAAATTCTGAAACTATATATAGTTTATTTGTCTTTCTAACCAGGGAGAAGAATTTTTTACTCGGATGATCTCACATTTGCTAACTTGATATAAATTTTCCTGCTTCTTTTCAAATAGCACCCCATGGAAATTAAATTCCAGCTCGGGCCTCCCACACACACACAAATGGCGGCCACTCCTCTGTTTAGGAGAAGGGCCTAGCTCGTGTTCCTGTTTCGTTGGCTATAAGCATATTTTGCACAGATGACTCAAAAGGTATGCTCTTGTCTTTTTAGAGGAAAGTCGATGCTGACAGTTAGAGGAGCCCGCTCACCAGCGTAAAGCTACTGTTTACTCAGGACCGGCGTTGTCCTGTGACCCGGGGTTGGTCCTGCTGGTGTTTTCAAGAGCGACAGACATCAGCCTTTCCCGAAGGGTAGCCCCGATCGCGCAGAAAAGGGGAGGTAAAAGGTGCACATAAACGGGGAGCTGTTTTTCACTCTCATCCTCTTCCTCCTGTGATAGCCACGTTCACACACAGGCCCAGGGTTAGCGCCCAGCACCCCGCCAGCTGGTTATCTCACGGTGCCGTCGCTTACGGGCCTGGCACGGGCCTCCCTGGACTGGCCTCGGGGTGTCAGCGGGGCTGCGCTGTTTTCTGGGGAGCGAGCGTCTCTTCCAGCTTCTGGAGCGGTCGTGTGCCCCTCTCTCCGGGGCTGGACGGTCTCCTGCAGCCACACCGCCCGCGGCCTGCAGCCTGGAAAAGCTCTCTGCTTTGAAGAACCCCGGGAGTTCGGTTGGGCCCATCCCGGTGACCCAGGGGAATCCCACCTCAAGGCCCGCATCTCATCAGAGTCCCTTCTGCAGCGTAAGGTTCCTTATTCCCAAACTCCAGGCACTGAGGCGTGCACGTCTCTGGGTGGCCGCTCTTCTGTCGCCGGTAGCTGTTCTCCCATCCTTGTAGTTGTTCCTATTAAACTGGCTCTGAAATGCTGGAGACTTCCATACACCCCCCGAGAAGGGCCTGTTAGACCCCCAAAACGGTGCATGGAGTGGACCGTTAGTTCTCCGCGAATTCCCAGGCATCCCAATGGGAGGAGGCAGAGGGCCTGGCGCAGAGACTGGCCTGGCAGAGGCGCGGGCAGGGCCCCCAGGACGCTGACCGGACAGCTTTGCCGGCAGGGCTTTCAGCGGGAGCGGCTCTCGGACGGACCCCTGTGTGAGTGCGTCGCCCTCAGCTGTGCGCTGCCCCGAGGCCCAGGCCCAGGCCCTGGGACGGGAGCTCTCCAGTTGCAGGCGGTTCCCGGGAGAGACGCCCCCCAGCAGAGGCGCCGGGAAGGATGCTTCCGCCCTGAGATCACAGCCGGTGGTGGTGGAGAGGACAGGCGGGTCAGCTGCCTGGCCCACGGCAGTGTCCGCTCCAGGTCATGACAGTTGGATGCCGCACAGGGCCGCTGGCCAGTGGGGTGACCGGGCGTGGGTGGGGGAGAGAGGACCGGCCTGGCAGGCAGCAGATGGGCTGAGGGCGGCTCTGGTGACTTAATTGGGTAGAGTTTGAAGACGAGGAGGTGCGTCATGGATGGCGGGGCCGGGAGGAAGCTTTGTGCCTGGGGGACCCGGCTGGGAGCCCCAGAAGTGACGGCCAGATTCTGGTTGTGGAGGGGTGCAGCATAGGTCCTCCCGCGTGGGCAGCGTGACAAGGTCAGGTGGGCACGTGGGACTCGGACTGGACAGGTTCAGGGCAGGGCAGTGGCCGCTGGCAGAGTGAGGGCTAGGGCTAGGGTGAGGGCTAGGGTGAGGGGTTAGGGTGAGGGCTAGGGTGAGGGCTAGGGTTAGGGATAGGGTGAGGGTTTAAGGTCAGGGTTAGGGTTAGGGATAGGCTTGTTCCCGGGCGGTGGGTGCTCCTTCCCTGCTGGGTCTGCATCCTGGGCCTGTGAGGCAGCCTGCCTTTGGGGACAGGAGAGAAGATGAGGCCAGAATCCAGGCTGAACCCAACATGTAGCTAAATTCCCTCCCCCCTGTGTGATAACCCTGTCTTCTCTGAGGAGATGTGAAAATATTTCATTGTTTCTTCCTCTCTCTTCCCCCTAAGAGAGAATCAGGGGAGTATTACTGATGCTCTAGAGCAGTGGTTGGCAAACTGCAGCTCGTGAGCCACATGTGGCTCTTTGGCCCCTTGAGTGTGGCTCTTCCACAAAACACCACGGCCTGGGCGAGTCTCTTTTGAAGAAGTGGCGTTAGAAGAAGTTTAAGTTTAAAAAATTTGGCTCTCCAGAGAAATTTCACTTGTCCTGTTGATATTTGGCTCTGTGGACTGAGTTTGCCGGCCACTTCTCCAGAAAAAAACCTTAATGAAGTGCTATGTCTTTTGAGTTAGCAAGACGGTGGACATGCTTTGTAGGACTGCAGTGGAGTGTGAAATCACACTATTTCTTCTTTATTTTAGAGCAGACTTTGTTGCTCTCACTTACTGTCTGTCTTCGTCAGAGAAAGGCGTCCTGCAGCCAGTCCGTTCTCCAGCAGTGACCTGCTCCCGACATCTGCGCCGACCACTTTTAGAGAGTGAGCCACACCAAGCAGTCATCATGGAAATCCAGGCCACGCACGCGCATACACACACACACACACACACACACACACACACACACACACTAAACCACAATAGAGATGAAAAGTTCCTGAAGCAGCACCTATGTGCTGAGCCCTGTTTTATTCAGTTCTGATGTTTTATTCTAGACTAGTTCCCTTAAAAATGCTTCTGGCCCAGTAAATTGCTTTCATGATCCCCAGCCTGCAAGCTGACAACGCTGTGCCACAGCCTAGCACCCTGGACCCCGCCGCCAGGTCCCATGGACGCCAGGTTCCGCCCCCCCCCCCCCCCCCCGCTTCTGTCTGCACTCCTGCTGGGTCCTCCACCCACACTCCTCCCCCGTCCACCCTGTCCCCTGAAATGCACAAACAGCCCAGCTCTCCCGGTCTTTCTCGGCCACATGTTCCCTGCAGCCTTCCCGAAGGCGACCCAGCGCCTTCCTTCTTCACGTCCAGTGCTTGCCCCGTGTGCCCACCCTCCCGCCTGCCCGCTGGGAGCCCACTGAGCCCACGGCCTCCCGGCCGCTGTCTGGGTCCTGCACTGCTGGTCCTATGTGTGGCACACAGTAGGCACGAAATCAGTGCTTCTGGAATTGCATTAAGGCAGGCGATGCCTGGGGTGGGGGGGCCAACCAAAACCTACCCTCCAGGCAGGCACATCCATGTCTGGGTCCCTGTGCACGCAGCGTTTACAGTCGCCTGCTTCACTGTGTATGGGCCGGAGGCATGGAGTGACCGCCAACACACCCCAGTGTTTAACACAGAGGTCCAGGACAGACAGAAACATGGGTGTTGCAAATAATGGACGTCTAAACACCTTATGTAGAAGCAAAAGTATGTAAAAATTGTGCTTTTCAAATGCTTTTTTCACGATTAGTGTTGACGCTAGTCAGTGTCTCTGTAAACCGTGTTCTAGAACCTCGCCAGCTGTCTGCGGGGACCCTCTGATCATGTGGCAGGAGCTGGGAAAGGCTCCCGTTTGGCAAAGGAGACCGAGGCCCAGGAGGCCAGGTGGCGCTCGCAAGGCCGCTCAGCTGCCTGCCAGCGGAGGTGGGGTCACACAGCCCCTGATGGCCCTCAAACTTTGTCCACTGAGTCAGCCTGTCTCGGCGTCAGGAAGGGGACTCAGATGGCCAGGGGGTGTGATGTCCTCCCTCCTCACGCCTGTCAACAAATGTCTTCACGTGAAACTCGTGGCGATTGCTTGTTTGAAGCTTGTGTTCCTTCCGTGGGACAAGTGATGACGGGCCGGCATCTCGTCCTCCTGTGAAAATGCTGACACTTGCAGGCTGTTGTGCACCGTTACTGCTGCTCTCTGGCCTGGTCTGAGGCTGCTGTGCACCGTTACTGCTGCTCTCTGGCCTGGTCTCAGGCTGCTGTGCACCGTTACTGCTGCTCTCTGGCCTGGTCTCAGGCTGCTGTGCACCGTTACTGCTGCTCTCTGGCCTGGTCTCAGGCTGCTGTGCACCGTTACTGCTGCTCTCTGGCCTGGTCTGAGGCTGCTGTGCACCGTTACTGCTGCTCTCTGGCCTGATCTCATTGCACCCCCTCTTCCCCTCACAGAGCACAGGCGTGGCTTCTCCCAGAGCGCCTGCTTTCACGGGCCCGCACGGACGGCGCGCCAACAGATTGCCTGATGAGCGCTCTGGGATGGGAAAGCGGTTTTCACAAAATTTCTCCCTTTTGTTCCTTTTAACAAACACCGTTTTGATAGGTCGCCGCCACAAAAAGGTGAATAAGCTTGTGGGTGATGAACAGCAGCATTCATATTGTGAAATTCGTGATCCTGTCGTTAGCTTGGAATGGAATAGTCTCTGATGTTTATTTTGTTTCTGTCTTTCTTCCCCTTTTGATCCTCACACAACCCGAGCGCCCAGGAGAGGAGAGGACAGTCAGCTTCCCTCTTCCTGCCCACAGCCGCGGGGACCGGGGACCGGCACCCTGTACCGCTGTCCCTTTCTTAAAGGGGAAGAGGGCGTGGGGCCGGCCTGATGGAGCCCTGCCCTCACCTGTCACTCCCAGTTTTCAGCACCAGCATAGGCATTAGCGTGGGTCTGCCGATTCACCGGCGGAGAAAGCGAATTCTGTAGAGCTAATTAGCTAAGCAGAGCTCATTAGCTTGGCTTCGTTTAGCGAGTCTGATCTCATTAGCTAATGTGGCACCGCACACACACACTCTCAGCCACCGGTGTTTTCCGACGAGCGGGGCCGAGGAGGGCGGCGGCAAAAGGGAAGTGAGAAGGCCGAGCCCCCTCCGTGCCGCTTTGCTTTGTGCTGTGTGCCTGTAATTATCCCAAAGGAAACATGGAGAGGAACTTGCCAGATGCCCTTGAGGTGCAGCCCTGGGTTGGGCCTCGCGGGGACCAGATGTGTGTGTGATCTGCCTATCGGGGTCAGTGTGAAACGGGGCGGGCTGGGAAGGTGAGCTCGGCCCAAAGGGTGTCGAATGTTTTATCAATGGCTGCGTCACGGAATGTGCTTTGCAGTGGGGATTGTGTTAGCACGAAGTGATCACTGCCTTCCAAACCCCGGGGGAGATAATGAGGTGGCTGAAGGGACCGTGGCCAGCCGGAGCGTGCAGAGAGCCACAGGGCACCCAGGAGGGACATGAGTCCGACAGTACACGCGCACGCAGGTCAAAATCAGAGCGGAACAGTAGGTCACATGTTGGGCGGTGAAGTTCCGGGAATAAGCCTGAAGGAGGCACCTGTGATCATAAAGGGCTGGAAAGTAAGGTCTTTAACAAAGAGAAAGGGTTTGGGAAGTCAGTATTTCGCCCTCCCCAGAGGTTACACACGTACAGCTTCCCAGTGCGTGTGTGAGTTTTGGAGAGCCGGGGGGTTGCCGTTTGGGGGTCATCAGCCAAGTGGAAGGAGGTTTCCTCCTGCTGCTGGGTGACAGGCTGAGGGGGATTTCATGGACGGGGTGGGGGTGCGGGAGGGAGGGGATGTGAACGAGGGAGGAGATGGGAACGGGTGGAGCAGTGGCTGCATGGGGCCCTCCGGAGAGGGGTCTCTGTCCCTGCAGATCAAACAGCTGGAGGACAGAGGTGCTGCTCACGGGAGGCTGGGCGGCTTTCTGTGGAGAGAGGACCGAGGACACGCCTGTCCTCACCTTGTCGCTCAGGGTCCCCTGGGTGGAGGCTCCTCTGTGTGAGCCACGTGTGAAGACACCGCTTCAGACCATTCTCCCCGGAGGAAGACTTTCCCCTTCACATCTTAAAGTCACCTTCAGTGGCATTCCGTGTTGTTTCAGAACGATGGGTGTCTTCTTTTTCAGGCGTCTCTCTTTAAAAGCGTTTCGTGAAAAGTCAGCAGGCAGCCAAAACCTCCTCACTCTCAGACACCCAGTGGGAAGGCCGTGTGGGTGCTGACACTCCTTCCACTCTGCATTTTCCAAAATGTCCCTTAACGTCTAACGTGTGTCTCCGGAGCCCCCCAACTCCTCCCACAGACGTTCCTTTCCTTCCTCTGGAAGCTCGGGCCTGAGCCGCGGCCCGTCCTGGCGCTTCCTCGTGGGCACCGCACGGCCGCGGGGACAGGCGGTCTGTCCGTTCGTGCCATTGGGGTCCTTCCTCCCGAAGGGGGGCGCTGTGGCGGTGTGGGCTGGCTCTCACCGATCGGCCTGGGAGCTGATGCCTCACTCCGCGGCCCTGTGGCCAACGCAGGGACTCGCTTCCGCTGACGGGGCGCTTGCCCCGACTCGGCGGCCGCCTGGGAGTGCAGAGCCGCGTGGCACTGAGCAAAGGGCGCAGAATCCAGAAGGTTTGGGATGTCTGCATTCCAGGTTCCTTCAGAAAATGTGTATGCATTGACTCACCCAATCCCGCAAATACGCATTTGGTGTTGTCGCATCAGGTGTTGGCATTCACTGGCAGCCAAGACGAGGTCCTCGGCCTCACGGGCTGGTAGTTGAGGGCTGCGTGGGGCTGGGGCCTCGGAGCAGCAGGTTCACAGGGATCAGGTGGGCCAGGATCTTACGAGAGGAGATGCGCTAATGGGGGAGCGTGAGGAGGAAGTCAGGAACTCGGACCGGCCTTTTACACCGTGCCGGTCTGGCCCCGGGCGAGGGCAGGAGGGGAGAAGTTAGGCTAGCAGCATTCTGGGGGGTCCAGGGAGGTTTGGCAGAGCTTTTGGGGGGCCTTGACTCAGAGTCAGAGGACAGGGGGTCTCAGGAAGGGGTCTGAGTATTTTTACAGCCTTCAGCCACCCTCTGGGCAGCCCCCAGGAGCCGTGGCCCCGCATGCAGCTCGCTGAACTGGTCTGCAAGGCGGCTGCGGGGCTGCCGGCCTCTGTGCTCCCCGTAACGGCGGTTAACGGTTTGTCCTCTGTGCTCCCCGTAACGGCGGTTAACCGGGTAACCGGTTTGTCCTCTGTGCTCCCTGTAACGGCGGTTAACCGGTTTGGCCTCTGTGCTCCCCGTAACGGCGGTTAACCGGTTTGTCCTCTGTGCTCCCTGTAACGGCGGTTAACCGGTTTGTCCTCTGTGCTCCCCGTAACGGCGGTTAACCGGTTTGTCCTCTGTGCTCCCCGTAACGGCGGTTAACCGGTTTGTCCTCTGTGCTCCCCGTAACGGCGGTTAACGGTTTGCCGGTGAGGTTGGCAGGCCTGTTCGACTCGCCTTGGGAAGCTTATCAGATGGGCGGGGAGAGAACACTATCAGAAGTGTGCTTCCAAATGATACTCTGTTTTAAATGTGCATCAGAGGGGCCAGAGTGGAGCAGGGAGAGAATTGGGGGGCTGTTAAGGAAAACGGGGGGCTACGATCCAGGTGTGGCCGAGGAGACGGAGAGGAGTGGGGAGGTGTGGGGCACCCTGGAGAAGGCAGAGTTAGGTGTAGCTGCCTGTGCTGAGATTGGATGTGGGGATGGGGGTGAAGGAGAGGGAGAGGTCATGGGTCAATCCTAGGCTCCTGGTTTGCGGTGTGCAGTAGAGGGGGCCGGAGAGAGAGAGGGAGAGAGAGAGAATGCAATGGTGATAAGGGGGGCTGGTTGAGAGGGAGAAAGAACCCGAGGCGCTCGGCGGACGCTGGGAGTTATCTGTATATCACAGCGTCTAAGGAAACCGTTAACACAGAGGCAGGGCGGAGCAGGGTGTCGCTGGTACTGAGAAGTGGCAGGGATGGGGGGGCAGTAGGGAGGGGCTGCTGTGGGCGGGGCAGGAGAGCCTGTTTCTGGGAGGGTGAGGGCAGGGATGAATGTCCTCGCTGAAGTAGATGCCGGATTTGGTGGCGGGGAGGTGGTGGTGACTGGATTTGGTGCAGGGGGAGGTGGTGGTGACCGGATTTGGTGGCGGGGAGGTGGTGGTGACTGGATTTGGTGCGGGGGGAGGTGGTGGTGACTGGATTTGGTGCGGGGGGAGGTGGTGGTGACCGGATTTGGTGGCAGGGAGGTGGTGGTGACTGGATTTGGTGCAGGGGGAGGTGGTGGTGACCGGATTTGGTGCAGGGGGAGGTGGTGTGAGGGAGGTGGTGGAGACCGGATCTGGTGGGAGGGAGGTGGTGGAGACCGGATCTGGTGGGAGGGAGGTGGTGGTGACCGGATCTGGTGGGAGGGAGGTGGTGGGAAGGAGGTGGTGGTGGGCTTCGCAGAGGGGGTGTTGGCAGGATGTTGGCAGAGAAGGTGGGTGCCAGGCTGGCCCCACTGACCGGCAGGAGAACGGCACCAATAGTGTTTCGGACTTGCCCCACTTTTCAATCAATAAACCCTTTAAAAATAGTTCTGTTATGTTCTGAGCTGTGTTCTGGGCTCTGCATAGCTATTCACTAATATTACTCAGTAATCTGGTCGTCACAGCTTATTGATACTGTCTTTATGGCCCGTTTATGAAAGAGTGTTGTGAGGGTTGGGAAAGAACGGAACAGTCCCCCCTCAGATGACTCGACAGGCAGGTGGCATTGTGTCCGGAATGGCCAGGCCCCCCGACACGCTGACTGACCGGCGAATGGCACTGTGCGATATCGGGGCGTCTGCAGAACAGGTGAGACGTGCTCGGGAGAGAGAAGCCCGTTAGAGAAGAGTTTGTTGGAAACACAATGTCTGTTTTGCTTCAGGAAAATGGATTAAAAGTCAGTGGCAAAAAGAACTCTCGGTGAGGTGCAATGTTCTTACCCGAAAAATACCAAACACACATATTCACTCCTTCTGCAGTTCCGACGATGGGCCAGCCGAGGCAGACCCGGCCCCGGGAGCTTGCCCCTCGGAGACTGAGCCGGGAGGGCAGGCCCCCGTGTCCGGCCTCACCCAGCAGATGCCACGGGGTTAAAGGGAAGTACATTTGGCTGTTTCTTTTCCCTCTGCAGTTTCTCTCCCCTCTTCACCATCCAGAACAGCCTTCCTCTTTCCTGGGGAGATTTTCCCCCTTTGCATAGATTTCGCACACATTTCCAGCTTCTCAGACTGTTTGTTTTCCTCCGGTCGCTCACAGGCAGCAGCGGAGCCAGGTCGGCGCTGCGTGCGGGGACCTATATAAAGCGGAAAGTGGGTCACCGGCGCCAGGTACAGCGCTGCCTGCCTCGGTCCTGCAGGTAATTGGCCCAGAAGGACCCGAGTGGCATTTTAAAGACGATTCCTTCCATTTTCAAAGATCCTCTACGTTAAATAATTTCGCTGGGATGAGAGACGATGTGATCGGGAAGGGGAAGTGGGGGGGGGGGGGGGGTAAATGAGCTTCTGTGAGGCCCGGGCACAGTTCCTCCACTATCGCTGGGGAAGCGGTTCTTCGCCTGCCAGCGTCTCCGCTGTGACAGCAGCGACAGCAGAGCCGGGCCTGGGCCAGGTGCCGAGCGGACGGACGCCTGTGCGAGAAGGCGGCCTGCGGGGCACCTGTCCTCCCCCCTTCCCCCCTGCACACTGCCCCCGCCCACAGAGTCCCGCTGCTTTGGGTGAGAGACTAGACCCGCACAACCTGACACGCATGGTGGGAAAGACAACGCGTGACACAGAATCTAGGACCTTCTGTGTACGTCGTTGACTGGTCTGGTGGCCAGGACCCCTTGTTTAAGGAACCTTCAGCTGAGCTCCATGCTTCTGGGTGGGACCACCGGGGGGTGAGATAGTGGAGCCCCTGTGTCAGAACAGACTACTCAGATGAGTGTACTCATCCAGCTTCTGTTATCATCCTTCTTGACTGTTACCACCACCGGGTCCCACTGCAAACGGTGTCATTGGTACACGAGGACCCCCCAGACACAGTTACTCGGCGGTGGGGGGGGGGGATCAGCATCCCCACGTGGTTTATCTGTGTCCAACGTGCCCGGCGCTGGGCCAGGCTCCGGGACACGGCAGGGAACAAAGCCAGACCCAGCGGCGTGGAGCAGTGCGTGGCCAGGAGGTGCTGGGTGGGGTGGGGAGGCTCCTGAAACCCGCGCTGCTGGTTCTCAGGGCTGAGCCCTTCCCGTCAGGCCCCGCGGCCGCCTGGAGGAGGCGCGCTTTCCAGGCTTCGTAAGTGGGGGGCTGCAGCAGCAGAGGAATGTGGGTTGAGGGGGCACGGCAGGAGTTTTCCATATTGTCAAGGTGAACGTGGACCGCGGGAGAAGCAGTGTAAGCAGTGGTTTCCCTCTGCATTGTCTTAACGAACCCCAAGTTCACCGGGGAGGTCTCATGGCCATCCATGGAGCATACAGTGGTGTCTGTTTTAGTTTACCGATCTTTGAGGATGTCTCTGTTTTTGAGTTTTCTCCCCCTCGTTATCAGACAGGCGTGATGCCAGGAGGAGGAAGAGAGCGTGCGTAAGGCGTTGGCATGGGCCCCTGCTGTGCTTTTCTGCATCTTTATTTGGTATTTTAACACTTGGTACCGTTCTGTTCTGCTTTTGCACATTTTCTTGCAGAACAGAGCAGCTCTCTCTCTCCACAGCATGACCACCCCAAAGGCCTTGTGTGTGCAGGAACAGCGATCCGTGTAGATCCAGGAAAACCAGCTTAAATATGTGCCTTTTTCTTCTCTTTTTAAAGGAGAGTTCACTGCCTGGCTGGTGTGGCTCAGTGGACTGAGAGTCCTCCCATGGACCAAGAGGTCCCGGGTTCGAGGCCCAGTCAGGGCCCAGGCCTAGGTTGTGGGCAGGATCCCCGTCACGTCCTGTTCTGTGACAGAGCCGGTGACCCGGTGCTGGGTGGCACACAGGAGAACGAGGCCCCGGCTGCAGGGGAGCTTGTGAGCAACGTGGCTTCTGCACTGCTGAGCCCGCCTGGCCTCGGGCCTCTCTCGGGCCATTGGGGCTGGGTAGGAAGGCGTGGCCTAGGCCCTCATTAGAAATGCAGAGTCTCGGGCCCCACCTGGCCCCGCAGACTCGGCACCTGCACTTAATGTGACTCCCGGGAGATTCACATGCAGGGAAGTTTCTGGTCTGGGGTTCAGGCCCCTCATCAGGGCTTCCTGCGGACCCAGAAGGAAGCCGGCCTGGCGGGTGGGCTGGTCGAGGTGAGCGGCAGCTCAGCTTGTTCGCCACAGAGCATTGGCCTGTGCCGCCTGGCTTTTCACAGACACGTGCGTGTGCCCGAACAGATAGGCTCCTTTCTCCCACCTCGCAGCACAGTCCCAGGAACAGCTTCCGCAGATGTCTGGAGAGGGGCCGCCGAGTGGTGTTTGAACTCCCTCCGGGCTGTGTGAAAGCGTGTTGGGAAGCGTCCGGAACGGGAGGGAGAAAGGACACTAGGGAGACTGTGCTGACGGTGACGGCCCCGCAGAGGGGGGCTTCTGTCGGGCGGGAGGGTTATTTACGTTCAGTGGGGAGGGTGCAGACAGGCGGAGAGGTCCAGCCCCAGCTAAGGTGAACATCAGCGGGTTTAGGCCAAACTCATCAGGGCCACTGCCCTGTGGTCTTTCTAGCGCAGCTTGGAATCACAGGAGGGAGGGGTCAGCCGGCTTCCTGAGGCTGAAACCCTCTGTCCCCTGAAGAGCCACACGGAAGCCTAATGCGCAGAGTCAGACCGCACACTCGCTGCTGCGCTCTCTTCCACTCACCGTGGTTCACAGCCTTCCCGGTGGGCCGTGTCACTAACTCGGGGGGCCTCCCCCGGAAGCGCTGCCGCCAGCGGTGATGTCACTCAAGAGCAGGTGCACCTGCAGGAGATTGGATTCGTTAGTAAAAGATACAAACCGGAAACAGAACTCATCATTGGACATTTCCCTCCCCTCCCAGGCCCAGCCAGTCGCCATGTCCAACGACTTTCCCCAAATAAACACCCCAGACCCCCCCCCCCTCTGCATTCCGCCCCGCTCGCCTCGGCTCTCACATGGGGCCGCTGCAAAGTCTCACTCATCGTCGCCCCACCCACCTTCACCCCTTAATGCATAGCCACACTGTAACCATACGCTCATATAAACTCTGAAGTGACATTTCATTGTTATTGGGATTGCACAGGTCATTTCAGGAAGAACCAACATGATTATATTGTCGAATCTTTCTGTCCACAGGCTTTTCCGGTCTTCAGCATCCCCCAGGTCAGTCTAAATTCTCTTCCTCTGGCGCTTGTCCAGTTCTTGTTTCATTTATCCTGATTTTCATATCTGCAATTTCTCTCTCCCACTCAAGTGTGCTGGCCAGCTCCCCAAAGAGAGAGAGCAGACACTGTATCTCGTTCCCTGTCGTAAAATCCCACCAGTCTTCCCATTCATGCTGAGTCTTGGCTGAGATCTGTCTTATTAGGGAAGTACCCGTCGTTGCTTCATTAAGCGCCATTACAGAGTGGTCTTTGAAAACTCAGACCTGCTCACATCACCCCCTGCTTCTCATTGCTCCGAAGAGGACCCTTCTCACCTGCCTCCCATGGCCCTGGGCCTTCCCGCCCCTGGTCCTCACCAGCCACGGATGCTCAGCTTTGCTCCCTGGCTGCAGCCACCCTGGCTGCCTGTGGCTTCTAGTGCATTCCATGCCCCTTCCACTCAGAACCCTGGGACTCCTGTGCTTTATGGGCCTGGGCCTGGGCTCATCACACTGCCTCTCCCCCCGCCCCCCATCCCCAGATTTCTTTGCCTGGACAGATCCTACCGTCTTTTTGAGCTCCTCTCAGTAGCCACTCATGGAAGACTCCTGACCCCGTGGCTGGAATGGATCGCCACCCACTTCCCTGTCCTTTCCCCATAGAGCCAGACCGAGTCCGATCATGAGGTGCCCCGTGCTGTGGCCGAATCAGGGCAGGGGGTCTGAAGGAGGCCGTCATGCTGGTTCGCATTCAAACCATGAGCCCTGGCGTCGGGGTGGTCCTGGCAGTGGGAAGGAAGGACCAGATGTGAGCGACGTTATGGAGATAAATGCTGGATGTTTCGATCACTAAGTAGAGGCAGGGGGTAGGGGACAGAAAAGGGACGTTTAAGGTGGCCTGAGGTCTTGTCTTGGGTGATCGATGGTGCCGTGTGCGGAGATAGGATTCCAAAAAGAGGGGCAGGTTGGAGCGGGAAAGTGATGAATTTGTGGGGGCACATTCCTTCAGCCATCATTTATGGGGTGCCTACAGGGCCAGGCGCTGTTGTTTGGTTCCGTCTTCAGTGTGACCAGAACCAGGTGGACCTGTAGCCTGTTGATTGGAGGGCCCATCAGACCCTGAGGGAGAGCACCGAGTCGCCAGGTGCCTGGATCTGGGGCTGAGCGGGGAGTGGCCGAGCTTCAGGCTGGGGAAGGTGCGCTGTGGGTCTGGATAGGAGGACCCGAGGGGAGCTGTGGACCGGCCAAGAGGGAATTTTGGGAGAAGCAACTTTTAAGGCGAGAGAGGAGCAGAGCCTGCAAGTAAGGACAGGAAGGAAGGGTGAAGCCAGAGAAGGAAAACGAGGATGATGGGGACCCAGAAGCCTTGTGAGGAGAGAGTGTCAAGAAGCAGGAGTGAACCCTAACTGGTTTGGCTCAGTGGATAGAACGTCAGCCTGTGGACTCAAGGGTCCCAGATTCAATTCCGGTCAAGGGCATGTAGCTTGGTTATGGGCACATATCCAGTGGGGGGTGTGTAGGAGGCAGCTGATCGATGTTTTTCTCTCATCGATGTTTCTAACTCTCTATCCCTCTTCCTTCCTCTCTGTAAAAAAATCAATAAAACATACTTTAAAAAAAGAAGTGGGAGTGAAACTAGAGTCAACTTGGAGTCACTGGTACCCTTAGCAAGAGCGTTTCTGTGGGAACAGGGGTGTCAGTGTGGGGTGGCGTTCACTGTAGACTACTGGTTCATAAAGGGGGAGGAGCAGTTTGGGGCAGTGTCTGGAGGAGGAAAGGTAGAAAAAGCAGATGAGAAAGGGAATGGCTGCAGAGCCAGGGCCCTGGGGAGGGTGCAGGGTGTCACCCTGGGACAGGGGAGGCCATCCCTGCCCTAAGACACGAGGGAAGATGGTGAATGGATGGTCCATTGAGGGCATTTTCACCCAGTGCCCTTGAGTTTCTCAGAGGCCCAGTGTGGAGAGATGTGAGGTTCCGGGTTTGGATGTGTCCCTTAGTGAACTAGGAAGGACACCCGCCTAGAGGCGAGACGGGGTTCCTGGCCTCTAGGATTGGGGACCTCTCAGGTTTGGGGGACTCTGCTCCCTGCTCTGCGGTTTTCCCCAGCGGGGCCTGGGAGCCTGGGGTTGGTGTGCAGATGGGGACGCTTGGCTTGATTCAGGCAGGGCTGCCAGCTCTGGCAGAGAAAATGCAGGGCCAGAAGGTCGGGGACGCTGGCAGAGAGAAACTGAAGTGACAAATCCTGGGGTGCGGGCTGGTGGAGGGAAGCAGGAAGAAGAGGGGGCCAGGCCTGGCGAGCTGCCTGTTGAATGGGCCTGTACTTCCAGCCCAGCAGGGCTGTTCTCCCGCAGGAGTGAGGTTAGGAAGCAGGAGATGGAACTGATCCCTCCCATTAGCCCGTGGAAACATCTTCTAACGCAGACCCCGGTGAGGAGGTTGCGGGGCTTGAGGAAAACCCATGGTGGGACTCCCAGGCACAGCAGAATGGCTCCTGGGCAGAGTGATCCCGGGAACTCCGAACCTCTTCCTGGGCAGAGTGGTCCCGGGAACACCGAACCCCTTCCTGGGCAGAGTGATCCCGGGAACACCGGATCCCGTCCTGGGCAGAGTGATCCCGGGAACACCGGATCCCTTCCTGGGCAGAGTAATGCCGGGAACACCGGACTCCTTCCTGGGCAGAGTGGTCCCGGGAACACCGAACCCCTTCCTGGGCAGCGTGATCCTGGGAACACCAGATCCCCTTCCTGGGCAGAGTGATCCCGGGAACACCGGATCCCTTCCTGGGCAGAGTAATGCCGGGAACACCGGACTCCTTCCTGGGCAGAGTGGTCCCGGGAACACCGAACCCCTTCCTGGGCAGCGTGATCCTGGGAACACCAGATCCCCTTCCTGGGCAGAGTGATCCCGGGAACACAGAACCCCTTCCTGGGCAGAGTGATCCCGGGAACACCGGATCCCCTTCCTGGGCAGAGTGATCCTGGGAACACCGGATCCCTTCCTGGGCAGCGTGATCCCGGGAGGGGGCAGTGTGTTGTGGAGATGAGGGGACCTCTGCAAGGGCGAGGTCATAAGGTGACCAGACCCTGAAGCTGCCTCTATGGTGTCTGCGTCCCCCTTGTCCGGGCAGCACCAGCACAGCCCGGAGGGAGAGGGCTGCTCGCCCTCCTCCCAGACGGGGCCCACCGCACCCTGCCGTGCCCCTGGCCTGCAGCCCTGCTGCTGGGGGGGGGGGGGGGGGGTCTGCGAGGGAGAGTGCGCTGGACTGACCAAGCAGGGTGTGCTTTCTGAGCTGGTCATCTGTGAGCTGGTGACAGACTGAAATCAGCCAGGAGAGGTAGCCTTTGAGTTGTGTCGTTGGGTGGAACGACAAGTCATTGGGATGAAATCTCCCATGTTAAACATCCCTGCAGAGCCTGGCGCTCGCATTGGGGCACGGTGACTCCGAGGCGCTCTGCGGGGAGCCCTCTGCGGCTGGTGGCCAGGCCGGGGGGTGAGCACGCAGCCAGGCCGTCCTGGTCAGCTGGTCACCTTTAGCAAAGGCTTGCGAGGCTGGGGACAGACCTTTTGCATGTCCCCCGGTAACCTTCCCAGTGTGTGGGGTGACTACGAAGTTAATTATAGCATGTTTCTGGTCACCGGGTGTTCTGTCCCAGTGTCCTAAAGCAACGTCGGCAGACTCATCAGTCAACAGAGCCAAATATCAACAGGACAACAATTGAAATTGCTTTTGAGATCCACACTTTTAAACGTAAACTTCTTCTAACGCCAAAATAGACTCGCCCAGGGCATGGTATTTTGTGGAAGAGCCACACTCAAGGGGCCAAAGAGCCACATGCAGCTCACGAGCCGCAGTTTCCCGACCACTGCCCTAGAGTTTCCCCTTACATCGAGTCTCCCCTCCCTCACGTGGTTCGGTCTGGACAGGCAGGGCTTCCTCTGTGGGTGCTGCCCTCACTGCTCGGAGCCCCGGGCTGCGGTCTCACTGGAGTGACATTCACAGTCATGCACCTGGTTGATGGGAGCCGGGGGTCACGGGTCTCCACATTCAGGGCCTTGAAGTCTTCTTGTCCAGGAGGAGTGGGGTTGGGTGTGCACGTGCGTGGGAGCGGAGGGGCGAGGCGGTGACTTAGGGGTCTCACTGGGCTGAAATGGACATGCCGGCAGGCTGCGTGCCTCCCGGAAACCCTGTGGCGGACTCGGATCCCCGGCCCCTCCAGCATCCAGCCGCTGCCACGTCCGGCCCCCTCCAGCATCCAGCCGCTGCCACGTCCGGCCCCCTCCAGCATCCAGCCGCTGCCACGTCCGGCCCCCTCCAGCATCCAGCCGCTGCCACGTCCGGGGCTGTGGCCTCGTTCCTCTGTTCCAGAGCCAGCCGTGTTGGGCTGGCCCTCCTGGCGTGCCTTCTCTCTGGTCCTCGCTTCCCAAGTTCTCTTCCACGTTTAAGGGCCCTCACTAACCCCGGATAACCTCCTATGTAAACGTCAGCTGTTTAGCAACCTTAATTCCCCCTGCAACTTTCATCCCCCTTCGCATGTAATCCAACACATTCCCACGTTCCAGGCATCGGGACATGAACATCTTGTGGGGCCATCGCTCTGCTGCCACCTATGGTCTGCGGTTCCGTAACTGCCGATCACTTTTGTATTGGGGGGAGTCCAGTCGAGCGAGCACGTGGGCCGTGACATCTGATGGATGTGATGAGTGCTTCCATTCATGCCGGGCGGAGAGGCGGTCCGGGAGCAAGACCGGCCTGGCCGTGGCTGGCTGGGTGAATTGGACGGCCTGGTTGCGGTACGCAGAGCTGTCAGAGCGTTGGGGTGCTCACGACGTTGTCTGTAGATTGCAGCTGCCTGCCTCTGGCTCACCTGCTCCCATCTGCCAGGCTGCACATGGGACACGGTGACTGAGTGTGAGCACGGGGATAGCAGCCGCGAGCCTGCAGGAAGCTCTGTGCAGCGTGTTTGAATTGAACCTCCAGAAGAGCTGTCCCCTGTCGGTGCCATTACTGTCCCTGTTTGGCGATGAGGCAGGCAAGGCTCCAGGGGGCTGGTGATTCGTCCGGTAGATGACCCAGCTTTCCAAGTGGCAGGGCCCGGAGGCCGGCCCAGGACACAGAGCGGGGAGATCGGTGCCAGGCGCTGGAGGGAACCTTTCTTGTTGGGTCAACCGGGTGCTCAGGTTCCCACCTCTGTAACGGGGTGATAGTCCGGAGTCTACCTCCGAGACAAGGGAAGCCTCAGGGATGGGAAGGAGTGGGGGAGCCGCTCAGTGGACGGGGGTTCTGATGGGGTGACTGAGGGGGAAGGCCTCAGGGATGGGAAGGAGTGGGGGAGCCGCTCAGTGGACGGGAGTTCTGATGGGGTGACTGAGGGGGAAGGCCTCGGATGGGAAGGAGTGGGGGAGCCGCTCAGTGGACGGGAGTTCTGATGGGGTGACTGAGGGGGAAGGCCTCGGATGGGAAGGAGTGGGGGAGCCGCTCAGTGGATGGGAGTTCTGATGGGGTGACTGAGGGGGAAGACCTCAGGGATGGGAAGGAGTGGGGGAGCCGCTCAGTGGACGGGAGTTCTGATGGGGTGATTGAGGGGGAAAGGCCTCAGGGATGGGAAGGAGTGGGGGAGCCGCTCAGTGGACGGGAGTTCTGATGGGGTGATTGAGGGGGAAAGGCCTCAGGGATGGGAAGGAGTGGGGGAGCCGCTCAGTGGACGGGAGTTCTGATGGGGTGACTGAGGGGGAAAGACCTCAGGGATGGGAAGGAGTGGGGGAGCCGCTCAGTGGACGGGGGTTCTGATGGGGTGACTGAGGGGGAAAGACCTCAGGGATGGGAAGGAGTGGGGGAGCCGCTCAGTGGACGGGGTATCTGATGGGGTGACTGAGGGGGAAAGACCTCAGGGATGGGAAGGAGTGGGGGAGCCGCTCAGTGGACGGGGGTTCTGATGGGGTGACTGAGGGGGAAAGGCCTCAGGGATGGGAAGGAGTGGGGGAGCCGCTCAGTGGACGGGGGTTCTGATGGGGTGATTGAGGGGGAAAGGCCTCAGGGATGGGAAGGAGTGGGGGAGCCGCTCAGTGGACGGGGGTTCTGATGGGGTGACTGAGGGGGAAAGGCCTCAGGGATGGGAAGGAGTGGGGGAGCCGCTCAGTGTACGGGGTATCTGATGGGGTGACTGAGGGGGAAGGCCTTAGGGATGGGAAGGAGTGGGGGAGCCGCTCAGTGGATGGGAGTTCTGATGGGGTGACTGAGGGGGAAAGACCTCAGGGATGGGAAGGAGTGGGGGAGCCGCTCAGTGGACGGGAGTTCTGATGGGGTGATTGAGGGGGAAAGGCCTCAGGGATGGGAAGGAGTGGGGGAGCCGCTCAGTGTACGGGGGTTCTGATGGGTTGACTGAGGGGGAAGGCCTCAGGACATTGATGTGGTTCGGGGGGCACATTTCTGTGCCCAGCCATGGTGACCAGCGTGGGTTCCGGTGAACTCTCTCAGCTGTTGATTCCAGGGTTAGTCCAGCTCCTTAGGAACCTCCACCCGGACCGGGTCCCACAGTAAACCCAACACGTGCCCGCCATGGTCCCTCTGGCTCTGTGACGAGCTGCGGCTGTAAGCCTCCCCGTGGCCGCATGGCCGGGCCCAGCCAGGAGCACCAGCCGGCGGCTCGGAAAGGCCGTGCGGGGAACAGCCTGCGTCACGCGGTGGGGAAAGGTGTGCAAGACCCAGTTTGAGGCTTCTTTGCTGGGTATGTTTTGTTTTTAAAATAAATGGAAAACATTTTAGGAAAAGAAAAGAACCTCGTCTTACTCGTGTTGATGTCTCCAGGACTGGACAGAGGGCTGCATGGCAATTGTATAGAGTGAGTGATCACATCGTTCATCCCTTTGTCAGCCAAACGCCATTTGGATAAGAGGCTGTGGGCCAGGAAGAGCCTCCTGTCGAGTACTGTGTCCGTCCACTGCTTGTCCTGGGGCGTCAGCAGCGGCATGGATTGTCCTGGGGATTGTCCTGGGGCCTCAGCAGTGGCATGGATTGTCCTGGGGATTGTCCTGGGGCCTCAGCAGTGGCATGGAAGGTGGAGGGCATAGCAGCGTCCGGAAGTCACCTGCGATGGGACGGTGTCGCTGCTTCCCCGAGCATTTTCTTTCCTTCATGTGCCAACTTTCCTCTAGGAGGCGGTTTCTTGGATGATTTCCACTATAATTTAATTCAAAACTTGATTTCCTGCGAGATGGAATAAAAGGGGTTGAGACTGCCTGGAGCAGACCTGTTTTGTGCTAGAAATCTAATCAGAGCGACTGCCACATGGTTTTATGAATGGCACAGTGGCTCTCGTGCTGCTCTCGCTGCTGCGGTGGCCACGGCGGCAGCCTGCGGTCACCAGTGCAGGAAGGAAGGAGGACGTAGCGGGCAGAGCAGCTCTCCCACGCTTTTCGAAGTTGCCACATCCCCCTGACATTTAAGCATGTGCTACTTTCTGGATCCTTCCTGTGTTTCTGATCCAGATGGCTGCTCCAAAAGGAGCACTAGCCCGCCGATCCAGCGGGAAGGGGAGAGAACGCGTTAAAGCTTTCAAACCCACTGGAGGCCGTCCCGCCCCCGGGGCCACGGGCCCTCCCAGCTCACCGCAGAGACGGGGTGCAGCTGCTGCGACCGAGATGGCAGTGGCCTGGGGTCATTTCTGTGGAAACCTTTGCGTGTGCCTCAGCAGATGGCACGTTTGCATGTGGGCACGAAACCCAGCACACTGCTGGCACGGGCGCGCTGTTTCTGGAGACTTATTTGGGCAACAGGAATTTATAATTGAATCACGTTGGCCCTTATCACCGATGATTTTAATTTTATGCGGGCACACGTTTGCAAGCCAAATGCCAGAGGCCATCGCGTGTCTTTCCCGACGAGGAGAGGAGGCTGGTTTCCTTTGAATAATTACAGCCGCCTCCCAGGGGACGCTTTTTATTTGCTCAGATGCAAAGGGAGAGGTGTTCGCTCAGCAGAGAGAAGAGACTAGTGAGCTCCAGGTCCGCAACAGCGCTAACGGTCCTGGTTGCACGACGGCGTGCTTGGAGGCGGGTTTCGGCAGCCCCAGCCGGACAGCGTGGCGTGTACAAACACGTGCACAGAGGCGGCCCTCCTGGCCCAGAGCACAGCCGGTGGCCCTCGGGGACCTTGGCAAGCGTCCTGCTCCAGTACAGATGTTCACAGGCCGCGACGCGACACGCGCCGTGACCATGAGGGCGCTTTGACGTCTCCCAGGGGCCGGCTGGCGTCTGTCCCGAGGGAGCCTGCACCGGAAGCCGCAGTGACCGGGCCCTCCGCAGGCCCCCGTTCCTGGTGGTCGGATCTCTGTGACTGAGCCAACTGTAGGCTTCAGAGGGTGCTTTCAGACTGCCGAGAGCCGTGCCAAAGGATTTCAGAAAAGCCCAGCTCTGCCATGACCACCACCAACAGCTAAAGGAAAATAGGAAAGAAAGGCAGTATTATAACTAACTAGAGACCTGTCGCAGGAAGATGCCTGCAAGAACAGAGCTTCCTGCGGCCTGAGAAAAGCTTCCTCCCTTCTCTGCTGCCTCGCTCTCTTCTCCACTACCTCGCTCTCCCCCATCTCTGCTGCCTCGCTCCCTCTTTTCTCCCCCGCCCCGCTTGCTTGCTTCTCCGCAGCTTTGCTCCCTTCTGCAGTGCTTGGCTTCCTTCTACCCAATCTTCTGCCTATGGATATGCAAATTAACCGCCAGCTTGGTCGGGTTAGTTTGCATACTCGCTCTGATCGGCTTGTGGGTGTGGCTTGTGGGTGTAGCAAAGGTAATGTCAATTTGCATATTACTCTTTTAGTAGATAGGATATGTAATCAATTGCCAATAATCTAAATAAGAGAACCTGGCTCATACTTAGAAATTATGTATTTCACACAGGAGTTCTGTTACAGTCTGAGTTCAGGGTCGTGGAGCTGTTCTGATGTCCTGAGCAGATGCAGGCTGGACGCAGTGGGGATCCCTCCTGCGGCACCCTCCCCCCCTCCGCACACAGCGAGTGAGAACGCCTCGGGAGCCGGGGTTTCATGTCAGCCCCCACCGTGGCCGGCACGGCCCCGCATTCTCCCTTCTGCTCCGTAAGTCCTGTGAGAACCTGTCTGATGAGATGATTTCAACCCGTGGTGGTCATTCCCCCCCCCCCCCCCCCCCCCGTTCTCACAGTGCCCCAGGCTCTCACCCAGTACACAGGCCTGTGGGCCACTGGCAGTGACTCTGAGTCTCGTAGGCCACAGCGGAGCTGCTGTCGGCCTTTCTTATCCTGTCCTCCGACGTCCAAAGCGGAAGTGGTGCCCTGGCCACGGGCTCAGCTGGTGGGAGCACTGTTCCACCGCGAAGGTTTCCCGTTCCGGCCCCGGGTGGGGCGGGCACGGGGGCACCCCATGGATGTTTCTCACACCCATGTTTCTCTTCTCTCTCTCTCTCTCTCTCTCTCTCTCTCTCTCTCTCTCTCTCTCCTCTCTCTCTCTCTCTCTTCTCTCTCTCTCCTCTCTCTCTCTCCTCTCTCTCTCTCGCTCTCCTTTTCTTTCTCTCTCAAACCACTAAAAGCAAATCCTCAGGCGAGGACTTTTGAAAAATGGATCTCTCCTCACACTTGATGGAGTTTTTCTGGTTTTTGTCTGTGCGGATTGGGCCACGTGAGGATGAGCACTCCGCAGGCTTTACAGCATGGGTGGGGGGAGCGGGGGATCTTTGTAGAAAAGGCAGCTGTGGCCCCCTCCCTTCACCAGCAGAGCCCAATGACATGACAGTTGGGAGCACATACTTTTGACCCAGCCCACTCCCTTTAAAAACTAACAGTGTATCAATAAAGAGAAGGAAAACCGGATGTATTTTTTTACTATATCATCTCACCGAAACACGAAGGTCTGTAAATGTAAAACAACATCTATACGACCCCATCCCTGGTCCACTTAATGAAGCTGGACCTGCCGCTCAGGGAGGCAGAATCCTCCCGTGGGATAAAGTTTCCTAATAGTCACCCCCCCCCACCCCCCGTCTGGGGGGCCAAGGTCTCTGAGAGGGGTCTGTGCGGTTCCGTTCCCGGACCGCCAGCCGAGCCTGGAGGATGAGGGGGTGCCAGTGGCCGCTTGCTCTGGCCTTCACACGAAGACACGGCGCAGGCCGTTCCGGCCGTCCCCGGGCGCAGGGCTCCTCCGCGCCCTGGGGCCTGGTCGCCCGGGAGGAACTGCCGCGTCCGGGCCCCGGCTTCCCTCTGTGCATCCCGCCGAAGCCTCCCTGGGGCTTTGCAGGTGGTGAGGGGCCTGAGCCTCATCCGGGGGGGAGTGGGAATCGGGAGGGAGGCCCACGCAGGGGCTCGCGCCGTGGGCTGGTGCCGGTGCCGCAGCGGGATCCCACGCTGCCTCTGCTGGCGGGGGTGGGCGGGGGGCATTGTCTCCCGTCCCGTGAAGCTTCCGCCCGACAGCACAGCCTCGTTTTCCGGTGGTGCCCACGGGGTGAAGCGGGGCACCAAACGGGGCCAGTGGACGTGCCCTGGGGAAGGAGGCCAGTCCACGCCCCCGGAGGACGCCAGGCTCTCTGTGGCGGCTCGCGAGCCCGCGCCCCGCTGAGCTCCTGCCCACGCCGTGGACGGGCCCTCGTTCCGTTCCTAACCCACCGGGAGCGGGTTTGTCCGCAGTGAGACTGAGGGTGTTACTCTGTTTAAAGGGAATAATGGTTCATCTTCCCAGAAAAGTTCCCGACGAGCTTGTACACTGAGTGATCCCTGAAGGCAGTAATAATCTGGCCATTCCGAGTGTGTGTGTGTGTGTGTGTGTGTGTGTGTAAATACATTAGAGGTCCGGTGCATGAATTTGTGCATGGATGGGGGTCCAGCCAGCCTGGCCAAGGGGAAGGGGGACAAGGGCGATTGGCCAGCCTGCCTGCTGGTTGAACTCCTGGTCAAGGGGACAATTTGAATATTGGCCTTTATTCTATAGGATAGACACCGAGTGGCCAGATTATTATGTGTTCAGAGATCATCATCATCTGGCCACTCGGTGTATTCAGCATCGGGTCCACCCGTGGGCTCATGGTCCCCTGGGGCCCCTAGTTTCAGAGTCCTTCCCGCAGAGGCTCAGCCTCAGCGTGCTCTCGTTACTACTTACAACGCGACCGCACGCTCTCCGGAGAGTTCGGGAGCCACCAGCTGTTCGGTGAGCCCTGTTGTGGGCTGCTGAGGGCCAGACAGTACCTGTGCGATGGAAACCGGGAAAACGGTCCTGTGAACGCTGATCACCCTCCCCGGTGTGGGTCAGGCGTGGGGTCGTGCAGAGGTTGTTTTGAGGAAGGGAAAGCACAAGTAGGTTACATTTACAGACCTTTGTGTTTCTGTGAGGTGGTATAGTGAAAAAGATACATCCGGGTTTCCGTTCTCTTTATTTGATACATTGTTAGCTTTTAAAGGGATTAGGCTAGGTGAGAGCTATGTGTTCCCAACTGCCGTGTAATTGGAGACGCCGGTGCAGATCGCTGTGTTAGAGCCTCTGGAGGCAGCGGGGAGGGGGAGGCGGGCAGCGGGTGTCCTTAAAGGCTGCCGCAGGGACGCCTGCCCCCCTCCCCCCCCTTGCGGCTGAGGCTAACTTCTGCTGGTTAAGTGTTCTCTGACCTGAGCTTAAAATCCTAGCACCCAGTCACTGTAACGTGGCCTAATGGCCGTCCTCTTTCCGAGGTAAACATACCCACACAGATGAAGTTAACAAACGCTTTGATTGGAATGAGCCTGGTGAGAGGACCTGCTTCCTGACCGTTAGCTAAGGTCAGCCCCAGGAGGAGACGGGAAGTGTAAATAGGGTCGGAAAGAGCTCAGTGTGGAGCAGATCATGAGATGCCCCCGGAGAGGTGAGGTCTTGCCTGGCTGCGGGAAGGGCAGTGTGCGCTCCAGGAAGTCACCAGGAGGAGCCCCAGGACTGCCCAGGTGCGAATGTGGCAGAGGGTGGGCCGGGAGCAGACCGACTGGGAAGGAGTGGACGAGTGAACCACAGTCTGCTTGCAACTCCTTACACATTTATCCAGGCAAAAGGTACAAACTTACAGCCACAAGATGAGTAAGCTCTGGAGACCTAACGTACAGCACAGCGATTATCGTTAACAGTGCCGTATTGTGTACTTGAAAGTTGCTAAGACAGTAGATCGTAACTGTTCTCACCACAAAAAAGAACTAGAACTAGCTATTAGGTGATATGATGGCACTATGAGCTAAGCTGTGTTGATAACCATTTTGCCGTATGTAAGTGTATCAAATCAACATGTCATACACCTTAAACTTACACAGCATTCGTTTCATGTCAACTAAATCTCAGTAAAGCTGGAAGAAATGTTGTCTAAAAATGTACTTAAGCCCCAGCTGGTTTGGCTCAGTGGATGGAGCATCAGCCCCTGGACTGAAGGGTCAGGAATTCAGTTCCAGTCAAGGCATCACCTTGGCTGCAGGCTCTGTCCCCGTCCCTGGTCAGGTGCAGGTGGGGGCAGCCAATCGACGTGTCTCTTTCACATCGATTATGGGAACCCCTTTCACGTCCCGCGCGATTCAGGGTCCCCGGTTCAGGGTTCGGGTTTCTGGAGGAGGCCGCACACAAATGAATTAAGAGACTCAGAAAAATAGTAATCTGGAAAATGGGGGCCAGGCGGCAGTTTCGCTCTAGTGGCAGAACTCCCCCTCGCTCTGGCTTCACCATTCCTTTTATTAAGATTAAAATCATAAGATACAGCCGTATCCCCCAGGCCGGAAACACCAGTAAAAACCAATCAGTGAACCTTCTCAGGACTAACAGGTGGGGCTGCTTCAACCACCAACATCCCAGTCACCAGCTCCGACCCCTCAGAGCAGTCAAGGTTGACCAGCTCTCCTAACTCCCTGTCCACAGCTCTCCGTCATTAAAGCACTGATTGGCTTCTGGCATCCGATGTTTCTCTCTGTCACTCCCCCTCCCTTAAACTCTCTCTAAAAAAATAAATGGAAAATATCCTTGGGTGAGGATTAAAATAACAAATATATTTAAAAATACATGTACCTAAAAAATTAAAAAGTTTTAAAAATTTTCAGTGACAGTTGACATACAATGCTATATTAGTTTCAGGTGTACAACATAGTGTTTAGACATTTATATAACTTACCAAGTGATCCCCCCGTAAGTCTAATACCAATCTGACACCATCTGTAGGCATTACAATATTATTGACTATATTTTCTATGCTTCACTGTGACTATTTTTATAACTGGCGATTTGTACTTGATCCTTGTCACCGTTTTCACCCCAACTCCCTCCCATCTGGCAACCATCAGAATGTTCTCTGCATCTATGAGTTTGTTTCTGTTTTGTTAGTTTAATTTATTCATTAGATTCCGCATAAGTAAAATTGTTTGGTATTTGTCTTTCTCTGACTTATTTCACTTAGCATAATACCCTCTTGGTTGATCCTGTGTCTTACAAACGTTTTTATTGAAGTACAGTATACATAACAACATTTACCATTTTAACCCTTTTTAAGTATCTAGATCAATAACATTAAGGATCTCGTGTAGTTTTAAGTAATGCTATCATGGAAAATTTCTTAACCTTCACAAAGAAAGGAGGAAGTGTAATAAAGTACTCGGAAAAATATATTTCTTGAACTGCTGAGTGTCACAAACTTGGACTTTTTTGGGCAAGAAGAAAGCAAGCATTTAAGATAAACATGCTTTATGGCAAGTTCTCATGGATTCTAGAAATAGGATTTTTTAAATATGAAATGATTATTTTTATTTTGTTGGAGGAGGAAGGAAATCCCTAAATTAGCCAAAGAAGAGAGTTTTGGAGATGGTAAGATTGAAATCTGGGCTTTGAACTGCGTTCGGACGCACAGAGAAGCGGTGAGACGGGAGAAGACGTCAGGGGTAGGCAGGCCCGTGTTTCATCAGCTGAAGTTAACACAAACCCCCACGGTTACGTGCGCTGTGGCACCATGTAAAACCATGTGAACCTGCCTGTGTGCGTCGCCATGGTAACATCTGTGTTAAGCTTACGTTTTGGCATTGTTAGGAAGGGATGCTGTGCCTCTATAGAAAGGACTTGGTCAGGGATCAGCAGGAAAATTTTCCTCCTGTTGTACCATAGGACATGCCCCCCTTATCCCAGGCATTGTTTCCGACATCCAGGAGTCTGGATGTCCTATTAGGAGCAGGCAAAATATTAGTGTTGGTGTCAGGAAGTTAGAATACTATTTCCAATAGCAGTTTAAGCCAGAGCTGTGGAATTTGTGGAGGTATTTGGCTGTGGGGGATAGGAGGCAACGCCTTGGACAGATACATCTTGGAAGCGATAATCCGGGGTATTGTCCAGAGGGTAGTGAGTGCCAGGAGCAGAATTCATCTAGAACTGAGCGTTCATGCTGAGTTAGCTTCCTTACCCCTTAAAGAGTCATATCGCCGACAAAGACTCTTTATTGCAGTGCAGGCAGGGGTCATTGGGGACTTTTTTGGAAAACATTCTGCCACTTGGAGTTGGCACAGTTCCTTGGCCAAAGAAACTTTGTCATTTTCCCCATTTAGTACAGTCATTTACAGCTCTTATTTCGTGCGAAATATTTCCTTTCTTCCTCCTCAGAACACCTTAAGGCCCTTCAGAAAACAGCAGCTGCAGTTGCAGGACACTCGAGATGAGTTTTAAGAATTCGTAGAAGGCAGGAGAAGCTTTGTGAAGTTGGAGGACTGGCTCTAAGGTGGCTCTTACTGAAAACAGGAGTCTGGTGGGGGTTGAGTTCTGGCTGCCTTTATCCGGGAAGGCACCAAGTTAGATGACAAGCCGTTGGCACGCAGGCCCGAGGACGGGCCGGGGGCTGAGACCCAGCCGGCGGGACTCCGGGCAGGGCGTGCCCGCGCATGGCCCAGCCGTCACGCTCCGGGAGCGCTTCTCCCTCCCCGCCGGACTCAGCCTGTGGGGGGAGCAGCAGCGGAGAAAGCGGGACCCTTCCCCAGCCCACCAGGGAGCCATTTCCGAAGACCAGGCATTCGTACGTGGGCGATGACGACAGGGAAGTCGCAGCCTGCGGGACGGAGCCGAGCCACGTGGGAGGGGGAGAAGCATGCACCTGCTTGGGGGTCGTTAGGCCCCGTCAGTCTTCAGAAACCAAGACGAGCAGCAGCGAGGCCGCCTGGGTTCGGGTCCCAGCTCTGCCGGCTCCCAGCCGTGTGACCGCTGGCCCGCGAGGTGGGCTGATACTGAGTTTACCCCAAAACACGTGGCGATTAAAGAAAGATAGCGCTCATGTCAGACGTTACCCCTGGGGAGACTGAGAGGCGGGGACGCAGGACCCCTCTGTCCTATTGCTGCAGCTTCCTGCCGGTGTGTCCGCTGCGCATGGATGTCCTCCACTAACTCTTTCATCCGGGTCCTCATGTCAGGGCAGCCCTGCGAGGAGCTCCCGGGACAGGCATGTCACACTCGGAGGCCGACCCGGGCCAGATAAACAAGTTTATGTGGATGTGGCCACAAAAATGCAGAAGCTTCCATTCCCGTAGCAACGTAGGTTTATGGCGATAGACATGCTGAATACAAAGGGCTGAAATAAATGAGTGACTGTTAAAATAAAACAATAGAACGTTTTAATAAAAGTTAATATTTTTTCTTGAACATTAACTTACCAGATACTGAGTAACTGCACAAGTTAGTAAGCAAATACACCTATTTTTTTCTTGTTCTCCGAAAGTGAAATATTTCTTGGTGCGCACAGCAAACAAGCCAGTCCCAAGACTAATGACGTGGCCGTCGGCTGCTGGAATATTCGCTGCTGGTGTCCGTGGGGAGAAATGGTGCGCCTGCGCGTAAGGCGAGTAAGGGAGATGAATGCAACACAGTTAAGCAATCAGTCATTAGCGGCTGTTGTAGTTTGTTATTAATAATTATGTATATCAGGATATTGTAAAAGTTATGACATTTTTATTAAAACGTTTCTTACGTACCCTTATAGTGGCTGGGCTGCAAAAATATTCCTGTGGGCCAAATGCGGCCCGCAGACAACAAGTTTGACATGCTTGTCCTAGGGCCGAGGTCGGCAAACTGCGGCTGGCGAGCCACATGCAGCAGCTCTTTGGCCCCTTGAGTGTGGCTCTTCCACAAAATACCACGGCCTCGGCGAGTCTACTTTGAAGAAGTGGCATTAAAAGAAGTTTAACTTTAAAAAATTTGGCTCTCAAAAGAAATTTCAGTCATTGTGCTATTGGTATTTGGCTCTGTTGACTCATGAGTTTGCCGACCACTGTTAGCGGTTTATGCCCATGTCAGAGAAGGGGAATCTGAGTCGGGAAGAGGGAGCCACCTATCCAAGGTCACCTCCAGCAGGGAGCTGTGTCGGCTGCCGTTGTGTCTCCGGGGGGGCCAGGGGTGAGCTCCTCCCACATGCCGGTCTCTGGGGGCCTCTTCGCCTGCATGTCCTTCACGCAGGGGGAGCCTGGGCTCTTGTGCTGGGACTCAGGGTGCGCTAACGGGCAGTGTCATTGAACGATTTCCCGTAACCTGGATGAGGTCAAGATTCGCATGTTTATAAGATTCACATCTAACACCAAATCTGGTGGATTTGTTCATGTCTCAGAAAATAGCAATCAAGTTCAAAGTGGACTTTGTAGGTAGACAGTTTCCTGGCTAGACCTTGAACTTTGTGGGTAGACAGCCTCCTGTGCTAGACCTTGAACTTTGTGGGTAGACAGCCTCCTGTGCTAGACCTTGAACTTTGTGGGTAGACAGGCTCCTGTGCTAGACCTTGAACTTTGTGGGTAGGACAGCCTCCTGTGCTAGACCTTGAACTTTGTGGGTAGACAGCCTCCTGTGCTAGACCTTGAAGTTTTTTCAGGGAGGGCAGCAGGCTGTGTGACTTATTGGGTCTCTCTAGGGTCTTTGGCCATATCAGTGCAGACTCAGAATGAGCCTAATAGTTTCCTAGATTTTCATTTCGTCCCCTTCCGTGTGTCTAATAGTGTCGTGTCTGCAAGGGAGTCGCTAGTGGAAGTTGCAAAGAGGCGCCCAGCTCAGCCTTCGGGAGGGGCGGCCGTGCGTGGCAGCGGGGGGGAGTCGAGGTCTGTGTATGGTGTCTGTGTCTGTGGCTCAGGCCTGCCCGCGGCCCAGCTCCCCGCCGCTGCTGGTGTTTGGAAGAGACCTGTCTGCGGGAGCTTGTTCCAGGCAGACGCCAAACCCTTGTTCTTGTTTCCAGCGTCTGTTCACTGGGCGAGCTGTTCTCGGGCTGCAGCCTGCGCACGGCTCGCTGCTTCTGCGGGCACCGGATTGGCAGATGTGCTGTGTGGGAGGAAGCAGAGAAAATTCCCTGTGTTAATTTCCTCTGACAAGCACATGTGCGAATCTAGACAAGCCTCTGGTGTAAAAGTAAAGGATGAAAGAGAAATAATGTCTCCATTCTTTAGTGTGCATGTGATTTCCATACAGAACAGGCTCCCTGTGTCATGTAAATCCATGCTCAAGACGTGTGCGGGCTTCCCCCCCCCCCCCCACTCACATGTGGGGTTCAGTCAGGAAAGGAGTTCTGCCTGTCTCCTCTGTCGTCGATTATTTGTGAGTGGAGAGCATTGGGGCAGTAAAATCGCTACGTGGAAAACAACATGAAATAGCTCCACTTGATGACTATGGGTGCAGAACTGACAACTATTGACTAATCTATCCATCTGTATAAAAGGCTGACTGCAAAGTGTCCCCTCGGGAATTCGACCGGGAGTTCGACCGCTCGCTATGATGTGTGCTGACCACTAGGGGGCGGTGCACAATGAAGGCAGGCCTCAGCTGGCAGCCAGAAGGCCCTGATCCACCCTGATTGCCAGCCAGGCCTAAGGACCCTACCTGTGCATGAATTTCGTGCACTGGGCCTCTAGCAGTCAATAATAGGTGTTGGCCTCTTACTGGGTGCCAAGATCTCTGCCTGAAGCTTTTTGTGGATTTCTCGTGTGCTCTTACGATAAGCCAGCGAGGTGGATGCTCTTACAGATGCAGAGAGTGAGGGTTAGAGAGGTCTCTTGGTCAAGGTCACACAGCCACTGAGCGGGGGAAGCTCTTGTTTAAAGTGGGTGGTCTGATGTCAGAGGCTCTGTTCTCACCGCACTAAAATCCCTTGCCCCGCCCCCAGAAATAGGGGAATGACACTTAATGACGTAAAAAGGTATTCTGCATTTAATACCTGGCCTGCTCTGTCAGTCTTCACACTGAAATGCACTCAGTAATAGTATCATTTGCTTTGCAAATAACCTTTGTTCGCAGTGAAATTTATTTAGCTTACAGCAACAGAGTAACCTGGCACAGTCCTTAGTACACGGGTGGTACCTAGTAAATATTTATGCCGAGAATTTCTGCGTGCACAGAGAAGTTCTGAATGCCAGAACTCCAGGGTCTGAACTGCCTGGGGAACTGCTTCAGGGACTTCGGAAGCAGCAAAGTGGGTGACGCTCCAGTCTCTTGTGTAAGGAGCTCTGAGAATGGTCTTGACTTGAGAAGCTACGACCTTGACTTTCAATATCCTTGGGGCCCATGAGTTGGACTCCTGTGGCTCCGGACTGAGAGAGTGGGGCCCAGTGCGGGAGGGGACGTGGGGACAGGGGTCTCCGTGGGCACTTGGCTGGAGGGAGGCAGGTGGCCGCGGAGCTGAACCGCGCCGTGACTTCAGCTCTCCGTGTCTCCGTCAGGTGCTGGGCTAACCAGGCCAGCCCGTGGCCACACAATGCCATAGGAAGGGTGGGCGCCAGCCAGTGTGACTCAGGGGATAGAGCGTCGGCCTTCGGACCAAAGGGTCCCGGTTTGATCCCGGTCAAGGACACGTACCTCAGTTGCGGGCTCCTCCCCAGCCTGGGCGTGTGAGAGGCACCCAGTCGCTGTGTTTCTCTCACATGGGTCGTTCCCGCGGTCTTTCCTCTCTCTAAAAGTCAATGGGGAGGTATCCTCGGGTGAGGATTAAAAACAGATAGGGAGGGAGGGGCGGTGGGATGAACGCCCCTGGAGGTGGCAGCTCAGGGTGTGGATGGAAACCACTTTGGGCCCATTCCTCTCCAGCCTCAGATCGATTTTTCAGAGCTCTCTGGAGCCAACTTACTATTTTAAAGATGCAAACAGCGTTACTTATTGATTTATTCAATAGACACCACATTCCCGGTGTTCAAGAGTAAAAGAGACAGCCCTAGCCGGTGGGGCTCAGTGGACAGAGCATCGGCCTGTGGACTGAAAGGACCCAGGTTCGATTCCGGTACCTTGGCTGCGGGCACATCCCCAGTGGGGGGTGTGCAGCTGATCGATGTTTCTGACTCTCTATCCCTCTCCCTTCCTCTCTGTAAAAAAGGCAAAAACAAATATATTTTTAAAAAAGTAAAAGAGACAGAAGAATCCTGGTGAAAGGTCTCCGGCCTGTCTCCCCACTCCCTTCAGCTCGGCCGTCATCATTTCTTGCACGTCTTGAATCTCCCAACAGGTGTCGCGTCTGAACCCGTTTGTTCATTGGGACAGACATCGCGTTACTCCGTGCGCAAGAGGAAAAGTATGAATGAGTGTTCGCTCTCAAGGTGCATGACGGAAGGAGGTGGCGTTTGTAAAAAGAGGCGGCGCGGGCGGAGTAGTGAGGATGGCAGGGTTCAGTGTGGCGTGCCGCTCCCTCGGGGTGCACACCGTTCATCCTCAGGACGCCGTGGGGGACCCCGAGCTGCGGGCGGACAGGGATGCTCCTCGGCCGGCTCGGAACGGCCGCAGCGGCGCTCCCCGAGGGCGCACGGAGCACGCGGGGGCTGCACGGAAACTTCCAGGCTGCGTCCGTCACCGCTGCCCTGCTGCTCCGAGGACGAGCCTGGCCGAGAAAGGCGGCCACTCGTGACGGAGCCCGAGAGCCTCTGTCCTGCCCCAGAGCTCCCGTGGGCCCGCAGCGCCCTCTCCCAGCGGGCGGGTGCGGGGACGGCAAAGTAAATATTATTTCCATCGGCGGAAGGAAGAGAAATGTTTGCAGAGCGTCATCCCCTGGCCCCTGCCCAGGCCTCGTCCTGATGGAGAAGGCGCTCCGGCCCCAACACGGCGCCTTTGTTGGCCCCGCAGCCCCCCCCCCCCCCCCCCCCCCCGGCTCCCGCAGGTGCGGCCGCTGCCCTGGCAGAGCTGCGGGCGGGTGTTCTGTTTTGTTTTTTAAAAGAAACAGAAAATTCTATTTTAAAGGAAGGTTTATCCAGAACTCGGACAGAGAGCCTCACTGGGCCAAAGGGAGGGAGCTGTCTCTTGTTACTGGTTTGAAGCCAGCCCAGGTAGTTGTCCCCCGGTTGCTGGGGTCGGGGTCCCCCTGCCAGGTGCCCAGACACGCAGGAGGGTCGGTATAATGGCCGAGGCAACCCTGAGATGAGCTTGTGGCCAGAAGTGGGGTTTCCCGGGGAGGCCCCGAAGGGCAAGCGTGCCGTGGGCAGAGTTGCGGGCAGTGGCTGAGCAGGTGGCCGGAGCTGGCCCGGGCGGGGCCTGGGGACACTGGCGTGGCTCCTGGCTCAGGGCTTTGGCGCTGGCCCACCCGTCACGGCGAACCTCTTAAGTTAATTTGTGTAAAAGCAGCGAGAAGGGCACTCGGATTCCGGGAGGTGGAGTAACGTTACCCACGGGACAGAGTGAGTCTCGGAGTTACTGCCTCTTGCAGCATTTTCGATCCGTTTATTAAAAATCAACAAGCCAGGCGGGGCTAGAAGAGATACATCTTGGTTCGTTTGTCTCGCCCCTGCCTTCTTCCTGTTACATTTCCATTTTATGCGCTTGTCTGGCCCAAATAGTCTGTTTACAAAGCCACAGAGGACGCTTTCAGACGGGAGTCCAGGAGCCCAGCGCTGCTGTGCGGGGGGGGGGGGGGGGGGGGGGGTTGGGGGGGGCCAGCGCCTCTCGAGGGCCCAGCCTCGCGTCCCAGCGACTCACGAGTGTGCTCCGCCTTCCCGGGACAGGGACACGCCGCGCAGGTCCCCGGGGTGCACGGGCTGCGGAGAGGTTTGCTTGATCCTGGGGCCCCATGGGTGTCATCCGGGAAGTCTGACCCGAAAGCGAAACACCCCTCTTCCACTTTTGTGCACCGGGCCTTTAATGAATGTTGTTTTTAAAACTATATTTAGATGCAGAAAAAAAGCCCAACTGAGACAAGGTGGCTTTACTTTGGAAAAAGCCACAGAGGGGAGGGGTTGGGGGGGAGAGAGAGAGAGAGAGAGAGAGAGAGAGAGAGAGAGAGAGAGAGAGAGAAAGGAGAAAGAGAGAGGAGAAAGAGAGAGAGAGAGAGAGAGAGGAATGTGGGGATAGTGGTGGGGAGTTAGGAGGTAAAACTAAATGCTTCCAAACTCCTAGAGTTTCGTTAGTGTCATGAAACCAAGATATTAACACCCCCCCTCCCCCCGCCATCGCTCGAGCCCACAGCCAGCCTGGGGCCGTGGCTTTGCACCAGCGCAGGCTCCGTACACAGTGTTGGCCCCAAAGGCCGAGTCCGCGGGGCGCGTGGAGCGCGGTGGGGCCGTTGCTTGGGTTTTAGCCGTGACCCTTCGCTGTCTGGTCACACATCTGTTTATAACCTGTTCCAACACCAAGCGGAAGTGGCCACACTCCCTTCGCTCCCTGCAGTCACCTCCGATGTGGGGACCTGAGCCCACGGCGCCTGGCTCAGCCGCTCCCTGGACGGAGTGTTCCGCCGGAAGCTCATTGTTCCCTGATGCAGACACGGTCTCCACACTCGTGTCAAGCCTTCTCTCGCCACTTTGTCTGTATCACGTAAGGAGTGACTCGCTCTATCAGAACGACATGCTGATACATCCGTGTATGTGTAGAGAGGCACGCCATGGTAGCTGTATCCATTTGTCGCTGTTTGGTGTCTGATTATAACACTGTTCTAGCTGCTGAAGGTCTTGTGTGCGCATTTAGTCTCCGGTGTGGGTAGGAGAGGGCCCTGTTCTGGGCTTTCTGAAGCCTGGGTCTCCCCATGGGCTAAGGCACTGGTCGGCAAACTCATTAGCCAACAGAGCCAAATATCAACAGTACAACGATCGAAAGTTCTTTTGAGAGCCAAATTTTTTAAACTTTACCTTCTTCTAACGCCACTTCTTCAAAATAGACTCGCCCAGGCCATGGCATTCTGTGGAAGGGCCACACTCAAGGGGCCAAAGAGCCGCATGTGGCTCGCGAGCTACCGTTTGCTGACCACTGGGCTAAGGAGACCGAGGGGCCAAATGGACACAGCTCCCCTTCTCAGAGATCTTGTTCTGGACCCGGAATTCCTTGTCCAAATGACCTCGAACCCACTTACCCTGGCCATGCAGGCTCTTCCCCGTGCTGCTCTGCACCCGAGACAGAGGGGTGGGCAGGTGGCTGTCGGGGGAATACTGGGCTGTCCCCACATGAGGGCAGGAAGGAGCCATGTGGGAAGGTGGGCTGGGAGCTGGTGAGGAAAGCCTAGGAAGCAAGAATCCTCAATTCAGTTGGGACTTGACCTTCCAGGTCCGTGTGAAGACATTGTCAGGGAGGGTACACCCAGGTCATTAATAAGTAAATTAATATTCATATTGATAAGTTAATATAAATATTGACTTCCAGCGTCCCCGGACTCCGGTGGGTGTGAGTGGGCACTCTGGCTCTTCTGTCCTGTAGCCAGGCCTGTGGGGACGCCTCTCCCCGGGAAGCTGCCAGCTCCTGTCTGCAGCGTTTACAACATTTTACCAGGTTTCCTTGTAGCCATGGTTCTTACACCGGACTCCAAGGACATGTTCGAGATGATTGCCGAGTGAAACTTGGTTGTATCGGGAAGTTTATCTATTTATCAAATGGGTGTTTTCCTTGTCTGGTGTGTGGGGCGTGGATACGTGGAGCACAGCAACCTCACAAATAATATAAAAAACCCTTTTGTTCGCTGTTCAGTCCATTTCAACAAATACTATTTTTCAACTTATATTGCATTCACTTCTACCAACATATATTGATCTACCCTTTTACTGTCCTGTGATCATCTGCTATTGACATCATTAAGTGGTTTGGAACAATGAAAGGACAAATAAGAGATTTCATGAACCTTAGAATATGCTTTTCACTCTAGGTGCTAGAGTATAATAGTAGATAGTCAGTGTCTTGAAGAGACTGTTCCTACTTTTTAAAAGATATCCTGTTACATTAAAATAGTAAAAATTAGAGTAATTTGCCATTAGCCCGTTTAGTTCTCAGATACCCCTGAAGCAGTGCTTCTCAACCTTCCTGACGCCTCGCCCTTCAAGCAGTTCCTCACGTTGTGGTGACCTCCAACCACAAAGTTATCTCCGTAACTGTAATTTTGCTACTGTTATGAATCGTCACGTAAATACCCGTGTTTCTCGATGGTCTTAGGCGACCCTGCTAGCGGCTCTCAGCCCGTGGGTCTCCTGTCGCTTTGGTGTGCACTATTGTCTTTGCAAACGGAAGGGTTTGGAACTAACCAGGCTGTGGGTGAGTCAACCTCATTGCTTCAAGAGATAAGTAAAACACCAGCCCAGCTTCCAAACATGCCATGTGTCCTCTGCCAGTCTGCTTACGCCTTTGACAACAACGGGCTTTGACCTCCTCGCTGCTGTCGCCGAAACTCGGCCAGCCCCTGCAGGGGTGAAGCAACGGAAGCGTGGAGGCAGCCTGTGCTTTCTGGAGGTTCCTCGCTCACATTTCCCGAAGGCACACATCCACAGTCAGCATTTCAGTTCACCCCGATTCTAGCTTCTTACGGTCTGAGGGCTCTCTTCATGCACAAACAGGCTAGTGTTTTTATGTCATCATCGCTGTCACCCGCGGCAGATACTTGGATGTAAAACATCTGGTGGTGTGTCTGCAGAACCGGAGTCCTCCTCCACGTGTGTGCTCGAGGCTCCTGTCGTGTGGAATGCTGGGACGGATGAACTAGTATGCGTAGCGTCGCTCATGGTCTCCAAAGAAACCAAGTGACCTGTGCTGTGATCTTGACCTTCACCAGAGCTCACCCTTGCCAATCCTCAGTGCCTCTTTCGTTGATAAATTTAGCACAAATCAATATCAGAAGTAATAACAATTTTTGAGGTATTTGGAGAAGTAACAGATGAAAGAATGATGACCTTGTCTGTTTTCTATGTCACCTGTGGTTGTCTGGGCCAGAGGAAGGTGACGTCTGTACCTGCCCCTTAAAAGCTGAGTCATTCTGCGCGTTGTACTTTGAGCTCCAAAAGGTCAGTGTGTCCCCAGGTCCTGGGACAGTGCCTGGCACATAGTAGGCTCTCTCTTCCGTCAACATTGATTTAATAACTATGTATTCATTCACTGAGCATTTACTAATAATGAATACGCAAGACGGTGAAATGATAGATTCATCCACTGCTACATACAGTGGAAAGAATGAACCTAGGAGACCAGAAGGTGCACATAAACCAAACTCAATTCTGTAGGGTAGAAGCATTTCACAGAAATTAAAGACGAAAAGCCCCACACTCACATCCCTTTGTGGAAGCCCTGTTTCTTGAAAACAGTTATTGACGTTGGCACGTACTTTCTAGGGGAAGTGAGAAAGTGGTACTGCCACCAGGTCGGCCAGTGCTGAGGGCGGTCAGGGCGGCCCCCCCCCCCCTGCCCCGGCCTGACCCCGCCCTCCCTGCCCCGGCCTGACCTTGGCCTGTGCAGTTTCCAGTTCCGGCTGTGTGTTTTGCCGGGGTTGCCAAACTGCCTGCCACCTGTGCCACTAGTTTCCACATGCTCTTAGGAAACAAACATCTGTTTCTCTACGAATGGACTCACTGGAGGACTTCAGTTTGGACCCGAACCCCTTAGCCTCTCCAACCTGAAACACGCCACCTTTGCTCCGACACCTCTGTTTTCAAGCAACAATAAGTCTGAGGTCGGATTTTCTTGGAAATGTGTGTGTGTGTGTGTGTGTGCCTATATGTTGTGTATGTTCTGGTATGAAAATTACCTAACACAGTTATGGATTTTAAAATAAAGATCCAGAGACCTTATGCTACTCTTAAAATACAGCAGCCCCCGTGAGAGTAACTCTCGAATTCCCGCCTTTGCTTTCGGTAGAGTTCATGATACCTTAATTTTCTGTACTGTCAAGGAAATTTGGGCTGAGATTTTGTCACCGAAAGGAAAAAGATGGTTGACAAGTCTCATAAAGAACGCTGAACTATGGGAAGTGTGCTTTTTAACGAGGGAACTAGTCACTCCTCCAGCGAGAGGAATCAATGTGATGTTCCGTTTCTCCTCCGCCCCCACTGTCCGCTAGAGAGGGTTTTACCCACTGTCCGCTAGAGAGGGTTTTACCCACTGTCCGCTAGAGAGGGTTTTACCCACTGTCCGCTAGAGAGGGTTTTTACCCACTGTCCGCTAGAGAGGGTTTTACCCACTGCCTGCTAGAGAGGGTTTTACCCACTGCCCGCTAGAGAGGGTTTTTACCCCACTGCCCGCTAGAGAGGCTTTTACCCACTGCCCGCTAGAGAGGGTTTTACCCACTGTCCGCTAGAGAGGGTTTTACCCACTGTCCGCTAGAGAGGGTTTTTACCCCACTGCCTGCTAGAGAGGGTTTTACCCACTGTCCGCTAGAGAGGGTTTTACCCACTGTCCGCTAGAGAGGGTTTTACCCACTGCCCGCTAGAGAGGGTTTTTACCCACTGTCCGCTAGAGAGTGTTTTACCCACTGTCCGCTAGAGAGGGTTTTACCCACTGCCTGCTAGAGAGGGTTTTACCCACTGCCCGCTAGAGAGGGTTTTTACCCCACTGCCCGCTAGAGAGGCTTTTACCCACTGCCCGCTAGAGAGGGTTTTACCCACTGTCCGCTAGAGAGGGTTTTACCCACTGTCCGCTAGAGAGGGTTTTTACCCCACTGCCCGCTAGAGAGGGTTTTACCCACTGTCCGCTAGAGAGGGTTTTACCCACTGTCCGCTAGAGAGGGTTTTACCCACTGTCCGCTAGAGAGGGTTTTTACCCACTGTCCGCTAGAGAGGGTTTTACCCACTGTCCGCTAGAGAGGGTTTTACCCACTGCCCGCTAGAGAGAGTTTTACCCACTGCCCGCTAGAGAGGGTTTTTCCGGGATCGGAATCTGCCCCGCAGGCTCTGCTCTGAGGGGGTTGTTTAGGAAAACAGCAGGTGTTGCTGGCCTTGGTATCTCCAGGCCCTCAGGGGCAGTTTCTTCAGACAGGAGTTCTAAAGGATCTCTCCCATCTGTGCTCCTTAGAAGCTTAGAGGACATTCCGTCCGGCTCTGTGCTGATCGTTTATCTTTAAGCTTTAGGAAATCAGGATGACCGTAGGATACACAGAAACCTGGACAACCTTCAGTTCACTCTTTCTGATCCCAGAGAATAAGGCTTAGCTTTGTGCAAACTGTTTACTTCCTTCTCCCAGGTCCCTCTGACGGTGAAACTTGAACCCTCGAAGGGCTTTTATTCTAAGGCACATTTCAGACAAACTTGAGAGTTTTATATTTTACTAGTGGCCCGGTGCACAAAATTCATGCACAGGGGGTGGTGGGGGAAGGGTGTCCCTCAGCCCGGCCTGCACCCTCTATAATCTGGGATCTCTCAGGGGATAACCAGTAGTCGGACATCCCTCTCACAAATTCAGAACTGCTGGCTGCTAACTGCTCCCCTGCTGGCTTGATTGCCCCTAACCACCTATGCCTCGGCCCCACACCCAGGAACCAGATTCCCTTCTCCAGCTGACCACAGGTACCTGGGATCTGGGCTTCCCTCCCTCTGGTCAGCCATAGGTGCCTGGCTAGCTGCAGCCGGAGGGAATGGTGGAAAGGTGGCTTTGCCTGGGCTGCAGCCGCAAGTGCTGGTGCCCGGGAGTGCTTGGCGGGCAGCTTCTCCGTCTACCAGGGTGTAGCCAGTCACAGGTGTTGGCACCCAGTTTCTCTGTCTCCCCCAGGACATGGGGCAGGTGGATGAGGATTCTGCAGCTGGGTGCGGCCTGAGATCATGGGGCAGGTGGCTTCTTCATCTCCTGGGCCACAGCCAGCCTCAGGTACTGGGGCTCGGTTTCTCCATCTCCCCTAGGACATGGGGCGAGAGGATGTAGGACGGGCGGCTTCTGGGGCTGGGCGTAGCCTGGGATAACAGGACAAGCAGCTTCTTGGTCTCCCTGGCCACAGCCAGTCTCAGGTGCTAGTGCCTGACTTTTCTGACTCCCGCAGGCCCAGAGCTGCTGGGGGATGGGGTGGCCACCATCTTTGTCAGATTAATTTGCATACTTATTCCTGATTGGCTGGTGAGTGTAGCAGAGGTATGGTCAATTTGCATCTTTCTCTTTTATTAGAGTAGACTAGGGGCCCAGTGCACAAGATTTGTGCACTGGGGGTGGGTGATCTCTCAGCCCAACCTGCCCCTTCGCACATACTGGAAGCCCTAAGGGGATGTCCTACTGACTGCTCATCCCCAGCCTGCCCAAGGCCTAAAACCTCTGGCCAAGGCTTTAGCCTTGGGCACCCAGTCATCGCCCTGCAATGGGGCCGATGGCTAGCTCTGCCCCAGCCCCATCTCCCCCTGGGCCTAGGACTTCACCCCAGCCAGTTCGTGCCCAGCTAGCACGGGCCTCGGCCCCACTGCCTCCCTCTTCCCCTGGCCCAGGCCTTCTCCCTGGCCAGCGTGTGCTGGCCACCTTGGCCCCGCCCACACCAGCCCTGGCTGCTTTGGCCCCGTCCCCCACCCCCGGCCCCCCTTGACCACCTCGGCCCCGCCCCTGGCCCTGGCCTTTGCCCTGGCTCTGCCCCCCACTGCCCTGGCCGCCTAAGCCCCGCCCCCCGGCCCTGGCCTTTGCCCTGGCTCTGCCCCCCACTGCCCTGGCCGCCTCAGCCCCGCCCCCCGGCCCTGGCCATGAGCTCACTGGCTGGCTCTGCACCAGCTCCTGATTGGCTGGTGGGCATGGCTGGTGGGTGTGGCTTGATCAGAGGTATGGTCAATTTGCATATTACTCTTTTATTAGATAGGATTGTTTTGTTCTGTACTTAAAAAGGATCCTCTCATACTTGGGTTTAGATTGGCTGGCAGTCCTTGACATCAGTTTCATTCACTGGGTAGGTACTGGGCTCACTGTGTCCCAGGCACAGGGCAGTGCTATTGGGCATCGCTGTGTCCCAGGCACAGAGTGGGTGCTGTTGGGCATCGCTGTGTCCCAGGCACAGAGTGGTTGCTATTGGGCATCGCTGTGTCCCAGGCACAGGGCAGTGCTATTGGGCATCGCTGTGTCCCAGGCACAGAGTGGGTGCTATTGGGCATCGCTGTGTCCCAGGCATAGGGCAGTGCTATTGGGCATCGCTGTGTCCCAGGTACAGAGTGGGTGCTATTGGGCATCGCTGTGTCCCAGGCATAGGGCAGTGCTATTGGGCATCGCTGTGTCCCAGGCGCAGAGTGGGTGCTATTGGGCATCGCTGTGTCCCAGGCACAGGGCGGGTTCTAGAGGCGCAGCGTCCTGCCTGCAAAGCCCAGGTGGGTGACGAGGTGGTCTACCTGAACTTCTGTGAGGCTCCATTCGTCCTGTGGTCATTATTTTCTGTGGGAGCGACCACGGATGACCCCCCCGTACGTACGTATGTACTTCCGGTGGCCAGTGCACTCTTCCCAGGCCTGCCTCTGTAAGTAGCCCGGCTTGCTTGTCGGCAGCTGTGGTTACAGGTGCTTTCGGTGAGGGCTACATACTGTGGGTTGAGGTTTGTCAGTGAGGAATAGGAAAAAAATCATTTGTTTAAACAAAATAGGTATTTATTTCTCTCTCATAGGCTAGGGTCGGTGTGGCAGTGCTGCTCATATTTCTCAAGTCCAGACTCTTTTAAAAATACGTATTTTTATTGATTTCAGAGAGGAAAGGGAGAGGGAAGAGAGAGAGACATCAATGATGAGAGAGAATCATGGACCGGCTGCCTCTTGCACATCCCCTACTGGGGATCGAGCCCGAAGCCCGGGCGTGTGCCCTGTGGAGAGTTGAACCTTGACCTCCTGGTTCATAGGTCGATGCTCAACCTCTGAGCCACACCGGCCAGGCAAGACCAGACTCCTGTTTGGTTAGCTGTGGCTGACTTACACCCCGAGATTCCCTCCTGGTCCAACACGGTGCTCCCACCAACTCCTCTGCCTGTCAGCCTCCCTGAAGGTCAGGGGTCAAAGACATAAGGTCAGAAGATAGGCGGCTGCCATTTTTAAGCATCGTGTGCTCCTTTCCCCTCCGTGATCTCCGTCTCTGCTGCCGGTGAACGCACTTTCCTTCCGATGGCGAAGAGTGGTTCTCTGTCCCTGTCTAATTGCAGGATGGCAGCAGCTCTCAGTCCAGAAGACCCCTGGCCGGGAAACACGTTTATCCGTAAAATACAGGACAAACATACAACGTAATCATTGCCAATGTTATGAATGCTTCTGATGGCCCTGGCTGCTTTGGCCCAGTGGTTAGAGAATGGGCCCTGGGACCAAAGGGTCAAGGGCAAGTACCTCGCATGCAGGTTCCCCAGCCCCAGTAGGGGCATGTGCAGCAGGCAACCAATCAGTGTGTGTGTGTGTGTGTGTGTGTGTGTGTGTGTGTGTCTCCTCCCCCCTCCCACTTTCTCTAGAAATCAGTGTGTGGGGCGGGAATGCTTCTAATGCATCTTTCAACACCAACTGACAAGACGAAAAGCAAGCAGAGATTCGTGCTCCCGTCTCTCTCGCAGCAGCTGAGTGTCTGGGAACTCGGCAGTTTCCTCCCGTCCACCGAGGGTTTATCTGACGGCAGCGCCAGGCCAGCCCGGCAGCTCCCTTTGTTAATGCTCCCTTTGCCGCTGGCATCATGTTTAAGTGCCGCCTGGGCCACAGTCTGAACACATTGCGGATTTCAGTTGGACCGAAAGCATCCCTCTGTGTGTGTGCCCTTGACGGTCCCGCGAACAGTGTTGTTGGTTCCTTTGGTTGAAAACAGGCCTCGGTTACGTGTCACCCGTCTGAACACTGTACCTCTCGCCAGTCGAAGCGCTTTGCCCGTGCCGGCTTCCAGCTGCGTGTCTGGCCTGACGGCTCCTGGGCAGCCATCGGGCCTCGGAAAGGCAGCCAGAAGCTGTTGGAGGCCCCCCGGCTGGGCAGCGTGTTCATCCATAAGACAAGGGGGAACACAGCACAGCTATTGCTGATGCTGCAAACGTCCCTAAAGGCGGGCGCCCGCTGCGGGAGCCTCGTCTTCCCAGCCCCCCGAGCACCGCCCAGGCTGCACGGAGCTCCCGGTCGGCCCGAGGCCAGTGCCCTTGTCTCTGGGTGGATGACTCCGGACGCACAAGGGACAGAGGCAAGAAAAGGGAGCAGGCGGGGCTTGAAGGTCACGTGGGCCTGAGAGTCCAGGTGGATGCTGGGTTCCTTTCCATCTCTGGCTTCGCCCCGCTTGGAGCAGGTGCCCCCGGGAAGGGAAAGCGCCCGGCTTCCCTCAGGGCTTTCTCTGAGGTCCAGGCCCCGGGAGGCTGGGCTCCTAGGGTCACAGGGTTGTGGGGTCCTGCTGGCGGCTCCCCGCTTCCTGGCCCAGCGGCTCTCTCTGCAGGCCCAGCCGTGCAGGGACCATTGTCTGTCTCCCTGGGGCACGGAGGTGACCTTTCTGCAGCCAGCTGGGCAGACAGGCGGCCCTTGTGAGAGGGCAGATGACAAGGGCAGATGACAAGGGCAGATGACGGTGGAGCCGGCCCCCTCCCTCAGAGAGAGAGAGCGGTCAGTGTAGCGGGGAGTTGGGGAAACATGCTGCCCATTGTGTGTGTGAGCAGCGTGCTCCTGGCACTTTTGTCAGTGTCAGATGACACCCTCTGACGGCTGCATGGACCAGCCCACCCCTGGCGGACTGATGGGGGAGAGAGGCCTGACCGTGGGCATTGGAGAGAGGATAGCGGGAAGGGCAGTTTTGGCTTCTTTGGCAGTGGCTCGGGTTCATCACTGTGTTCCCCGATATTGGCCGGTTGTGCAAACAGCCTCCTCCGCTTTGGGGAGCGGAGAGGGGAACAGGGGTGCAGGGGGAGGGAGAGGGGTGCTTTTCCTGATTTCTGCTTCCTGGGGAAGCTGCCCAGCTCCCGGCCCTGGATTCTGAACAGGGGCGCCAGGTTAGGCCGGGGCAAAGGCAGGCCCCCCGTGTGTCTGTCCCGGTGGCCTCTCTGTTTTGTGACCACGCTCAGGGGCCCCAACACCCTCCCTTGATCTTTTCGGTGGCTTTGCTTTTCTGCTGGTGCCAGCTTTGTAGCGGGTGGTCCGGGCGGCCCCCTCTTTGCTCAGCCTGCAGTTGAAAGAGCCCGGGCAGGGGGAGGTGGGCACCAAGGCCTGGCCCGGTACCAGTGGGCAGTCCCAGTGTGGGGGGTGCAGGAGGCAGCCAATCGATGATTCTCTCATCATTGATGCTTCTGTCTCTCCCTCTTCTTTCCTCTCTGAAATCAATAAAAGTCAATAAAGATGTATTAAGCAACAAGAACAACAAGAAACACAACACCAGAGAAACCAACTCGTAACGCACTGCTGAGACTGGCTCCGCAGGGAGGATGAACGAACAGCCGGTGCCTGTCCCCACCCCGACCCCACGCACTCGGGCTGTTTCTCCTCTCTCCCAGTCCGAGCGCCTGGGAATCTGGTTACTGACATTTCTCTGTGTTCAAGCCGAGAGGAGCGTTTTCGTGGGGAGCTGGGGGTAATTTTATGTGATTGCTAACAAGTCTTTTCTCCTCCCCAGAGTTCCCATGGTGATTTTTCTCGTTAGGCATTGCATTGATCTTGTGAGTTTTAATTAGACTCTAATAGTCCCCGGGAGCAGAGAGGGTTGTGAGTCCTTGGTACCTTTTTAAATTTAATGTTTGCTGATGGCTGGATAACAGGAAATGGTAGAACATGTATTCTGTTGGAATCCGCCACATTGCTTGGTACTATTCCAGGATACAAGGGTGTCATGGAAGGAGAAGAATTATTAGTAAGGGGTTTTGCTTTTTTCCTCTTGAAAATGTCAATGCAAAATTCTGTTGGGATTACCTAGTGAAACTTTGCCTTTTAGAGTTCACGTGAGAAGATAGGTCACATGGTTCCCAGTCAGTGGCCTTAGCTGGGAGAGACTGGTGTAGGGGTTTGCTCTCTTTTCCACTTCCAGCGTGGAAAGAGAGTGGGTCCAGTTTTTGAGGAGAGGAGCTGGGGATTGAGAAATAAAAGAATAGAGGACACAGAAATAGAAATAAAAAGCTGGGGCTGGGAGGAATCTCTGTTCTCTCTGATGGAGAGACAGGGACTCAAACCCAACAGCAGCGTGTTTATTTATATTCCAAAATACAAAGGGGTTTCACTGAAAAAACTTAGGATTAAAGGATCTTGGGTGGGCCCAGGCCCTATTCATTCCCTCATTCCTGGGGCTAGACTGGATTTACATTTCAAGGTCCTCTGCCCGACACCTGGGGCAAAGTTAAGAGTCAGTACTGATAAGGCATCCAGCCTTCTTGGTAGGCGTGTTTCCAAGACAGCTGACACTGATTTAAAGAATGCTCAGGTGCCTTCCCTGGGGGCCCTCCACAGACTGGGGGCAGGCAAGAGGGTTACTTCAAGGGGTCAAGAATCCAGCATTGTCTGTAAACAGTAGATAGTGCATCTTATCTACATGGGTGTGCTATTGCATGTTTTCAAGCACACGTCCTGTGTGACTAATGAAACACAAATTCAGTTAAAAGCATTGCTGAATTCATGATAGCCTTCTATAATTACATATTTTCTCAATAATCAAAAGATAGAAAATACAACTGCTGCCATATGGGGTTGTACAATTTTTTTTTTCACTTTAAACAAGAAGTTTATTTAAACAACAAGACACTTGACTTGAAGGGAAAACTATCTAGGATTTATTTTTTTAGAGTAATTTATCCCTACCTTAAAGCCAGATTGCCCTACATGTAACAGCTACATACAAAAAAGTTATAAAATTGAACTTGGTTTTAGAATGATAAATGAAAAACATTAAAATTCTCCAATCAAACAAGGTATGCAAGAATTTTTATATTGTTCTTTTTTGATGTTGTTAAACAGTGAGAGCAAAATAACTTACTGGAATATAAAGATGAGAGCTGAATGAGCATGCCACTAATGGAGAAAGGGGGTGTTTTCACAGAACCAGCATTTTCCCCGACCTCATCTCCATTTGATGTAGATCAGAACATACCATTGGCCATTTAGTTTTAAAAGTGCAAATGCTTGTGCACATACATCAGTTACTTTATGTACAGTAAAGGAGTGAGGAAGGGGAAAATGAAAGAATAGAGAAAACTATACTGCAGTAGTCAGATGTGTTGAAACCTGCGGGAAGCCAGACATTGCCTCACCAATAAATAGAACAAACAGGAAACCTGGTCAAAGCTTAATGGATCTGTTTACTCATTGCTTAGGTGAGACTTTAGTTGCCCTGCTTTAGTCTTATGTTAAGTATGAACTGTTTACTCATTGCTTATGTGAGACTTTAGTTGCCCTGCTTTAGTCTTATGTTAAGTATGAACTGTTTACTCATTGTTTATGTGAGACTTTAGTTGCCCTGCTTTAGTCTTATGTTAAGTATGAACTATTCACATATTGTTTAGGTGAGACTTTAGTTGCCCCTCCTTTAGTCTTATGTTAAGTATGAACTATTCACATATTGTTTAGGTGACACATTGGTAACTGTAAAAGCTTCCACACCTTCTGTCTTATGTTAATTCTTGCTGGTTGATTTCATTGTTGGAGTTTCCTGACCTAAAGGACAAGGATGTATCACTTGGCCCTAATAAAAGGGGCTAGAAAACCAGAGCAGTGGCGTCCTCCCCCTTGTGGTGGCCCCCCGCCTGGCCCCCATGATTCCCAAAATTGATGCTTTTCCAGTCTCTCTTCATTTGTGTGCGGCCTTCTCCATACGCTGAACCCTGGCATGGGAACCCTGGACACGCGGGACGTGAAAAGGATTCCCACAGAAACCAAATTGCAGTTTTCTAATTGAGAATGTCTTCTTGGTCTGGAGGAACAGGGTTCTGGAGTAACGTAGCAGGTTCCCTTTTTAGTAGACGCCTCCTGTCTGCTGCTGGAACACATCAATTCTATCTCCACCTCCATGTCCAGCTGTGCAGGTGTGTCTGTCTCATTGCTCGGCTGCCCTCCGATCGGAATCTGATCGGCCTCATTGACAAACCCTGTTGTTCACAGCAGGCTTTCATGAGTTTACTGAGCGGCGTGTGCCTCTTAATCTTAAACTGCACCCCAGAATCATCCTGCCCGCCACCTTCAAATGAACACGATCGTTGTGCTCAGTCCTGACTCCTCGGCCATGGCGATCGCCCGTCGCCTCTGCTGCCGCTTCACGATAGAGGCACCGGGTCCGCACCGAGCGAGCGCACGGCAGCACAGGAGCGGCAGGAGCTGTATATGATTCTTTAACTTCAAAAACCAGTTCCGCTCTCGGAAGTGATCAGGAACCACACTTCCGAGCTATTTATCAGAGGAGCACTGATCCCTGTGTAAGCTTAGAGATCCGTGGGATAAAGGTGTTTCTCCGAAAACGTCTGTGAAAGAACTTTCTGGAAAATAAATGATTGACGTTTGAAAGAATGTCCAAAATGTGCCCTCTAGCCCTGCTGTTTCTAACTGACAGCGTTGCACATTCCCGTGTCATGCTGGCCCCGCGCCTGAGCGGCAGAGGAAGTTGGTTTCTCCCCCGGGCGCCCCCTGTACCCCCGCCCTCCCCGCGTTGCGCACGTTAAGTGCCAGGCCAGTCACCGGAGACGGACCCCATGCTTCCCGTCCAAAGACACAGGCTGGCGCTCACCGTGCCATGATGTCCCCGTGTCAGGAGGGCGACAGAGTCCCGGTGTCTGAGGTGGTGGCCTTGTTTCTGCAGGAGGGCGACGGGGCAGGAGGAGGTACGGAGTGAGGCGCCTTCCACCCTGTGACAGCGAAGCTGAGCAAGCTCTCCTGTGTCCGCGTCACTCCTGATGAGCTGTGACTGGGGTGAAAAGGGGTTGGGGGGGGGGTCTGGAGCAGAGGCAGCCTCGGATCGGAATCTCCAGCACGAGGAGCCCCAGAGCACCCGGCGGTGCACAAGAGGCCTAAGTGGGGTACAGGGGTCGCTGCGAGAGGAGGGCCGTTCCTGGGCAAGACCCCCGCTTCCTCTGAGCTCCCCTGTGGTCATGCAGCTGTGGGGTCTTTGAAAGAGAAGTCGGCCTGGGTCTGCTTCTGCAGGGGGCGCTTCCTGCCTCTGAGGCCGGGGCGGGAGAAGCTTGCTGGGGCGTGAAGAGCGCGCTCTCCTCTCCGAGTCGGAAAGGACCACTTAGATGTCACCTACTCCAGCTCCCCCCACCCCGGGGGGCCCCTCCGAAAGCACCGCAGTCCGGACACGCGTTGTTTTCCCCGGGTTCCCGTTCGGACGTGCGCGTGGGCCTTGAGCAGAGGCGGGAAAGAGCGTGCCGACCCCTGGCCCGTCTGAACTCCTCCTCTGGCTCATTAGAAACAGGAGTGAGGCCGCCAGCTGGCTCAGTGGCTGGGCGTTGGCCTGTGAGCCAGAAGGTTGCTGGTTCGATTCCTGTTCAGGGCACATGCCTGGGTTGTGGGCGTGATCCCCATGGTGGGGTGTGCAGGAAGCAGCCGATTGATGATTCTCTCTAATTGTTGATATCCCTCTCCCTCTCCCTCTCCCTCCCCCTCTCCCTCCCCCTCTCCCACTCCCTCTCCCTCCCCCTCTCCTTCTTTCTCCCCCTCTCCCTCCCCCTCTCCCTTTCCTTCCCCATCTCCCTCCCCCTCTCTCCCTCCCTCTCCCTCTCTCTCCCTCTGCCTCTCCGTCTCTCTCCCTCTCGCACTCCCTCTCCCTCCCCCTCTCCCTCTCCCTCTCTCCCCCTCTCCCTCTCCCTCTCCTTCTCCCCCTCCCCCCTCCCCCTCTCTCCCTCTCCCCCTCTCCCTCTCCCCTCTCCCTCTCCCTCTCCCTCTCCCTCTCCCTCTCCCTCTCCCTCTCCCTCTCCCTCTCCCTCTCCCTCTCCCTCTCCTTCTCCCCCTCCCCCCTCCCCCTCTCTCCCTCTCCCCCTCTCCCCCTCTCCCTCTCCCTCTCTCTCTCCCTCTCCCTCTCCCTCTCCCTCTCTCCCCCTCTTCTCTGATGTGAAGAGACATGTATTTATAAAAAACGAGTGAGGAAGGGTTTCGGGAGGAGAGGCGGCGGCACGGGGCAGCGCAGGCTCGTGGTCTCCTGGCCGGTCGCGCTGCTCCCGGGCGCAGAGGCTGCTAACAGCCGGGGGCAGGCAGGTGCCTCCTGGCTGTTTCTCCTGTTTGGACACTGAATAGGACGAAGACTCCTTTTCCTGCCTGCTCCCGGCTTCTCGGGAGAAGCTGATGTCATCGCCGTGTCCCTCTGTTGTGGAATCCGAAACAACGCACACGTTCCGGGGCCTGGGAATTCCCAGGGGCCCTGCCATGAACACCGTCGCACTGAATCTGTCTCAACTGAGGCGTCCCAAGGTCCGTCCCACGGGTGCCCTGAGGCCGCCGTGCCAGGCACTCTGCCCCGGGCAGCTGGCCACTCTTTCCCAACGGCCTGAGCGGGGCCGGGCTCCCTGCCCTGCCCTGGCCCAGCCTCTCCGAGCGATGCTCACCGGTCTCTGAGTGGAAACTGGGAGGGTCCTTGACAGCCTCTGGGCTCCCAGCTCATGCCCACCTGTCTGTGTCCGCCAGCAGCCCCGGTTCCCATGGCAACGCTGGGCCTCAGTTTCCCCTGCTCTGTGCAGGCCTGTCACTCCTACTGCCCCGTCCACAGAGAAGGAAAGCCAGCCTGTCCCTGGGGCCCAGTCAGATGGAATGACGCTCACCACTGAGCCACACGGGCCAGGGCTCAGCTAGCGCCCTGTGTAAACACTCCTGCACCGTGTAGTCAGTATCAGACACGCATTAGAGGTATTTCACTCCTCCTTGTGTGCCGGGTGCTGGCCCCTCATCGTGGGCGGACATCTGGGTTGTTCCCTTTGCTGTGTGGATCGTGCCTGGAAGGGCATCCGCCCCACTGAGTAACTGTGTACTACGTGCATGTTGGGGGTCAGGGGAGGACACGTGACAGCAGGAAAACAAGGACAGGCTATCCTCGTCCTAAAGCTGGGAAACGCGCTCTGAAGAAGGAGCCAGACAGCCTAGCGACTCCCGGGCTAAAGGGGGGAGGGCTGTGCCAGGGAGAGACTCAGGGGAGGGCGTGCTGAGGGGAGGGAGGAGGAGCACAGACACGCAGGAGCGGGGTCCCGGCCGGAGGGAGCCGGGGACACTGCGCCGGCAGCGGCTCTCCGAGCAGAGGCCCAGGCCATTGTAACTGCTGTGGTCGCTGAAGCTCCCCGGGGGCCCTGGGCACGGAGCAGCAGCACCCACGTTCTGGAAAGACCGTTCGTTGTGGAGATGTAGCTCCGTCGTGGCGCCCGGGTGGCCAGTGGGGAGAACCGGGCGCGGGCGGAAGCGGTCCCCTCGCTGCCATCGCGCCGTCCGCTCTGGAGCGGCTCAGCCAGGAGGGGGCTTCTCGGGACTGCCAGAGGCCACGTGGCGCTGGTGCGTCCAGTCTGGCAGGCGCTGCCCCTCAGGTCGTCCCTCTGACGGCAAGAAGCGCCCCTGCCTCGGTTCCCCAGAGACAGAGCACGTTTTCGGGGTGATTCCCTGAGTCTGAGGTGAAACGGGGGGAGGGGGGGAGGCCTTGTGTTTTGGTGACTTGGTTTTGCTACAGTCGTGGGAGGATTTGACAGATGTCCCCGCTCTATGTCTGGGAGGATGCATGCTTTACAATCAAAGCAACAGATACAGTATATTGTGGTCCTACTATGTGCTAACAGGCTCATTCTTAATTTTTTAATTAGCCCAGAATCCTATGAAGTGGGTATCTTTATTCCCATTTAGTAGCTGAGTGATTTGAGGCTTAGACATGTGACAAGACCTAACGAGGTCTCAGTATGGACGCAGTGTTAATGCTGGACTCCACATTCACGTGACAGTTTAAAAATCAACGTAGGGTTCAATGTCTCCGCTGGGCGTCCCGCTCCTCGGCTAGGGGCCTCCTCTCGGAAAAGCTGTTGCAAACACCTGCTCCAGCAGGAGCGGATCGGACACATGTTACAGAGGGTGAGGAGGGGTCTGCCTGGGGGGCACGGGTGTGGTCCTGCCGGGGTGCAGAGCCTCTGCTCCTAGCCGCAGACAGAGCCGGCGCCGAGTCTGTGCCCGCCAGCGGCAGCCGGCCCACTGCCACCCCGCGTGTCGCTTCTCCGGTGAGGTGAGCGCTCTGTAGACTCTGCTCTTGTGGCGAGTGGGAGTGGGTCCTTGCAGTGTCAGGAGAAGAGCGTTTTCGGGGACCCACGCGGGAGAATGAGCGCAGTGGCAGGATTCATTTGGATGGAGATAGAGGCTTGCCCCAGGCTCCTGGGGTCTCGTCCCCGCCTGTCCCCGCCTTGTCTCCCTCAGGCCAGAAAAGGGGCCGGCGACCAGACGTTTTGCACCCCTGGTGCGCACCGGCCCGGTCTTCGTCGTCACTGTCTCTGTTCCTGGCCGCGCTCCGTGGCTGCTGGGCCCGCGTGGCCGCTGCGTGGCTGCTTGGAGAGAGAATCCGAGCCAGCAGGTGGGGGCTGCGGAGCGTCACCAGGCCAGAGAGAGAGCTTTGTGAGCTTTTGGGTGGTGTTATCCTGGCTTGGAAAGGACCGGGCTTCACACTAACCAGTCAGTTTGCTGAGCTTTTGTGAGCTGGTACTGGATCCTCCCCCTTCCCCAATCCACTCCCTGGGTGTGGGGTTCTGTCCTTATCCAGTCTGATCCTCCCCGGCTAGACTGACAGGCCTCTGTGCTCACGCCTCAAGAGTAGAAGCACCTCTTCTGGTACCATCTGGACTTCTATTGGGCGTGCGCCCAGCAGAGGACCATCCCCTCTGTTCTATCCGCCCCCTAGGAATCTGCGGGGAATGGACCGGTGGTCCCTGGGGGGCGGGGGAGAGGTGAAGCTGGAGCTTCCTGGTGACGCAGGCCCCCACTTATTCGGCTTCTCAGTGTCTGATTCCCGGTGCTTTCTTTCTTTATTGATATGTAGCTTCCCTGTTTCCCTGAAAATAAGACAGTGACTTATATTAATTTTTGCTCCCAAAGATGCGCCTGATCTTATTTTGGGGGGGGGGGTGCCTTATGTTACAGCGAGTAGGTCTTATTTTCAAGGGATGTCTTACTTTCGGGGAAACAGGGTACCGGCACTGACACTTCGGAAAACAACGGCAGCAAGACAGTGGGTGCTTTTGAAATTCTCTGGCCCATTTTAAGAGTTGTGTTCACTTGTGGTTTTTGAGTGTATTTCTATGAATCCATAAATGTTAAATATAAGGTATATATATATATATATTATTTTATTTTTAAAATATTATTATTATTATTTTGCAGTAGATATATATATACACACACACATACATATATATATGTATATATATGTATTAAATTTATCTTTATCATGAGGAAAAGCCTACTCGGCTAAATAGTTCTTTTTAGGCATACACGGGCAAAAATGGATTACAGTAAAGATAAAATTACAAGCAGTTATTTGAAACTTTCTCTAGTTCAGGCCTCCAGGGACCGCACTGGAGCTCTGCACCTCATCGCTGTGGTGTTTGTTTACCTTTAGGAAGCGGTAACACTGTCTGCTGCCTCTGGGATCTTTGTCATTTATTCGCATTGCTGGAGCCAACAAGTAAGAGCGGCTCTCCCTGCTCTTTCTGTGAATATAGTAGGAGATCCGTCATATTGTATGGATGCCGTTACCTTTCTTCTGGCGGAGGCAACACCATGAGCAATCTCCGTGTTTTGGTGCCAAGGGTCTAGCCTCGTAGACATTAATTAAGTGCCCTTTGCTGTTCCGTTATGTGTCTGTCTGTTTAAGTCAGTTTGACTTGAACACAGAGCTGCAAGCTCATAAAACCGTGCAGCGCCACATCCTGGATTGACGGGCAGTCCTGGCCGAGCGCACATCTCTGGAGGAGACCTCTGCGTGAAGTGTGTGCTCAGCGGTCCGTGCCGTATTGAGCCTTCAGTCACCTCTCCCGGGAGGCAGTCACGATTGAGAAAAGTTGGACAATGATAGAGTTTTGTATCATGTGTGATTTGATAGCATGGATGTAACTTCCGAAGCAAAGCGATAAAAGGAACACCCATAAGCTCATCATCTCATCTAAACTAGAACTTCCCAGCACAGCTATGCGTCCCTTTCAACAACCTCACAACCTCATGCTCTCCCCTTCCCCAGCGTGAGCCACACTACCAATTTTACTTCGTTTTCTCATAAAGGAGGACAGACTCAGAGGTGAGTCTCTGTTTTCATGTTTTATTCTCCTTTCTTCTGATCATTTTGCTGGAAGTGGCTTTCCATGAAGCGGACGATGCACACTTTGCTCAGACTGCTTTTCGCCGGCACAGGGCTGTGCACAGACATCAGAGCGGAGCCCTGCCTGTCTCCAGGGAGGGGCGCTGAAGTTCAGATTGTCCCTGGGCACTCAGGTCTGCTGCTGGAACTCCTCCAACAGGATCATTCGAGAGTTTAGCTTTGTATCCTTAATACTTAGAATAGTGCCTGGGACTTAGTAAGTGCTTAACAAGTGTTCATTATATTTAATCATTTAATAAATGCTCATAGAAAAATATTTAGGTGGAAAACCGTTTTGGGATCATTTTTCCTATAAGATTAGTATGTGAAGTCAAATACATATACTAGAGGCCCGGTGCACGAAATTTGTGCATGGGCGGGGGGTATCCGTCAGCCCGGCCTGCACCCTCTTTAACCTGAGACCCCTTGGGGAATGTCTGACTGCCAGTTTGGGGATTACCATAGGAATTGGGCCTAAACCGGCAGTTAGACATCCCTCTCACAATCCAGGACCACTGACTCCTAACCACTCATCTGCCTGCCTGCCTAATGCCCCCAAATGCCCTCCCCTGCTGGCCTGGTCGCCCTTAACCCCCTACCAGCTTAATCTCACCCTTAACTGCTCTTCCCTGCCTGCCTGATTGCCCCTAACTGCCTCTGGCTCGGCCCTCACCACCGTGGCTTTGTCAGGAAGGAAGTTGGACATGGGAAGATGGCCAGTTGCCCTGGTCTAATTAACATATTACTCTATTATTAGTATAGATAGATATAGATATAAATGGATATAGATAGATAGATAGATAGATAGATAGATAGATAGATAGAGGTAACGTGGGTTTTTTTTTTTTGCCATGAGGTGAGTTGATCTGTGACCCCTCTAGCACCGAGGAGTGGTCTGTGGGGAGACCCAATGTGAGCGAACTGCACTGAGCGGAGGCCTCTCCTGTGTTCCTGCTGTAACCCACCTTCAGAAGGCCGGTGCACACCCTGAAGCCAGCCTCCTGGTTCCAGGTCCTGGCGCACCACCAAGAGCTTCCTCTTTCTGTGCCCCAGTTTCCTTTTATGGGAAATGGCAAGGTAGTGCCTCCTTCTAAGGGTGTTGGGAGGAGTCTACGAGTACAGACAGGTGTAGCTCTTAGAACCGCGCCTGGCACATCCTCAGTCCAGTGTGAGTTTATCTCTTTAGGCGTCTAAAGACTCGTTTCTCCGGGTTCACAGTGTTGGCTGGCTATCACCCCTTCTGGGTGAAGGGCTCCTCACTCCCAGCAGGGAGCGGAGGCTGCCTCTCAGGGCCCCGGGAACGCCTTCCTGCCGGGACTTCAGATAGACTTTGCTTCCCCCTCCCCTGTTTTCCCTCCGTTTTCCTCAAAGCCCTTCACATGCACAAGACTTCACAGCGACTTTCAGCACTGCTCTTGCCCCCGAGCTCACGGGCGGATGGTTGGGTTTCCCTCTTGAAGGTGCAAACAGGAGCGGCAAGATGTTCACCCTTGAACCTGAGCATGTTGTCGTGGGAGCAAATATGTCAGAGAGAGCAGTCGCTCAACCACAGACATGTAGCAGGTTGGCATCTGAATGTCCTTGAGGCTCTTTGTTGCGCTGCTGTCTCTACCGCGGTCTTCTTTGGGCTGTGCTGTTCCGCTGCTTGTGATTGATCACATGGTTCAGAAGTGAGGGCGGTGGAGGGAATGAGGGTCTGTGTAGCTTGTACACACGGAGACCACTTTGCCTCGGGGTTCTCCCGCCTTTTAGTGTCACCGTGCAGACAGTGGCTGTTGCAGGACAGTTGTGTGCCACACAACAATGTTTTGGTCAGCAATTCACCGCCTACCTGACGGTGACCCCAGAAAATCACAATGGAGCTGAAAAACCCTCCGGCCTGGTGACAGACAGCTGCTCTGACGTCACAGCAACCGCGCACGATTCCGTGTTGGTGGCGATGCTGGTGGACAGTGTTTATAAAGTCTCCTGTGTGTACAGCATGCCCCGGGCCTTCACACTCGCCCCCCCTCACTCACTGATCACCCAGAGCCACTCCCAGTGCCGCAGCTTCCATTCGTGGTCAGCGCCGTGTAGGGGTACACCGCTTAAAATCTTTATACTGCTTTTTAAAAAGTATATTTTATTGATTTTTCACAGAGAGGAAGGGAGACGGATAGAAAGTCAGAAACATCGATGAGAGAGAGACATCGATCAGCTGCCTCTTGCACACCCCCCACTGGGAATGTGCCCGCAGCCAAGGTCCATGCCCTTGACCGGAATCCACAGGCCGACACTCTATCCACTGAGCCAAACCGGTTGGTTTTTGCTTTATGCTTCATTTTTACTGTACCTTTTCTACATCTAGATACACACATCCTTTTCACAGTGTTACAACTGCCTACAGCATTCAGCACAGTAACATGCTGCACAGGCTTCTGGCTGTGCCGCACAGCCTCGGCGTGGAGCGGGCTGGCTCATTTCGGTGTGTGAGCAATGCTGTGGTGTTTGCACAGGGACAGAACCACCTAATGATGCATTTTTCAGAACGTATTCCTGTCATAAGTGATGCATGGCCGTAATTCCACCATAATAATTGAACTCGTCCAGTGAATCTGGGTTCACTGCCCATTTATCGCCCCGTGAGAGCAAGGACCTTATCTTACTCACCACTTCAGTGCCAGCCCTTAGACTGTGCCTGGCACCTGGCCGGGGCTCAGTCAGTCTTCACTGACGGCGTGTGTGCATGAGTTGGCCACGAAGCACCCTCCTGCAGGGGGTCGCCTGCCACTTCTGTAATGATCATGCGTGATTGTCACACGGAGGCTGCTTGCTGGGGAGGATAGCGTGGAGACGTGTCACGGAGACTGCTTCCCATCATGGCTGTTACCTCTCCACCACGTTATCACCAGTGTCCCCAAATCAGGTAGGCGTGTAGGGGTGCACAGAGAAGACTTGAGTTCAGGATGCATCTCAGTGAGTTGATTACGCTAAGCGAACTTTTCATCCTGACCAATTTCTGGCACGGAACATCCCCGTGGATGCTACTTCACGGAAACAGCGCTCGTAAGAAAGTCACTTCGTGCTCCGATCTTCTCCCAGTTCTGGGAGTTGGGCATTTCTAGGAAATTACGCTAAATTATAAACCAGGACTCTGATACCCTGTTTCCCCAAAAATAAGACAGTGTCTTATATTAATTTTTGCTCCCAAAGATATGCTAGATCTTATTTGGGGGGGGTGCCTTATATTACGGCGAGTGGGTCTTATTTTCAGGGGATGTCTTACTTTCAGGGAAACAGGGTAGTAGCCTATTGGAAATGTTTGGTTTGAATGCCTGAGTAGAGTGAGGGCAAATGTGTAGAACATTCTAGTGTCTGTATTTCATTCACTGCTTCTCCCTCAAAAAACTGTTGCTATTTGGCCCTGTCCCCCTCTGTCCGTGCGGGGGCCACACAGCCGTCCACTCCGTCCGGCACAGCGCCTGCCCCGAGTCCCCTGGAGAGGCCCCCGAGCCACCTGCTTTGGCCAGCCCTTCGGTGCGGCCACTGAGGCTGGCCCGCGGCCTCGGGACCGTGACTAAGCGGCCAGCATGCCAGTGGCACCCTCCCTCCCTCCTCACCCTCACCCGTGTCACCCACGCCCACCTCCCGGGGACCTCGCCCGCCTCTCTCCCGTGACGATGCCCACTCCCCGAGTCTTGTACACGCTTTGCTGAACCCACGTTGCTCAGCGCAAAAAGACGGGTGGGGTGAGGCAGAGACCAGGCGTGCGTGGGGCCCATAGATCCGGAGCTGTGAGAGGGGGGAGGGGGGTGGGGCAGGGCATCCCCTGAGGCTGTCCGGAAGGTATGAGCGGCAGCCAGTTGTGGTCACGGTCATGGGAGGGTGCCACTTCCCACACTGAACTTCATCGTGAACCCGGGGACTTCTTATTGCCTCCTGAGCGGGGACCCCATTTGTCACCTCATCCCGCACTGCCACGTTTGGGGCCGGGTGCCCACACGCCATGCGCTGGGGAACCCCAAGGACTGCGGGCAAACACCACAGGCGGCAGAGGAAGGGAGGGTCTCCCGGCCCAGAGAGAGCACGGCCGGCAGCACCTGAGCTCCAGACACCGCGCCTCCGAGCTGTCACGTCTGTTGTGTTAAGGCACCGGGTCGCGGTCCTTTGTTATGGCAACCGCGGGAACAGACACACAGGCCAGCCTGCACAAGCCTTCAAAGGCTTCCTCCGGCATGACAAGGTCACAGAGCCAGACCCGATGTTTGCGTCACCCCTTCCTCCTGTCTGCCTCTGGTCTGCCCTCTGGACACAGCCCAGCGGACCTTCCGCGGCGGGGCGGCCGGCGTGTCGCAGGGCAGCGGTGGAGGACCTGTCCCTGGAGCAGGGAGGACTGGAGAGGAGAGTTGTGGGACCTCTCGCTGGAATGGGGGCCTGGGGGGGGGGAGGGGAAGCCAGGAGCCCGCCCAGAGCAGAGGTGGATAAGGAAGGAGACTGAGGGCGAAACCCAGTATAACTTCATGACTTTGAACTTGCAGGCTCTCCAATTTGGGAAGCTGTTCCTTGCTTTGGAGAGCGATTATGACTATAACGAGAAAGTGGGGAGGCATTTAGGAACAATTGTGGATCCCGTTGGTAACAGGGAGTTGGAAAAGGTATGGTTTTCAGGGGTTTCCGGAACTTCAGTAGTTAGGAGAACTTGAAAGGTACAGATGGGCACAGCTGGTGGATGTTGGCACTCATGGGTTAGGATTGAGAGTTTAGACTGCCCTGTGAGTAGCCCCCGAAGGTAATAGTCTCCTAAGTGGCAGCAGATCTGAGACACTGTCCCATTGGGGTGTGGTCAGGATCACGTGTGTAATGTGCCGATCACAGTGTGAACCCCGTGAGGAAGGAGTTCTGGGGGGCAGATTCCAGGGGGCCCGCCCACGGCAGCCAGCACCTTCGTCACATTTGCAAGAGGTTTTGAGTCTGCGGGTTTGACAACCTGAGATTTGTGAAGGAGATGCAGTGTCTGAGCATAAATTCATGAGTTACGGGATCAGAGTTAGAACCAGAACCCCGTTTTCCAAGGCTCTCTGTGCCCCCAGCCAACCGGCATTTTAAAGTCGTCACCGCAGGAGACACACTTTCTTCTGGCCGGCAACCTAATCAGAGAGGCCAGGCCAGTCGGCCAGTGGTGTGTGCAGAAGACCGTAAAGGCAATAAAGACAGGCACTAACTCAGGGAAAAAGTCTTTTCTTCATCTCCATCCTGGACTGACAATATTTGTCTTGTCCCCTGAACTAGTTGTCTGGAAACAGTCAAACACACTGTGAATGGCGACATACTATTAGCAGCGAGTCCGGAAGAGAGACTGGTATGGAGTCTGCGTTCAGTGCCTCTCGTGGGTGTGGAGTTGGCAGAAGACAGTGGTGACTGAGGGGGGTGCCAGGAAGAATGCACACGAGCAGAGGTGGGGGTGTGCATTAGGGGATATTGTTCAGCTTGATCAGTTGGACGAGAATGGGGAGTTACTGTACATCTTCCAGCCGGAATTTGGGGTCCAGACCAAATCAGTGACTCAGTGATTTGGTGCAGAATTATACCGTTATGGACATCACCATCGCCAGCGTGCGTTTTCTCTTTATGGACAAGTCTGTGAGGGACATTGTCCCTGAAATCCCTTAGCAAACATCTGTCCACTGAATGGGGAGAAAGAATCTTACTGAAACAGATGCTAGCGCTTTATTCATTCCTCCTCTTGTCTTTATTCCATTTGCATGTATAAAAGTTAAAATAAAAATAAGAAGTTCAGATAAAGGTGGCAGTGTATCCAAAGAGCAGTGCCAAAACATGTTAATTTAAATTGAGATTTCATTATTGAATTAAAGCTACCTATTGCTTTTATCTGTGTTGACTTTGCACTGACTTCCTTGGCTGCTATGCAGGCATAACCAAACAGAGAATGACCCCCCCCCCCCCCCCCCCCCCCCCCCGTCCCCTGCTTAATTAACATAATTCCATTCATATGGGTTCTGAATAGCTCTGGTAAAAGGGAACTGTGTTTGACACTGTTTTCATTTGCGGTTAGATGATGTATTCATCTCTGAAAACGGGACGGAGGAAAACATGCGGAAAATGCTGACAGGCTGCCCGGGGTTAGTGCCATCAGCCCGTGCAGCTCCCGGAAGCTCTCCTGGCCACGTTTCCACGGGGCCCGGGGCACACTGCGGCCTGTGGGCACCTGTGGCAGCCCCTTGCTGTGGAGAAACATCCGTCTGAGCCCCTCCGTCCAGACCTTCTGCACTGAGAGGGCTTAGGGGCTGACACGCCCAAGGAGGCCGGTGAAGGCCGGCTCGAGGGAGGGACGCGCAGGAGAGCCGTGTGGTCTGAGGCGCTGGCTTCTGCTGCTGGGGTCGCCCTGAGCATATAAGCTGCCAGCTGTCATCACGGTGTGTAATCTGTTTTACCTAAAAGTTGGGATGTTTTTGGATTTTGCAACTCTTAGACCTGCAATAGCATCATCCACCTCACATCCAACAGATATTCGGTGAGGACTGGGCGTTGTTCTCAGGACCTCGTTCTGGCAATGAACAAGACAAAGCCCCTGCCCTCCGTGGCCTTACATCCTAGCAGGGGCGACAGACAATGTGCAGATCCACAAAGAGCTGTGTGATGTGGTATCACACAATGCTGATGACGGTTAGGACATGAGAGGAGGGGAGGCAGTAGACCCGTGAGCTGGCAAGACCAGGCTGTTTCAGGTGGAACTGTCAGGGAAGGCATCTCTGAAGAGGTGGCACTGAGCAGAGAGAGGAGAGGGGGAGAGGGGGAGGCTGGAGTATCTGGTGGAATGGAGGTCCCGGAAGAGGGAACAGCCGGTGCACAGGCTGTGCGGTGGGTGAAGCTGGCATATTTGAGGAGCGAGAAGTCAGTGTGGCCGGAGGAGCGAGAGGAAGGTCGGGGTGGCTGGGGGAGCGAGAGGAAGGTGGGTGTGGCTGGGGTGTGGGGAACAAGGGGAGTCATAGAAATGAGGCCGGGGAGAGAGCCGGAAGCCAGATCCGCAGGGTCCTTACAGACAGTGGTCCAGGGATTAGGTTTTGTTCTAAGAATAATGGGAAGTCATTTTTTTTTAAAAATCACCCCATCAGTTGTATGGAAAGTGGGCTATAATTGGTGAGCAGGAGAGGGAGCCGGAAATGCAGATCCCCGGGGAGAAACTGGGAGGGACTTGACTGGGGCAGTAATGGGGACATGGGAAGTCATCGGGATGGGGAGTATTTGGACAGTCGATGTGACTTGTGCATGATGGAGGAGGGATGTGGGTGTCAGGACAGCAGCTCTGTTCTAATCTCCAGTTGGGGGATCCCACGGACCTCGGTCGTAACCCCCACTGCCATTCGCACCCTGTGGCCCAGAGTGACTGGCGCCCATGGCATTGGAGCGAGTCCAAGGAGCAAAGCCGTAAATGGCTTTTATAATTTAACCTGAAACTGGGCATTTTACATGTGATGTGTTTTCAGTAAAGAATAGAAAAAAGATTTTGCTTTCTTTGTAGCACCTTAAAAAAAAAACCAAAACAGAACAACACAAAAACTTTTCCTTAGCAACCTTTCCAAACCACAGCAGATGTTCCTTAGAAAAACAAAGTAAATTGCCATTTTCAGCAAGAAGAGACCCATTATCGTGGGCTCATTACAAAGTTCATTATTTTGTGTGTTGGAAAGACTGGGTTTAATGTAAGGTTTCTCCTCCTGGATCGGAATCCTAGACACAATCAGCACAGTTAATGGTGAAAAGGAGGCGAATCATGAAAAGTCCCATTTTCCTCTCTTCGGCCCCCGGCATCTGAAATTTTAAATCATTTTCTTGTAGAAACAATACTCAGCGTTGGGTGGACTCGTTTTGGATTTCCTGTTTCCTTTCCTTTTGTTCTGCCATTATTCCTTCCTTCCTCCCCGGCCGTTTATCAGATTTTTCCCCTGCAAAAAAGAATTCCGCATGCTTTATGGTGTCTAAAGGTTTCTAAGACAGCTATGGTATTGCTTTAGGATACATTTTTCTTAAAGTGCAAAATGGAAATAATGTGAGTTTTTTTTGGGGGGGGGGGCGTCAACTATTTCTTGGCGTTTGTTTGGATAATTACCCCAGGAATCCGTTCTGCTCTACACCAGCTGTGTCTCTGCATGGGCTCCTGCTCTTCAGGATCCAGGACATTCTGTGACCAGATACAGTCCATGGCTCTGACATGTAAGCTGATAGTAAAACTTTCGAGGTTACGGGCGAGAGCGTCCACGTTCAGAGCGCCCCGTCTCTGAAGCCAGTGTCAGTTTGTTACGGGGGCACGGACGGGGCCAGCAACAGTGAGGATGGCGGGGTTCGTGCCTCACTGTGGTGCGGAGCTGATAGCTTCCCCTGTCCCAGAGTACCCATGGTTAATTTCATGGATCCGAATTGATAATAAGATCAGTATTCTTCAGCAGATATAAATGCTGTTCAGGTTTTCCTTTATTGATAAGAATGTAATTTAAGCCCTAACCGGTTTGGCTCAGTGGATAAGCCTCGGCCTGCAGACTGAAGGGTCCCAGGTTCGATTCTGGTCAAGGGCATCCCCAGTAGGGGGTGTGCAGGAGGCAGCTGTTCAATGTTTCTCTGTCACTGATGTTTCTAACTCTCTTTTTCCCTTCCTCTCTGTAAAAAATTAACAAAATATATTTAAAAAATAAAAAAAGAATGTAATGTAATCATGTTTTGCTTCCTCCAAAGAGGAGACTCTTCCAGACTCCTTAGGACATAGGACTTCACACCCTGGTTTGGAAGGGGTCCCAAGGCTAAAGAAACCTTAGCTTTTGCCCACACCTGGCCGCCTTGGACTGTGTGCACTCATGTACATACTCAACATCCGTCATTGATGACCATCAGCCACTTAGTGTGTGCTGCTATGGTCCGCTCAGCAGTCTTGCAATGTTGTTTTTAGCAGGTGAGGCTCGGTGACGGCTCTCGGGGTGCACAGGAGCTGTCAGCAGGACCAGCGCTCATACCGGGAGAAGGAGGCTACCCAAGCATCAGGAATACTGCTCAAGCCTCACAGTTTTGTTGTTTTTAAACCACATAACTGTATCAGGATGCGTTTGGTTGAAGTAACAGAAAGCCAGGTTCAAATTGGCTCAAGCGATGCGGAAATTTCTTGGCTTACCTAAGGTGGTTCGGTGTTTGTTCCATTGGCCGATCAGCAGGGTGACCGAGGACCAGGCCGTCTCTGTGGGTCCTCTGCCTTCCCCAGGGACCACTTTGCTCTCTGACTGGTCTCCTGTGGGCCGAGCACGCTGCCGCTTGAGGACCCGCCTCCTCCTCTTTCCCATCTGGGATGTCGGACAGACTTGGCTGCCCACTGCTGCTTGCAGAAGACGGGAAGGATTTTCCCAGAAGCCTCCAGCAGACAGAGGTGGCTCACATCTCCATTCCTGAAGCCATCACTGGCAAGAGGGGGGGATTGCCTTAGACCGCCATGCCTGCTGTGCCTGCATGGGAGCCGAGTCCAGCCCTCCAAGCCGCAGGCTGCCTCTGAGGGGGTGGAGTTAATGTCACAGAGCCATGCCCGTTACAGGAAAACTCGGAGCCTCTGCCTTTCCCGGGGGGCCTTGTTCCCCATCCTCCCACGGGGGACTCGGGGCTGGGGGGCAGTTTGATATGCAGGACCCCTATAAAGTTATTAGGGGCCAGGCAACAATTTGCAAACATGGGAACATGCTCAGCCTCATTAGTAATCAAGGCAATGCAAATGCGGATTACAGACACACTCTTACTTCCACTCAGTTGGCAAAGGTTAAGAAACCTGACAATACAAAGTATTGGCGGCGATGTGTGTAGAGAAACAGATCACCTCAGGCGCTGCTGGTGGGAGTATAATTTGGCCAGCACTTTGGGGGGAAAGTGGGTGTTACCTTGTAAAACAGAAGATGCGTATACCGTTTGATTTAACTAAAGTGTATTGCTATATATGGTATGTGTACATTTGTAAAATATATACTAAAAAAAAATTGCAATTCCTTCAAAATCATGTTTAGGAAGGTACAGATCAGAAGTAAAAAAAACAAATTTAAAAGAGCAATTAAATGAGCCTTCATCTGTGGCCAGAAGTGTAAGGTTTTAGTTTCTCTGGTGATCAGTCAATATTTGCCCTATTGCATATCCTATATAATAAAAGAGAGAAACATGCAAATTTGACCGTATCTTCGCTCCTGATTGGCTATGCTACCAGCCAGTCAGGAGCGGGGGTGGGGCCAAGTGGCATGAATGCCGGGCCCGGGGGTGGAGATGAAAAGGCAGTGGCAGCGAGCGCCCAGCCCCTGGGCACTGTGTGGGGAAGCAACGGCAGCAGCAGCGGTGGTGGTGGCAGCAGGGAGCGCCCGGCTCCCGGGGCCAGGTGGTCGCAGGCAGCCGGGGCTGAGCTGAGCAGGGCCATGACTGGGTGCCCAAGGCCTAAAGCCTCGCCAGAGGCTTGGGCAGGCTGGGGGTGAGCCATCAGTTGGACATCCCCTGAGAGCTCCCAGTATGTGAGAGGGGGCAGGTTGGGTTGAGGGACCACCCACCCCCAGTGCATGAATTTTGTGCACTGGGCCCCTAGTTTTTAATAAATAATTTGGGATGGGAACACACAAGCCGGAGGAGTCCTTGGTCAGAGGGAATGGGAGGAAGCCAGGTGGTGAAACGCTGAGCAGATGAAGTGCAAGCTCAACAGCAGGGCCTGTTTGATGTGAAATACAACAGATGAGCTTTAGTTCAGACACACACCTGCTTGATTTCCACTTCTCCTTAAATCTCACCCCCGCCCCCCCCATTGATCCTCGCTGGGAAAACACACAGCTCCTGTGCTTAATTAAGAGTTTCTGCCAACTGAGCCTACGATGGAGCTCTCGCTGGTTCAGTAGCAAGTCCTCTTTCAGGTGAAGGTGAAGGTTGTGGGGGCACCCACCTGAGTCAGCACCCTCCCCCCCCCCCCCACCAGGAACACTTGGTCTCACTCAAAGTGTAAACCCCAGACTGAGCCTAGCATTCAAGTCGCTGTCTAGTCCCAGTGACTGCATGGGACAGTGTGACTGTCACCCTCTCAGTTGTCCTGTTAGTAAAGTGAAAGAATTGAACTTGAGATTTCTGAGGTCTCTTTCCCATCCAACTCTGAGACTCAGGGAATCTCTTGGTAAAGAGCCCCCAGCCTGCTCACCTCTCCTAGCAGCAGGAGGCTAACATGACCTGCCCCCTTGCTGACACTGTTCTCTGCGCTTGAGATAAGGCAGACCTCTGTAAGTCCCTGCAGCCATACTTCTCAGTCTTCTTATATTCTAGGTACCTCTCTCGAGCTGTGCAAATGATAGGAAACTTAGCAATGACCAGCCAGAACCTTCCCAAGTCTCTCCACAAATAGGACAAATAGGCTGGCAGGGAAGCAGTTAGGCATCAGTCAGGCTGGCAGGGGAGTGAGTGGTAAGTGGGTGATCAGGCTGGTAGGCAGAAGCAGTTAGGGGCAATCAGGCTGGCAGACAGGTAAGCAGTTGGGAGCCAGCAGTCCTGGATTGTTTAAACAGGCAGTCGGACATTCCTCAAGGGGTCCCAGATTGGAGAGGGTGAAGGTTGGGCTGAGGGACACCTCCCACCCCTGCACGAATTTCGTGCACCGGGCCTCTAGTGTGGTTATAAAACTCAGCTGGTGTGCGGAGACGTCCGCAAATTTTGCTGAGCTCCTGTGCTCACTTGTCTGGGGGAGTGTTAGTGTAGCTACAGGAAAGCAGGCCCTCTGGACACTGGGCAGTAGATTCCCGATCTGTCCTTAGAATGACTGAGGCTGTTGGCCAGTGCCCCTTGCTACCCGCTCTTAAAAGGTTCTCGTTCCTCAGCGCCCTGAGTCCCGCAGGCGCTGGGCACAAATCCTCAGACAGACGCCTGTCGTCTGTTCCGTCCTCTTGGGCCACCTGCCCTGGGCGACCCGGCAGGTCCCGTGCCATCGAACCCGCAGCCCCAGCAGGGGCGGGCGGGGTCCTCTCGGGAAGCCCTCCTCCCGGCTTTCTGCGCTGCGCTCTCGGACTCCTTCCCGCTCTCCCCTGCGCGCCTGCAGGCACGCTCCCGACTTCCTCCTCGGCCGGCTCTTCGGGGTTGCTGCCGCCAGGCTTCTGCCTTGGCTCTGCTGGGCCCCCCGCAAAGGGGACGCCGCCGCGGCCGCTCTGGGGGCTCGATGGGAGGTCCGCCGGGGTGATGGGGCTGCGCAGATCGCAGTGGGCTCACCAGCCTGTGTCACCTCTTCCGTGTGACACTACGCCCTGGCAGCCAACACGCCCATCTGTGGCCGGCCACGGCCACCAGGCCGGCGTCTGTCCTCAGGAGCCTCGCTGCTTCAGCCACCACAGCTCGGCCGCTTCCTGCCCATGTCTCGGCCATTGCCTGTTTCCGTATGAAAGGGGACAGGACACAGCACACGGTTCTCTCCTGCAGTAGCCCCGCGATTGGCCTCGCCTCGGAGGTAAGGAACCTCCAGCAGGGGGAGGTGAGGCAACCTGCTCAAGCATAGCAGGTGTGCATGAGCCAGGATTTTCACAGTCACCTTGCTCGGGTTCGGCCCCTCCAGATGCCCCACTGTCTCGGGGGGCTCCCTGTCAGGCTGGCTTGCCCCCCAAGAGCCGTCTCCACACTCACGGCTGCACATCCTTTGGGAAGATCAGCAGCTCTGCTCTCAGTTTGCCCATTTCCTCCCTCAGGATTTTCTGTGCTGTGTAGAACAGTGTGTGGTTTATAACACACACACTCATACACACACACACTCATACACACACTCACACACACACTCTCACACACACACACACACACACACACACACACATACACTCATACACACACTCTCTCTCACACACACACACACACTCATACACACACACACACTCATACACACACACATACACAATCATACACACACACTCACACACAAAATCATACACTCACACACTCACACACTCACACACACAATCATACACTCACACACTCACACACTCACACACACAATCATACACACACACTCATACACACACACACTCACACACACACAATCATACACACACACTCACACTCACACACACACAATCATACACACACACACACAATCATACACACACACACACACTCACACACTCACACAGATACACACACACACACTATCATACACACACACACACACAATCATACACACACACTCACACAATCATACACACACACACACTCACACAGACACGCAATCATACACACACACTCACACAATCATACACACACACTCACACACACTCACACTCACACACTCACACACTCACACAGATACACACACACACACTATCATACACACACACTCACACACACACACACACAATCATACACACACACACACTCACACACACACACACACACACACTCACACTCACACACACACTCACACTCTCACACAGACATACACACACACACACACTCACACTCACACACACACTCACACTCTCACACAGACATACACACACACACACACACTCACACCGTGGGCTGCTTTGGGATTTTTAAATCTTTTTTTTTTTGCTATTTAAAAGTAAGTTTTTATGCTTGGAACTCTACTAACTGCATTATTTTCCTTTTCTTGCCTTCCACGTCCTTCACTGTCCCCCCACCCCCTTCCTCTTTCCCCGGAGAAAGGGCCGGAAACAGACGGGGCTGTAGGCGGCCAGGCTCCGGTATTTCCAGCCCTGTTCTGAGAAGCTGCGTGGGTCTCTGTGCCCCCACACATTCTCCAATTTTCCCTCTTCCCTCACCCCCTCTTCCCCTCCCTGTCCTCCTTCCTTCCCTCTGGCCTCTTAGGGGCACCTGTCCATGCGAATCTCCCAGTGCCATTGTGAGCTGCCTCTGTCTGATGACTAGTGGGGGCGGTGGTTTCACTTTCTCCTTTTGTGGAGGACTTTCCTGCCCTTTGGGGGCCGTCGGCTTTGTTCTGCTCTGTGCTTTGTGTGATGTGTGACCCACAATGCCTTTCTCTGCGCGTCCCCACCAGCAGCCTCTCGGTGGGAGCCCCTGGCATGTGGCCTTGTGGAGCCCTTACCTGCAGCTGTTGCTGCTGCTGACCTGTTTTCCCTGTGTCACCAGGAGGCTCTGAGGGAGCTAGAGGAGGACAGGGACAGGCTTGTCTGCTGCTCTGCAAACCCGCCACAAAGACTTCTGACTGTATTTTTTTTCTTTTTGATTAAGGTGTTACATATGTGTCCTTATTCCCCCATTCCCTCCCCCATTCAATGCCCCACCCCCCTGTTGTCTGTGTCCATTGCTTAGGCTCATATGCATGCATAGCAGTCCTTCGGTTGATCTCTTCCCCTTCCCCCCCTACCTTCCCTACCTTCCCTGAGGTTTGATGTTCTGATAGATGTTTCTCTGTCTCTGGATCTGTTTTTGGTCATCAGTTTATGTTGTTCATTATATTCCACAAATGAGTGAGATCATGTGATATTTATCTTTCTCTGCCTGGCTTATTTCACTTAGCATAATGCTCTCCAGCTCCATCCGTGCTGTTGCAAATGGTAAGAACTCCTTCTTTTTTACTGCAGTTTAATATTCCATTGTGTAGATGTAGCACAGTTTTCTAATCCACTCATCTGCTGATGGGCACTTAGGCTGTTTCCAAATCTGAGCTGTGGTGAATTTGCTGCTAAGGACATAGGGGTGCATATATCCTTTCTGATTGGTGTTTCTGTTTTCTTGGGATATAGTCCTAGAAGTGGGATCTCCGGGTCAAATGGGAGCTCCATTTTTAGTTTTGTGAGGAAACTCCATACTGTTCTCCATAATGGCTGCACCAGTCTGCATTCCCACCAGCAGTGCATGAGGTTCCTTTTTCTCCGCATCCTCGCTAGCATTTGTCGTTTGTTGATTTGTTGATGACAGCCATTCTGACAGGTGTGAGATGGTACCTCATTGTCGTTGTGATTTGCATCTTTCTGATGATTAGTGACTTTGAGCTGACTGCGTTATTTTGTGCCACTCACAACAATACACCCGCAGGAGCGCACGCATTGGCACAGCCTAATTCCAGAAAGAGCATTCTTTGAACTCATTAAAAAACAAAGGCTCACTGATGTTTATCTCTTACCATTTTATATAAAAGGTGGAGACATTTTCTTAGGAAATGCAAAAGGGGAAAGAGATGTGTGTGGCGTCTTGCACAGGACTGAAGGAACATGGCGGGTAAATAAAGAGATTTTAGAGGACCTTCAGGAAATGCCCGAGGGCTTACTTGTGCTCACCCTGTGAACCTCTGTTTATGGGCAGTGTTAAGGAGGTAGCCGTTTTTCAGCTCCCTCGTGTAATTTTAAGGTCTCCCCTGTGGACAGACATATGCTTTCTCTTTTTGCATATGAAGAAGTCAGACTGTCCTGGTCACTGTTTCTATGAGGTTTTCACATCACCTTGAACATGGCCACTTCACCCGCGGAAAGGTAGCTCAGGCTTCGGTTAAACAGATGAATTATTCTTGAGTTTTCCTTCTCTCCGGAGGGACCCCGCTTGCCACTCAGCTAGTCACAGGGGAAGGATGTTCGGAACCCACTCTGCCTGGGCTGCCCGCCCTTCGCGAGAGGAAGGCGAGGGTCCCGTTTCGCCTCCATGGACAGTGTCCAGGCGCAGTCTGTGCCTGGGTCATGTGTGCTGGTCAGCGACTGCTGTGTAACAAATCACCCCAGAACTTAGAGCTTAAAACGGCAAACGCTTACCATTTATGTTTCTGGATCAGAAATCCAGGGCAGCTGAGCTGTGTCCTCTGGCTCAGGGTGTCCCACAGGCTGTCCTACAGGCTGGGGATCCCGGCACCTCAAGGCTGGCCAGGGGAGGGTCTGCCGCTGAGCTCACTCACCAGGAGCCTGCTGGCCGGGGCCACTCTGCTCTGAGCCGGGCTTTCTGCACCTCCTCGCCCCTCGATTTGTCTCCCTGTAATGTCCTTGGCATCGCCCCGTAATGGCACCTTGCTCTGTATGTGATTGAGGAGCAAACCATACAGTTAATGCTGTTTAGGTCCCTGCCTGTAAATGAAAAATACATTTGTTTTTATGGTGAGTCGTACGCAATGGAGGAAGGTCGTTTTTATTACGACCCTTACAACCTGCATTCTTCTCACAGCTGCGCTGTTTCAGACGCGTGCGCCACTGGCCCCGATGACTTCACCCGGCGATCATTTGCCTTCGCTGTTTGTCATGGAAGTGCAGGGCAATGAAGGCCCTGGCATCTAAAATAACACGCTAACCGGGGCTTTCTGGGGCACAGAACCCCGCGAGGATGCGGCGGCAGTAACGAAGCAAGGCCGCTTACGCTTCCCGTTCAGCTCTCATTGCCGACCTCATTTTGATGTATGGAGAACGGTATCCGTGTGCTTTCGCTTCCACAGAGCACAAGCCCCAGGCCAGGCCGTGTTGTAGTGGCGGGTCCTGAGCCACAGTCAACAGGGTGTTTCAGTTTCCATTTTCGGTCTGTGCGTCCGTCCGCAGCAGCACACGAGCGTGACTCCAGTCGCTCCGACGTGGAAGAGGAGCCTCCGCTTCTCGTTCCCAGGGCCTCTGGGTTTTCATGTTGCTGCTACATCTTGTTCATACTGTTTGGGTTTGTTTTTAAGGAAAGCTAATGTTTCCCCAAGAACATCCTGTGGAAAAACAGAGACTAGCCACCCGATAATGAAATCCAGGTTCCCGATCTGAAATGTTTACGAAGTTAACTGAGCCCCAGGACTTGGTCCCAGGAGCCAGTTTTACGTCAGCTGACAGCATGTGAGGTCAGGAGGAAAACAGGACTGCTGACAGCGTGGATTCTGGGGCGTCAGGGTCTGATGGCAAAATAACTGTCATAGTTAATGACAAAACACACTCGTCGCCTGGTGTCCGGTCATGTGGCCCCAGCAAACAGTCCCCCCTTCCTGTATAGAGATCACAGCGCACGTAACTGTTTGTCCTGAAGTCTGAGAAGATACCGAGCAGGCGGGGCGCAGGGGTTGAGCGTTGATCTGCGAACCGGGAGGTCTCAGTTCGGTTCCCGGTCGGGGCACACGCCCAGGTTGTGGGCTCCATCCCCAGTGGGGGGCGTGCAGGAGGCAGCCGATCAATGATTCCCTCTCATCACTGATGTTTCTATCTCTCCCTCGCTCTCCCCTCCTCTCTGATATCAGCGTGTGAGTGTGTGTGTGTGTGTGTGTTTGTGTATGTGTTTGCATGTGTGAGTGTGTGTGTGAGTGTGTGTGTGAGGATCTGGGAGAGGGTCACTGATGAGGTGGGGATCTGGGAGAGGGTCTCTGATGAGGGGGGGGATCTGGGAGAGGGTTACTGATGAGGGGGGATCTGGGAGAGGGTCTCTGATGAGGGGGGATCTGGGAGAGGGTTACTGATGAGGGGGGATCTGGGAGAGGGTCTCTGATGAGGTGGGGATCTGGGAGAGGGTTACTGATGAGTGGGGATCTGGGAGAGGGTCTCTGATGAGGGGGGATCTGGGAGAGGGTGTCTGATGAGGGGGGATCTGGGAGAGGGTCTCTGATGAGGGGGGATCTGGGAGAGGGTCTCTGATGAGGGGGGATCTGGGACAGATCTCTGATGAGGTGGGGATCTCAGAGGTGCTTTTCACTCTGGCTGTCACAACTCCGGGGCTGCGTGCTGTGCCCCGGCACCCTGATGGCTGAGCGTGGTGACAGTATATGACCACGGCCCAGCAGACCCCATCCCTCGCTCAGCCTCAGTCATGGAGCGAATGCTCCCTCGGCCTCTCTCGCCCTCCGTTGTGCCCAGGGGCGTGAGCAGGGGGCCAGGGTGGGGTGCGCACAGCTGCCCTGGCTCCCGGGGTGGGATGTGGGACAGTGAGGGGCCCCCAGGAGGAGCTGGCTGCACTCAGCAGTGGCAGCTCCGGCGTCTCTCTCAAGAGCAGGCGGTTCGAATAGCCCAGCCCCGAGCCCCTCCATTCTTTCTGGAAACGGGTTGCAAGTTCATTTCCACAGCTCATTAACCTCTCTCCATAGGCAAACTCCAAAATATCGATGTAAAGATTTTTTATTTTTTATTTTTTGCCTCTTGAGGAGGAATCTGCATCTCTCCGCATTTTGTGCCCCAGGCTGCGGGACACAGTGAGGACAGGCCAGCTCCGTCCGGTGTCGCCGGGGATGGGAGGGAGATCGCAGACCCGTGGGCCGTGTCTGAACATCCGGTGCTGACCGGACCGCCCGGGGGTCCCATTCTCCCGCCGGCGGCTTTGCTGGGGGCACGGTGGGAGCCCAGGGCTGGCTGGTTGGCTGGGAGGGAGGGTTGCGCCGTCCGTGGGAGAGAACGGTGCCCCCAGATGTAAATGCTTAGCGTAGATGGATTTTTAATGGAAATCAGTTTCGCTTCTCCAAAGAAACCTTTATCTTCTTGGAAAATCTGGACTGCGTACTGTGGATTATTGACGTTATCTTTCCTTTCTCCCCCCCCCCCCCCCCCACCTGCCCGCAGCTGCCCGTACCTCGCCGCGAAGATCACTCCCGCCATCCCGGTGGTGGGCGGCGTCCTGTTCTTCTTTGTGATGGGGACGCTGCTGCGCACCAGCTTCAGTGACCCCGGCGTCCTCCCGCGAGCCACGCCCGATGAAGCCGCTGACCTGGAAAGGCAAATAGGTAACGAGGACCCGCCCTTCCCGGCCCCTCCCGTCCTGCTCGGCCTGGGGGCCCTGCGAGGGGGCCAGGCGCTGACGGGGCCCCGAAGCCTTCGAGCACTCGTCCGCAGGAGGACCTGTAGGTGGGATGGAAGGTGGTCAGAGGTAAGACAGGGCTGGTGGCGCCACGCACCCAGCCTGGCCGCCGGGCGCTGTTTCCTGCTTCCCCGAGGACACCTGCGTCCAGTCCTGAAGGTCTGCAGTCGGTGCCCGGGCCCCGTCCTCCTTTGTAATCGTCGTCGTGGCCTCACCCCGGTCCCGTCGTAGAAACGGGCACTGGGGCTGAACTGTAGACCGAACCTGAAGCTACCGGCTCGTTTCCCCGGCGGGGACCGTAAGGACAGAACGCAGATGCGTCTTTGTGACCTGTGTGTTGGGATGAACAGCCTTAGTCTTCCTTAGATGATGAAATCCTGTGATGAAAAGTTGACAGCAATCCGCTTGCTAGCTACTAAAACAGTCCCTCACACAACAAACTATAAGTCCTTTTTTTCCTATTAAATGGGAGCTTTTTCTTGAAGTGGATATTTGGGAACTTGTAGCTTTGCGGTCGTGGTGGTAACTGGACAGGAGTGGCACAGCAGTGAGGGCTCTAAGAACGTTAGGTGACGCACGAGAAACCGTGGGCGTCACGTCCTCTCCCTGCCCCCCTACCCCCCATGCCCGGGCGCCCGTGCCCAGCCTCACTCAGCCGAGAGGTCCCCATTGCCGCGGGGACATGGGATACAGGTCTGGGCACCAGCAGATCGTCTGCTCTGGTCTGCCATCCCCAGGCAGAGGCGCAGCTGTGTTCTTCTCTGAGCTCCCGCCTCCATCCTTGGTCTGTGTGTCCTGGGAGGAGAGCAGCAGGGGCTGATGGTGGGGTGCGTGCTGATGGTCAGGGGGGAGCAGCCTTCTTGTGTCCGGAGGCAGGGAGAAGGGGGGGAAATCCTTTCTTCCTAGGGGGGTAGATACCTCTCTTTCTTAGTCACTGCATCTGGGACTTCAAATAGTCCATGCTTTAAGGCTTTGCATTTACAGCACGTTAATAATTTATGAAGGATGTCATTGAACTTGACCATGTCCAAGCACGTTTGTGGGGCAGAAGCCAAATGGGAGAGAGGGGCTGAGCCAGAGCCTCGAACCTGGTTTCCTAGTGCAGTCCTCGTTCTTTCCAGAGGCGAGAGGGAGCTCAGGCCCAGTGTCCTCCAGGGAACAGGACTAGCCTGTAGCAGGGGTCAGCAAACCGCGGCTCCCGAGCCACATTCGACTCTTTAGCCCCTGGAGTGTGGCTCTTCCACAAAATACCACGGCCTGGGCGAGTCTATTTTGAAGAAGTGACGTTAGAAGAAGTTTAAATTTAAAAAATTTGGCTCTCCAAAGACATTTAAGTCGTCGTCCTGTTGATATTTGGCTCCGTGGACTAATGAGTTTGCCGACCGCTGGCCTAGGGGAACCATCATCTGCGCCACATCACATGACATGTACCTACAACACGGGTGAACCTTCAAACGTTATGCGAAGTGAAAGAGGCCCAACCAGAAGACTGTGTGTTGTGTTTATATGATTCTGTTTACATGCAATGTCCAGACAGGGCGGATCTTTAGCGAGAGAATGCGGGTTGGTGATGGCCTGGTTGGGGGGGCGGGGCGGGGGGAATGAGGGTTGGTGCACACAGACATGCCGGCACTGTGAGTACTAATGAAACCGACCTGGAATTGGATCGCAGTGATGGTAGTGCAAGCGAATAGGTTTACCAAACCAGTTCTACTACACGTTAGGCACGGATACTCCACTGTAACCACATGACGACGGTGTGTCAGCCATGACACAGTCATCCGCCAGCGATGAACAGGAAGGAGAGAGGAGGCAGATGGGCTCACCCCCTGAGCTGTGTGACCCTGCGCCGACCTACACCTTCTCAGTGCCCTGCCTCCTGTTCTCATTCGCATGTGGGGACAATGACACGCGAGCTTGGTGGTACTTTTCTAAGAGAAATGGCCCTCTTTCCCCACCCAGTTCTCTGTTCACCTTCCACGCACACAGATTCTCCTGAAAGCCGACCGCAATGTGATAGGAGGGAGTGCAGCGCTGGCGGGGGGGCGAGTGGGGGGTCTGACACTTCAGATCGGGTCCTCCCATGTGCTTCTTTCTCGGCTGCGGAAAATAACCTTATGTTTCAGTGAAATCTGAGCCCATTTATCTTGTGCTATCTAATGAAAAACATGAAAAATTAGGCTTGGAAACTTTTTATTATTAGGGTAATTAATTCTAGTTATTTGTGGTATACCTCTCCTTACAGAAGCCCATAGTAGCCCATAATAGCTTGAGGCTAGTCCTCTGGGTAACTTGGTGTTTTTTGTTTGTTTGTTTTTTATTTTATTTGTATTTATTTATTTCTATTGCTCTTAAAATGATTCATTTTTTATTTCTGGAATCATTAACACTCTGATATTTGTTTCTCTTCATTGTAGACCTATGGACAACACATTAAATTCAAGTTAAAGACCCCCTACACCTCCTTCTAAATGCTTCCTTTAATCTTTTGGTAGCTCAGACTTCTCAAAGACAGGGGAGCCTGGTGGTCATATACTTTCTTTATATAGCTACAGGATTTCTTTCGGGGTGACTTGTCAAAGGTGTGCAGAGGATCTGAACACTCCCACCTTCAGCTTCCTGGCGAGGAGGAGGCTGTGTGTCTGTTGACAAGTCTCTTGAAACGCCTTACATGGTTTTTTTTTCTGGAAGAACTTTCCCGGTAACTGACATTGCACCAAATGGACAGCAAAGGAGGGCAGAGGGGCCCCGGGGGGCCTGGCCGGCCGCTTGAGTCCTGCTTGGAAGCGAGTCTTGGCTGGTTTGGGACCGGGCAGTTCCTGTCGATGGGGACAGAGCTCTGCAGACAGTCTCGGCTGGTTTGGGACCGGGGCAGTTCCTGTCGATGGGGACAGACCCCTGCAGACAGTCAGCGGCTGGTTTGGGACCAGGGTAGTTTGTGTCGATGGGGACAGAGCTCTGCAGACAGCAAAGCGCCGGCCGCCCTCTGCTCACGTCCGCGTGCAGCAGGCACCGTCTTTCCGGCCCCTCGACCCCCAAAGAGCGAAAGCCCGGAGTCAACCACGGGCTGACCTGGGCCTCGCCCGGCGCTGGGGCTCCAAAGCGAGGCTGGTTACTTAGGAAACGCTCCTGTGACAGGGAAACCCGGACACCCAGAAGCCACCTGCCTGGAGGGGGACTCGGGCCGGGAAGCCGGGTGGGCCGTGAAAAGCGACCTGTGCTGCAGCCGAACCTGAACAGTGTTCACTGGGCACTCGGCCCCGCCAGCAACCACCGCGGACACAGCGCGAAGGCGTGTGCGTGGGTGTGTGCGTGCGTGCGTGTCCGTGTGTGTGTGTGTGTCTGTGTCTCTGTGTGTACATGTGTGTATGTGTGTGTGTCTGTGTCTCTGTGTGTGTCTGTGTGTGTCTGTGTGTGTCTGTGTATGTGTGTGTGTCTGTGTCTCTGTGTGTGTCTGTGTGTGTCTGTGTATGTCTGTGTGTGTCTGTGTGTGTCTGTGTATGTGTGTGTGTCTGTGTCTCTGTGTGTGTCTGTGTGTGTCTGTGTGTGTCTGTGTGTGTCTGTGTGTGTCTGTGGCTGTCCCTCCTCTCTGTCTTTCTCTACCTCCTGCTCTCCCTCTCTCTCTCTTTGTTCTTCTTCCTCCAACCTCCCCCTCTTACTTCTCCTCCTCTTCCTCTATTCTCACCCCTCCTCTCCTTTTCCCCTCCTCCTCCTCTTTTCCTCCTCTTCCGTCTCCCTCTCTCCTCTCCCGTCTCCCCGCCCCTCTTTTGGTCAAACGCTCATAGGAAACGTGTTCTTGTAGCACAGAGCCGGTCGCTGTTTCTAAGACTGAAGTTCATCTCGCGCTGACTCCTGAGCTGGCCCTCGGAGCGGCCCCCCAGGAGGAGGGTCGGGAGGGGGCTCGGTGGCTCTGGGGGCGGGGGAGGCGCAGGCCCTGACCGCAGCCCGCAGCCCGGGGGTCTGCACGGCCCGGAGAGCCGGTGCCCGGCAGAGTTCCGTGGGGACAGGATGGTGTCACCACCCATTCCCCCTGCTCGGCTCCCCCCCCCCCCCCCAAAGACTCTGCATTCTGGTTTCCCAGTGGAAACATTCTAATTGCAATTTTAGCAGCACTGACGATTTCTGGTGGAGAAAATACTTCCTGAGAACACTCTGACGCCGACTTAAGACCACAGTCAGTTTTCTCTAAGGCTGAACTGTTTCCAGTTTTCCCCACGTACATTTTTATTTTACTAAAATTATTTTTATCGGAGTAATTTCTTTCTCTACATAAAATTTATAACCGGTGTTTTATATCACGAACATTGCAATATGAATTTTCTTGTAGATCTGTTATATCCTCCAAGTCCAATTCTCCTGGTGATTTAAATTTTTACCATGTACATTTTTAAAGCCATTATTGATTTCTTTTTTTGTTAGTTATTCCTACTGGTAGCATTCACCATCGAGTTGCTTTAAATCTTTATGGTTTTTATTTTCTGCCGTGTGAGTGCTGTGCTGTCTGTGGTTGATCTGTGGTTAAGCCTTCCACACGCTCTGCGGGTGCTGTGCGCACTGCACGCCGTATGTCCAGCTTCTGAATATGCTGAAACAAAGGTGAAAGAAGGCAGCATGGGCGGTTGATTTGACTTTTGCCAGTTTTCTTTTTGGGAGGTGACATTTTCTGACCGTTTCCCCCAATTCTTATTTGCACCCCCAACTCCCCTCCAGGCACCCACAGCTTATCCTCTGTGGGAGTCTCGTTTGCAGCGGTCACTTGGCATCTCGTGACCGTCCTGCGAGGCAGGCCCAGCGCACTGTGCAGAGTCCGCCTCCTCCCCTGCTCTCTGCGCCCCGTTCTTCCCAGACTCACTGTGACACCGTTTCAGTAGCTTTGGGACAGTCCATCCCGTGCACCAGCCTAAGCGTTCACCTGCGCCCTTACACTGAAGCATCCCCCGAGCTTGTCCTGTGAAGCAGTGGGTTATTGGTCCACGATGATCAGGTAGAATAGTCTTAGTAGCTGGTTCTCATCTGGGGCTTCTCCGTGCCGGGCAGCGGCCTCTGTGAGCTCTCCCCAGGACGTCTCATCCAGCACTCGACCTCCGCTCGCCGGTGCTGCCACCGTGGAGCTCCGTGGTTAAGCCCCCACACGCCTTGCGAGCACTGTGCGTGCTGCACACTGCCTGTCCGCACTGCGCTGCTGGGAAGGCCGGAGCTCAGGAGGAAAGGTGACCTCCCCGGTCACTGGGCCAGGCCCGGGGCGTTCATGCAGGTCCATGCCCTGAAGACAGCACACACTGCCCACCACCTAGTTGCCTTGGGGAGCCAGGCCCTGAGGGGCCCGGCACGTCCCGAGTTGTGGTCTGTCTCCATCCTCCAGCCCTCAGCTCTCCTGTCGCATCCACGGCCTCTCCCATCACTCCCACGGAGGCTGCAGGGCCTGGTTCTCAAATCCCGGGCCCCGTGGGCAGAGAAGGAAGAAGTACAGGGAAGCTACAGACCGCCTGGCGCGCCTCTGGGCACCGCCTGAAGATATAGGGGCCCTCTCCAGAGGTGTCAGAATCGTCCCTGGCATCAGGGTCCCCAAGAGACTTGTGAAGGAGCTAAGGAAAGTGGGCAGCGGGCGTCCTACCATGTCCGAAATATCGTCTGGAAGAGACCAAGGCCTTTGAAGAAACCGGCTTTCCAGGAATAAGAAGCAGTAGATTCCCCATTTGTGGGAAACTGCTAGCATTGTGGAGTGAGCACGGGTGCCAGGGAAGGGGAGGCCGAGATCCGCCCACACGAATGCAGGTGGCGGCTCCGAAAGTCAGAATGCCTCCCTGTTCCTTTAAAAACACACCCCAGCCGGGAGAGCCGGGAACCAGGGGTCACCATCCAAATGACGGTGTTGGGGAGAGGCCGCGGTTCAGAAGGGTTTACTTCTGAGGGCGGGAGGAGCTGGAGACTTGGTGTTTCCAAAGGGTTTGGAAGGCTGGGCTTTTTAAAAATATATATATTTTATTGACTTTTTTATAGAGAGGAAGAAACATCAATGAGAGAGAAACATTGATCAGCTGCCTCTTGCACATCTCCTACTGGGGATGTGCCCACAACCAAGGTACATGCCCTTGACTGGAATCGAACCTGGGACCCTTCAGTCCGCAGGCCGACACTATCCACTGAGCCAAACCGGTTTCGGCAGGATGGGCATTTTTCTCCCAGAAAGATCATTGGGGCCTGTATGACTTCTTCCGATAAAACGCAAATGTGGGAGCGTCCATGGTGTGGGCACCAAAGCTGGTTTCTGATTCTAACGGCCATACCTGTGTGTGAGGGTGGGTGGGGCCTGTGCTGGCGGGAGCGGAGAATTGGACTGACAGACAACCACCCCCAATGCCTCCCTTCTCATGATGGATGCCCGTACAGCGTCATCTTCCAGCCCTCGGGGAGCCCCGTGGGTGGCACGTGGTGCGTCGCCCCTTCTCCCAGGGAAAAATGTTAGATAAGGGGGCCCTTCAACTTGATGAGTACGCACTTCCGAGCTCATGCTGCTCTGAGCTCAGGAATCTAAGTTCCTAAATCCACAAAAGTGTTTTAGTGGCTCCCGCACTTCCCATCCTGAATCTACGGGGTGTCTCTCCTAACACAGTTGAAGGTGTGACTTACCTGGGTCTAGTATGCACGACTCTATAGAAAAGACTGGAGTCTTTCAGCGTTGGTGAACTCCTCCCTAAAAGCAGTGGTCTTACTGTATTTCAGATAAGGGGAATCTCTCTCTCTCTCTCTCTCTCTCTCTCTCTCTCTCTCTCTCTCTCTCTCTCTCTCTCTCTCCTCTCTCCCTCTTTCTCCCTCAGCACCAGCGTCACTCTCTTTAACAAGTATGTGTTCAATCAGCAAAATGATGGCATAGAGCCGCGCAGACGTGCTTTGCTTAGAAAGAAAGGAAACGCATGGTAATTATAATCGGTTCTGTACCCCAGGCATGCAGGGGGAAGGATGATAAGATGACAAGGGTGAGGAAAAGGTCAGCCTCGAGGGTGGAAAAATTGGGACCAGGGGGTTCAAGAACATGCCACAGGTGGTCTGGAGCACGTGACTGGAGATCAAAGGCCACCCTGCCCAGTGGCACTGAGACAGCTGCTGACTCGGAGACCTCCCAGCGACCGAGAGGGCCCCCTGCCTCCAGGTGTGTGTCCACTGCCATGCGCCGAGCCCCAGGACATTCCAGCAATCGTGGCCACATCCCGGACAAGCCCTTCTGTTCACAGACCCGCACACGAGGCTCAGAGGGAGGCAGGGACACGTGCCCCTGCGCCTGCACAGGGCTACTCGGTGACAGCCCTGAACTTGGCCTCGGGCCCCTACCCCACGTCCAGGTCCTGTGCCTCTCCTTGGACTTTTTGCTCCTGAAATCTCACCCCTACATCCTGTGACTCAGAGCGAGGTGCGAGGTCCCTGAAAGAGCCCCGTCACCACACCCCGGAGCCTGTGCGGACGGCAGAGCCTCAGGCCCCGCCACCAGCTGAACCAGAAGCTGCCTTTTAAACACGACAGCTGTGGTTCCTGAAAGCTGAGAGGCCCGGCCTTGGTGCCTTCCCACCTCTCCGTGGTGACGGTGACCATGACCATGACCCGACCTGCAGCTTCCTCTCCCACCGTCAGCGTCTGCTTCCCTCCTCGTAAGCTCTCAAGTCACATTTTAACGCCTGACTCACTCCGTGGAGCAGCCTCCCTGCAGTGCCTGTAAGTGGCATCTTACTCTTTTCTTAAAAATATTTTTTTTTAACTCAGAGAGGAAGGGAGAGGGAGAGAGAGATAGAAACATCAGTTATGAGGAAGAATCATTGATTGGCTTCTTCCTGAAACACCAGGGGCTGAGCCAACCTGGGCATGTGCCCTGCCTGGGCATCAAACCGTGACCTCCTGGTTCATAGGTCAACGCTCAACCACTGAGCCATACTGACTTGTTGTTATTATTATTGTTATCATTATTAATAACTATGTCGATAAACCCCTTTTCTTTACCGATTTCAAAGTCCCTATGTTTTTATCAGAAGTAAGCTGTGGCTATGGGCAGGGGCTCTTCAGCTTGTGTGACCTCGGGGGGAGTTTTAGCTTCTCTGGGCCTCGATTTCCCTGGCTGTGCAGTGCACCCGAGTTTTTATTCTGATCCTTCCTCCTTCGCTTGGCCGTGAAAGTCCAGGAATCGGAACACTTTAGAAGGTTCACTAGCCTGTTCAGCTACTTAAATGGAAGGAAAGCTATATTCTGTTAATAATTTTAGAATGCAGAGCTACATGCACATCCATGTAAATTCAACAGGTGAACTGTATGTGCTGAGAGTGATATTGAAACGACTCACAGAACATTGCTGTCAGTGTTTAACTGGTAAGCTTGGGCAGTCAAGGTGGAGGGTGAACAATAGCTCCTTTGAGGGAAGGAGTGAGTCTGTCCACCAGGAAGGCGGTGGAGGGAGTCAGAGGTAAGGCCCTTCGTGGGGAATAGGCAGGGCGTGTGGGGCTGAGAGCTCAGAGGGCGCTGGGTGTGAGGAGGAGGGAGGCCAGGATGGCTTTTCAGGAGAGAAATCCCTGCAGAAGGCTAATCAGCAGAACGGGCCGCTCTTGGGGCCTGGAAGTGGGAGGCATTTTCTTCTTACGAGGGTAGCAGGTATCGCAGTGGGAAAGGCAGCTCAGGAGCAAGAGGAAACAAAGGGCTCTGAGGAGGAAGGCGAGGGGCCTGGGAGGTGGCAGGGGCTCAGCTGGGAGGAGGGGCGGGGAGCGGGGCGGGGAGCAGGTGCGGGGCAGGGAGCAGGTGCGGGGCGGGGAGCTGCGGGGTGGGGAGCTGGTGCGGGGTGGGGAGCCTGGCCATGCTGAGCAGCAGACAGGAGCTAGAGGAGGAGTCAGAGGGTCAGAGAAGCAATAAGTGGTGGTCCATTGAGGCTTTCTAGGAAGAGCTGCTTTGTTTTATTTTAATTTAATTTAATTTAATTATTTTATTTTATTTTATTTATTTTATTTTATTTATTTTATCAGACCAGGGAACAGTGCCCCTGTCAGTTACGTGCTCCCGTCCTCTGCGAACTGGCGCTGTGTTGAGATGGCGCTCTGGGGTCTGTGGTATTCATGAGATTATGCCACATCGTCACCCTCTGACACTTCGTTACAATGGAACCGGCTCATGGTCTGCTTTCTGAGTGAACTTCTCCTTCCTTTTAGCATGGAATGCTATCGAGGGGGGATCGATGGCCAGTTTGGGGGGCCGTACCTCCCTTCCCTTCTGTGCCCCAGAGCACGGTCTGAGTTGTGGGAGACAGAGCAATGGTACTTTGTGTTTCTCCTAGGTTGGACCTGAGGCTCAGACCATTGCCCGAGGACATGTGTCCCAGAGTGGACGTGGGCAGAGGGCCAGCTGTGGCCAGTGAGAGGGGCAGGGGAGGCGTAGGGCTGCCCGCGGGGAGCATGCGTGGCTCTCAGTGAGGCTCTTGTTGCCACCACGGAGGGTGAGAAATAACTCCTCACATTTGTCATGGACCCAAATGTACTTATGAGGCTCCTAGAGGGAGAGGTGTGGCTTACATAGGTGATAGAGGTGAGGACCGTTTGTTTGGAAACTGTAGATTAACACCTTCCAGAAAACAGAACTCCAAGTGGGTAAATGCCACCAAAATTTGGAGAGTGCCCTGGCCGGTTTGCTCAGTGGATGGAGTGTTGGCTGGCGGACTGAGGGGTCCCAGGTTCGATTCCGGTCAAGAGCACGTCTCTGAGTCAGCAGGCCCAGGTGGGCCCCATCACCCGAATTTCTGACAGTTCCCAGGGGTTGTTAATGACGCCAGGCTGCAGGCCACACTTTGAGAATCACAGTTTCCCCTGTAAGATTCTTCACCTTTAAGTATTCTACTCATCTGGAGGCAGAGAGCGTCACTGGAGGGTTGAACAGGCACAAGATTTCATGCATCTCAAAGGGAGGTGGGAATACGTGGCTCGCCTTCCTGCGGTCTGTTTTCTGAGATGCGGGGGCAGTGACCCAAGTGGGAAAATCCTTGACAAACGTAAGAACAAGACCTGGACGAGTGGCCTAGTGTGAGCTCATCTAGGGGAACGCCCATGTTTCACCTTGGGGACCAGCATCACAGATCATGGCCAAATGACCCCCTGTGCTTACCGTTGAGTGCGAAAGACTGAGCAGCTGCCATTGAGCTCCAGCCACAGGTTTCCAGGGCTCAGACTTGAACTGGGAGAGAGGGTTGAGAATCCCATGGTTATGAAAGCCCTCAGGTGACATGTCCCCTCACCCCCCAAAGAATGTGTAAGACACCCCTTCCACCTCCTGGCGGGGACAGCTGATCCCTAAAGCCAGGCGTAGCCAGTGTCATTCCCAGTGTGGAACCGCCGTGCGTGTGCGTGTGCGTGCTCAGACACGGGGAACTGCCGTGCGTGCTCAGACACGGGGAACCGCCAAGCGTGCTCAGACACGGGGAACCGCCCTGCGTGCTCAGACACGGGGAACTGCCCTGCGTGCTCAGACACGGGGAACTGCCGTGTGTGCTCAGACACGGGGAACCACTGAGCGTGCTCAGGCACGGGGAACCGCCCTGCGTGCTCAGACACGGGGAACCGCCGTGCGTGCTCAGACACGGGGAACCGCCATACATGCTCAGACACGGGGAACCGCCCTGCGTGCTCAGACACGGGGAACCACTGAGCGTGCTCATGCACGGGGAACCGCCCTGCGTGCTCATGCACGGGGAACCACTGAGCGTGCTCAGGCACGGGGAACCGCCCTGCGTGCTCAGACACGGGGAACCACCGAGCGTGCTCAGACACGGGGAACCGCCGTGCATGCTCAGACACGGGGAACCGCCATACGTGCTCAGACACGGGGAACCGCCGTGCGTGCTCAGACACGGGGAACCGCCGAGCGTGCTCAGACACGGGGAACCGCCGAGCGTGCTCAGACACGGGGAACCGCCGAGCGTGCTCAGACACGGGGAACCGCCCTGCGTGCTCAGACACGGGGAACCGCCCTGCGTGCTCAGACACGGGGAACCGCCGAGCGTGCTCAGACACGGGGAACCGCCCTGCGTGCTCAGACACGGGGAACCGCCGAGCGTGCTCAGACACGGGGAACCGCCCTGCGTGCTCAGACACGGGGAACCGCCCTGCGTGCTCAGACACGGGGAACCGCCGAGCGTGCTCAGACACGGGGAACCGCCATACATGCTCAGACACGGGGAACCGCCGAGCGTGCTCAGACACGGGGAACCGCCAAGCATGCTCAGACACGGGGAACCGCTAATGAATGTGTTTCGTCAGGGCTGCTCCAGAGCCACACCCTCACAGGCCCCGGGGACATGTTATTTCACAAGCTGTAGACCTTGTGCACGCGCTCAGTACAGGGACACACTTGGCGTCAGTGAGGCAGACCTCTGTCAGGCCTGGTGACACTCCTGGTCACACCGCCGGTTGGCATTTCGGAAGCACCGGATAAGAGGCCCGCTCTGCCTGCCGGTGAACCTGATGCCTTGTGTTGCCTTTGGCACTTTCACCGGTTCAGTGCGTCACCGCGCTGGGAGTGTCGGCAGGGCACCGTCTAAAACATGGCACATTCTCCCCACCCAGAGCCCGTTGTCTCACTGTCACCCTCAATTCCCCTGCAAGGCTGCGGCCTCCTTCAGAGCTTGGGAGCTCGGCTTTCCACGCCGGGGACTGAACATGGGCGCTCGGAGGGGGGTGGCCCTTCGACTCCGCCATGACACTGCCCATCGTGGCCCAGAGAGAATCTCTCAGAGCGGCACAAGGATGCCGGTGGCTGCCGCTGCCTTCCTCAGCCTCCCCTGGGGCAGGGCGAGAGGGGCCTGGTCACTCGCACTCTGTGTAAACCCCGCAGAGTTAGGGTAGGGGCACAGAAGCCCGCAAGATCCAGGAAAGGGGTTGGATCGGGGAGGGCCCAGCCCCAGCCCAGGAAGAATTAGGAAGAAAATTGGTTCATTTGGAAGAAAGCTCACCCCTTCCCAAACGCAAGAAGGTCTCATCTCAGCAAAGCTTGTGCGTGCTCTTCGCAGCCGTGGCGGGAGGCGTGCAGGTGAGACGGGAGCCACGGAGTTCTGCCTCTCTGGGTCCTGGGCCCCTGGCCTGAAGGAGCAGGTCCTGCTCCCCTGCACCCTAAACCACTCTACAAGGATCCACTTGAGATCGGATCCCCCTTCCGCCGCCGACACGCCCGTTTTAGAAAAAAGAGACGTTACCTCTTAGATGCGGGTGGCCGGGTTTCGCTCTCACCTATGGCGATCGATGAACACGAACCAAGAGGTCAAGTCCTCAGGAAAGAGCAGAGAGGACAGCTGTCCTGGGTTCCTGCGGCTGGTGCTGACGGGGGCGACTCCGAGTCCTCCTGAAGACGGACAGACGTCCGGTTGGTGACTGCAAGGAGATTCCGCACGTTTCTCTCTCCGAGTCCAGAATGTCCCATACGTTTGTGTGGCCGTTGTTCCTCCTGTGATGGCATCTCCTGAGATTTAATGAAAAATGCCCCTGGCTGGCTGTTTGCCAGTCGTTAGCACTTTAACGCACACCCTCGAAGTCCCGGGGGAATCAGAGGAAGCCTGGCTGGAGGCCAGCACACTCCGGTGAAACGTGGAGGGCTTTTTCTCAAGTACACGGACACTGATTCCCTCTCAGCTCGGAGGCTGCAAGTGCAAGGTCAAGGCGTCCGGCAGTCTCCGCCTTCCCTGCGGCCTCTCTCCTTGGCTGGCAGATGGCCAAGAAGGCTTTGTTGTTGTTGTTGTTGTTTGAACAGAGGAACATGGACGAGGAGCCGCGGCTGCAGTGCAGGGGGTGTAGTCTTTTATTGTTCACCATCTGGGCCAGAGGATTCTCTGGGTGGGAGACATCCTGTGTTTAAAGCGTGTTCAGTAGCAAATCCCTCCCCAGCACCCCCTAGATGTCACTGGTACCCCCATCCCTGAGCTGTGACAACAAAACTATCTCCCGACAGTGCCCAGTCGGGGGGGGGGGGGAGGGCAGAATCACCGTGGGCGAGAACCCGGGCTACAGTGTAAACTGAGTTTGTGGGAGGGGGCCTGGGCCCGGGAGAGAATCGAGAGATTAGTCACAGGGAGTTGTCTGGAGAAAACAAATGTTACCATCAGGATTTCAAAAGGCGTGAGCATGGGGATCGGAATTGCTAAGGGGGTGGCACTTGGGGGCCGCTGGGGAGACCACGAAAAGGAGAAGAGAGGTGTTGTTTAGAAACCGGTGACTGAGGGGGAATGCACCCATGTTGGGTTTCTCTGGCTGGCGGGGGGGGGGTGGGGAGGGGGGATGAGAGTGAGGGGCAATGACCGATGAACTGGCCGTGTCGGACAGGTACTGGCTGCGCAGTCCAGAGCTCAGCAGCCCGAAGGCAGAGCCAGGAGGGGGTGAGCATGGCTGAGCCTCACCTAGCCCACGCCACGTGCCCCGCAGTGTCTCACGTATCCCAGATGTTAATGGCATCCTCTCGGCAATTGCAGGAGAAACTGAGGCACAGAAAGAACAGGTCGCTTACGGCAAAAAGCCTCTGAGTAAATGGCAGGGCATCGTCACCACCACAGCGATCTGTCTGGTTGCCAAGACCGTGTTCTCCCCCCCGCGCTGGGACGGGCTCGAGCAGGCCGTGCGGGGCGATAGAACTCCCACCACAGGCCGCCGAGTGGGTCTGAAGTCTGCGTGGTCGGGAAAAGAAAGGTCGGGATGAAGATGAAGAGTCCACACAGACGGCTCAGCGCTGCCAACCTGAGAACCGGCGCAGGAGGGCGAGGCTGATCCCGCGGCCGGCCCCCCGCAGGAGGGCGCCGTGTGGCCTGGGCTGGGGGCGGCTGCGGAAGGAGAGGTCAGCGGCTCCCGAGGGACAGGCTAAGAGAAAGGAGGGCTACGCACCAGGTTTTTGACTTCACAAGCCAGCACTCCCCAACAGAAACACATCGTGAGCTACAAATGCAAGCCACACATATCATTTTAAACGTTCTAGAAGCCACTTTTTATTTTATTTTATTTTATTTTTAAAAATATATATTTTATTGATTTTTTACAAAGAAAAAAGGAGAGGGGTAGAGAGTTAGAAACATTGATGAGAGAAAAACATCCACCAGCTGCCTCCTGCACACCCCACACTGGCAATGTGTCCGAAACCAAGGTACATGCCCTTGACTGGAATCGAACCTGGGACCCTTCAGTCTGTAGGCCGGTGCTCTGTCCCCCATCTCTGGACCGTCCTCGTAGCTGGAACAGATCCATCAGTTCCTCACAGTCGCAGGAACCCACATCGTCTTGGAGTTGTTCTCTGAAAACACACAAACACATTCTCGACCAAAAGTTAACAAAGGGATCCTCTTCGCAAAATAGACTTGGGATTCTTTGTAATTTTTGCCTAAATGATTTTCCTTTGGATTATTTTGACACCATTAGTTTTTTCATGGGTGTCCTGCAGTTGGATTTACAAATGGAATTTACTTTACTGGAGTAAGAATTTTCTAGATGTATTTTAGCAATAGCTGCTATATATCTAAATTCAGTCTATTACCAGGAATGCTCAGGACCTACTCAAAATTGCAAATATTCCTTTCCACTAGTATTTACAAGGTAAACTAAGATTTCTGCTTGAGTATTAAAATTGACAGGAAAATAGTAATCAAGTTTTCAGATTAATTTAAATTGGCCAAGTGAAATAAGTGAATACTCAAGAAAATTTTAGTATACTGGACAAAAAGCTTTTCCTAAAACATTAACTAAAAAATCTATTAGTAGTTCATCTCACTGTAAAATTGCCTAACATCCAAAGAACCTAAAGCAGTCATATTTGTGTGCAAAAATTAAAATTTAAAATTACCAAGACTGCAATATAAAATTTCCAAAAGCCCCCATTAATCAAAAAAGGGGAGGGGGACGTGGGGTAATATCATGTAAGGAAAAAAATATCGAGTACTAAAAAAAATATATCGAGTAGTAATTCTTTATTTGTAATGAATTTATTTATTTAATTAATCCTACCAATCAGAGATATCCATGGTTATATTTTGATGTATCCTTCCAGTATTTTTTCTCTGCATAATATATTTTCACAGAAATATGGAGTCGCATTGTACATTACTCTGAGAACAGATTTTAATATACCATGAACCATTTTAATATACCATGAACCTACTAGCGGCGTATGACCATATATCATAACTGTTTAACCACTTCCTCTTGTTGACATTTACTGTAAGTCCTCCATCCTATCTAATAAAAAGCCAGAGGCCATAAGCGTCACAACCAGAATGACCGCTCGACCAGTCACCATGAGGTGCGTTGACCGCCTCTCGGTCCCTCCCCCGTGGCCTGCAGGTTCTGATCGCAGCAAGGGGCTCAGCCCCTGCTACCATGGTGGCAGCCACCTCAGCCCCCGCAGCCCTGGCTTTGTCCGTCGGATGTCTGGTCTAATCAGCATATAACGTTTTTTTTATTATAGACATAGGTATATGCACACACACACATATGTATATAGATAGGTAGGTTGATAGATATTGATTGGTTGATACTAGTCACTGAAGATTCTTACTCATTCTAACCAATCTGGGTTCACTAAAGAGATAAGGTGTGTGATCATATTGGATGAGCATGTTTTCCCTTTAAAACAGAGTGTGTTTATAGATACTGTGCACTAGTTCTATGCCGGCATCCTTAATTTTCTTTTCCTTGTTAAGGATAAAAGCAACATCTCACTACTGTACAGGATGAGATGCAAGACAGTTCTTGCATTCAGGCCTTGGCTGATGCCCTCGTGCTAATGCCACTCAGATTTCAGTAAAGAACAACTGCGGGGTGTTCCTGGCAACAAAGTGAAACTCAGCCCTGCCCTGGCATGATTTCTGATGCCCAGTCCTTGCCTTCGTTCTCGTCTGCTTATCTCACAATATTGCAAACACTGGCCTCCCAAACTGATCCTATCATCGTGTACCACGCCCTGGTTTCTGATCGTGTGGAACTGCTGTGGAGTAGGGACACAGGTGTTTCTTCTTTGGCCTCCAGAGAAGAATCGGTTTTCAGTTACCCAGCACGGCAGTCGCGTGTGTGTGCTCGGAGCTCTAACAAAATCGGAGGCAAATGCAAACTTTGCAAGGACACAGCCACCTTTATTTCCTTCACGCTGGAGAGAGAGGCGGGGGCAGCCATGTGGAAAATATAATTTGGCAAAATATAAGAGGGTCATTAATTTTCATTTAGCTGTAAGCGGATTTGGGGTTAACTCGGTTAAAATTAAAAAGGTCGTAACTGCTAAGCACTTAGTTGCATTAATTAGTGGCTCTATATAACAGACACCTACTCATACCTCCCCCGCCCCCCCCCCCCCCAAAAAAAGAGCTTGTGGTAGCTGTGACCATCCTAGTATCTGTCCAGCCCAGAGACCAGGCTGGGACCTGGCCTTCAGCTCACTTTATAGTGAAGGTTTAATCTTTGGAAAATGTCCTCTGGAACTACAAGGTCACCAGTCTGTCTGAGGGTGTGCCATCAGATGCTCCCTCCTTCAAGTCATGGCCGCACAGAGCAAGGCGCGCCGAGTGGTCCTTCCAGTGGATGCGTTTGTCATCCCTGCTTCTTAAAACACCTCCTTGACAAGTCGGTGTTTAACCCTCTTCTGATCAAGTTCTTTTTTTTTTTAACCCTGTATCTGCTTTCTAGTCTTTCTTCCCATGTTTGCAAGCGCTAAACAGACACAGTAGATCTCACAGCCGACATAAGGCTGGGAGGCACCAGGTCCTAATTATAATTAGCTCAGGCCCCAGTGGTACCCAGTGGGCACCGGTAGAGATCTGACCTTCACTTTGATGTGTTCAAAGCCAGTTATTTCACCCTGGTGCTCAGGGAAGTCCCACGTCCTGGTTTGAGATCCTTTCTCTTCCCGTGCAGATGCTTTGAGAGCTCTGGGCCTGTCCAGATGTCTCTGCATTGAGCACCGTCCCTTAGGGCAGCCACGGGGGTGCCAGGCTGGTGGGCACATGCCCCGAGGGTGTCCTCTGGGCAAGGCCACCGAGAGCCCTTGGGATGGCGCCACGGCAGTTCGGTCATTCTAAGCAGAAGGTTGTCCTCGCGGAGGTAAAGTAGGAAGTCTGCTCCTCACTTCTCCACTTCCGTGCCCGCCAGACCGCTGTCTGCCCTTCAGGTTCAGCTCCCCTCCTCCCCTCCTCCGGCCTGCCTGCGGGAGCGCTTTCATCTTCTCTGAATAGTGGCCGCTCAGAATGTTCCCCTTGCCAATGGGGTTGGTACTTTCCAAACGTCAAAGCCTCCGTCTAAAGGGCTAGGGGGCAGGTTCCAGGGCTCTGAGAGAGGGGAGGGAGGGAGATAGAAACATCAGTGATGAGAGCAAATCGGTGATCGGCTGCCTCCTGCACAACCCACACTGGAGATCAAGCTGCAACACAGGCATGAGGCTGACCGAGAATTGAACCCTGACCTGGTCCCCACCACCGAGCCATGCCACTGGGCTCTGAGAGCCTCTTACAGAAGATTGGGTGAAGGGGAGGGGCCTGAAAGGACCTCCTATGGGTTGTGGATTCTGTCAGTGAGTGGAGGTGCTGGGGGGTTGCTCTGCAGACACCACCGGCTGTTCTGAATCACCGGGGTCTCCACGGGAAACCGCTCGGGTGGCGGGGAGTGTGACACGGCTTCCTGTGAGCGAGACACGTGAGTGTGTTTGGCTGCATAACCAAGAGGAATGGGAGAGTAAGAGCTCGCGAGGGTGATGTGGTGGGGGAGCACCCCCAGGCCCTCAGACTTCCACGTGCATGAACCCCAGGGGTCTCGGCAAACGTAGGTTCTGCGGCACTCATTCAGGGGCGTCCAGGCCTGCTTCTCTGCCGGGCGCCGGTATGTGGGTGCTGCCTGACACGCGTGGAGCAGCGGGCCCTGCAGCCCTGGTCCTCCGATGGGCTGGGGGGCCCCATCTCTGGGAGCCTTTCCACCCCCCGAGGCCAGACTGTCCTCAGCGACGCAGTCAGCCTCCGCGGGGCTGCCGAACATGGCAGTTCGGGAAGCTCTCCACTCCCTCTGCCCAGGTGGGGGGGGGGGGGGCAGTGGACGATGGGACTCCTTCCTGCCTCTTTGGAAATCTCCCGGGTGCATGCTGCAGGGTCGCTGTCTGCGTGTCCTCGGAGGGTGTGTGGACTGCCCTGCCATGTTCTCCCCGTCAGTCCTGGCCGGGGCCGCACGGGTATTCTGCTGTTAGCTGTCGCCATCACCTGCGGCCTGCTTCGCCCGCACAGCCGGCTCCCCAGTTCTCCCAGGCAACCTGCTGGGCGGTGAGGCTTCACCCGGGAGAAGCCTGGGGTTTCCCCTCCCGTGGAGCAGGGCTCTCCATCCTGGACATCAGAACCAGCCCGGAGTCTCTGATCGATGGGCTGGGGGAGGGTCCGGGCATCAGGGGGTTGGAAAAGGCTCCCTGTGCTCCTCACATGAACTCAGGGACAGGACCGGGCTGTGCGATAGGTAACACGGCACTCAAAAATTACCCGTATGTCTGTTTGCCTCAACATTTAAAGAATGATTCTAAAAAGTAAGGTCAGACAATAAACAAAACATAGACGTTATTGTTAAAACATGCACTTTATGATTCCATATGTACACATGTGTGTATTTATTTATTTATTCCCCACAGCCAATAGCTGGTGTTTTGGAGGAGGCCCAGTGGGAAAACGAAGAGGTGTTTGAGCTCAGTTTGGCGTGCACCAGAGACAGTGTTCCCGGCGTACTATCCTTAGGGGCAAAAACAGAGTATTGGGGACTAGCTATGGTTATGAGAAATATTAATCATGCTGTTAACTCTGATTGCCTCGTGCTGGTTAAAGGAAGGACATTCTAACCTGGCTGGAAATTGTATGCTCCCGCCTCCCCTTCTTACCCCCCCCCCCCCACCTTCCCAATGAGGTCCATTCTCATTCGATACCTGCCTATTATCATGGAAAGATGACAACCTAGTTGCCCAAACAACAGCGGCCCACCCCAGCCGGCATTGCCTGCTTCCCCAGTCATCTTTGTCCTGCCCTGGCTCCTATGCTGGCTTGCGGGGGGCTGCAGAGCAAATTTCTGTGGGTGACCTGCTGCTCTCCAGAACTGCCAGCGTATGATTCAGCCCTGGCCCTGCTGAAATGGCTCAAGTACTGACAGGTAGCCCGGACCTCTTGGTTGTCCAGTTTCACCATCACCCACAGTAGTAAATAGGGCAGTGGTCGGCAAACTGCGGCTCGCGAGCCACATGCAGCTCTTTGGCCCCTGGAGTGTGGCTCTTCCACAAAATACCACGGCCTGGGCGAGTCTATGTTGAAGAAGTGGCGTTAGAAGAAGTTTAAGTTTAAAAAAATTGGCTCTCCAAAGAAATGTCAGTCGTTGTCCTGTTGATGTTTGGCTCTGTGGACTCATGAGTTTGCCGACCACTGGGCTAGGGGACAGCCAACCCTCCGGCCCTCAGTGCATGCATTTGTGTGGCTGGTGTCAGGAGACTCCCAGAAAGGCACAGGCACCCCGAGGCGAGGCCCCCGAGGGGCGAGCGCCTGACAAGGATGTGCTGTTAAGGGTGTGTGCTCTCTTTCTCCTTGTTCCCACAGATATCGCCAACGGCAGCAGTTCCGGGGGGTACCGCTCGCCCCCCAGAACCAAAGAAGTCATCATCAATGGCCAGACCGTGAAACTTAAATACTGTTTCACCTGCAAGATTTTCCGGCCCCCGCGTGCCTCTCACTGTAGCCTTTGTGATAACTGCGTAGGTGAGTAGAAGCAAAACCCGCCCCTGTTCCCAGCTCGGGTGCTTGTGCTGAAACCCTGTGGCCCATGGAGTGGCCTGTGGAGTGGCCGGTGGAGTGGCCAATGGAGTGGCTGGTGGAGTGGCCTATGGAGTGGCCGGTGGAATGGCCTGTGGAGTGGCTGATGGAGTGGCCTGTGGAGTGGCCGGTGGAGTGGCCCATGGAGTGGCTGGTGGAGTGGCCGATGGAGTGGCTGATGGAGTGGCCGGTGGAGTGGCCGATCACCTTTGCTAAGGAGAGTGTGTGCGTCCCTGTGATCCTGTGAGACCGATCGCTCCGTAATCGTTCCTGTGGCCACCTCTTTGCCTCCTGCCGCCGAGCCCGCTCACCGGGCCGAGGTTACCAAACCCTGTGTTTTTCTCTTTCCCACCCTCCACACCCCTGTCCCTGTGCAGGGCCGAGCCTTCTCCCGGGCACACGTGCCGGGGCTTCCTGGTTCCCGGGAGGAGGCACTTGACATTGACCGCTTCACCCCGAGGGCCCCCGTTGTCCAGTGAGCGGCTGCGGGAATTGCCGGCTGTGCCTTGTGGGTGCTCCCCGCCCTCCGGGGGCAGCTGGTGTGGGGAGTTGGAGGCATTTGGAGTGAAGGAGAGAAAGGGGACAGAGGCCGGGAGAGTTCTGGGCCTACAGTTAGGATTGTCGCTCTTCCCAGAGACCCCCGAGACCCCCGTCTGGCTACTGGCGTTCCCCGGGGCAAGACTAGCGCAGTGGTCGGCAAACTCATTAGCCCACAGAGCCAAACATCAACAGGACAACTATTGACATTTCTTTTGAGAGCCAAATTTTTTAAACTTCTAACACTACTTCTTCAAAATAGACTCGCCCAGGCCGTGGTGTTTTGTGGAAGAGCCATACTCAAGGGGCCAAAGAGCCGCATGAGGCTCGAGGGCCACAGTTTGCCGACCACAGGGCTGGGGAACAGACAGAGGGAGCACAGGGGAGCCCCGCGGTCCTCGGTTGCAGGAGCTGGTCCAGAGGTCCTCGGTCCACGGCCGGCCCAGCCCAGGTTTCCCCATTACCCCAGCTCCCAGCCCCTTCCTGTCACTTCGGACGAGAGCTGCTGCCCACACGCACAGGACACGTCCTCCCCTGGCCCGAGCCTCGGGGAGACGAGGCTGGCAAGGAGAGGGCCGCAGACCCAAGGCACAGGAAGGCAGTGAGAAACGGACGAAGGCCTGCACCCCAGGGGAGGCCCTGGTTTCTCAGCCCCATTCCTGCCTCTGAGAGACAGAGCCAAGGACATGCCTGAGCATGAGGCCCGAACCCGTCAGCTCACGCAGAAAGGACCCAGGGCCTCGGAACAGACCTCAGTCACACGTTATCATCCCCAACGTTCTTTTTGAGTCTATCCGAGTACCGTATTTTCCGGCGTATACAACGACTTTAACCCAGGAAAATCTCAAAATTACCATATTGAAATAAAATCCGATGTCTTTTTAATTCTTATTTGGTGTGCATTGGAAGAGGGGTAGTCTTATACGGCGAGTATATCCCAAACTCTCTATTTTAACTGGGAGAGTTGGGGGTCGTCTTATACGCCCAGTCGTCTTATACACTGGAAAATACGGTAGGTAGTCTTAATTCTCCTTGGGGGAAATAGAATGGTATCATGCACTTCCTGCTGTGCAAAGCCGTTTTCCTTTTATTTATATGAAATGTGCTTTATTCTGACTTGACTCCTCTACCTACGGTTGGTGAGAGAGGCCAAGATTCCCCTCTCGGGCCTTGTCTCGGTGTGTGGGCCTCCATAACCCACCCGCAGCCTTGCTCCAGAGGATGGCATGGAATTCTGGGCAGTCTGGCCCCGTGGCAAGCAGCCCGTGGTTCGGAGCCTGGAATCCGGCACCCCGTGGCCCGAATGCAGATACGAACTTTGTGACACGCTGCTCAGCTCTCTGTGCCTCGGTGTTCTCGTCTCTAAACGGGTCCATGGCAGCCGTCCTCGTGGGTGGCTGAGGGAATAGATGTCTGACACTCGTAAGCAGTGGTGTGTTGCGAACGCTCTGGAATGGTTAGCACTGTCGCGCGGTGAATGCTGCTCCCTGCGTGCTCTCGTTGGCTTTCTCTGGACAGTTGTTCATCTCCTGCAGCCACCTTGTGCCCCACGTGAGGGCACACCAGGGGTGTCCAGGCACGCAGCCGGGCGATGGCCTCGGTGTGGTTCCTCCTGCCCTTCCTGGCGGCTCCAGCTCGGGCCCATTTTGAGGACATTTTAAGCCCACACCTCACAGTGGCCTCAGTGCCTTCAGGGGAACAGTCTGTGGGGATTTCCAGGGCCCGTTGGGGGCTGTCATTCTGCCGTCACATATGTTATGTGAAGGAATGTGTGCTCGTCAGGACTTGTCCAGGTGCTGCTTACGGAAGGGAGTTCCCTTCGAGCCGGAGGGGGTGCTGGCCACCTCCTTCTCGTCGTCATTTGTGGGGTGTTTACTGGACACCTGACTGTCTCTGTTCATTTGTACCCATTGGTCTCAATCCTCCCCGTGTCCTATTTCCAGGCCTGATTCCTAATCATGACACAACTTTCTTCCCCGTGTCTCCATGTTTTAGAAATCCCTTTGGGTTGTTATAAAACACTTCCTAAATGGTCATATAGTTTCTCCTTTGTCCCCTCCATTCCCGTAGGTTTACGTGTTCCTTTAAGAACGGTGATGAATTAGGTGTAAAATCCCCTTACAGAATGAGGGTCACCCCCAGGGACCGGCACCCCTCTCCTCCGGGGTGACTGTGCAGACAGTATCCTCTCTCAGAAACCACCAGCCGAGAGCACCAGAGCCCCTGGTCCGGAATAGCCCGCAGCCCTCCTGCAACCCCCCCCATACACCCCAGTCACGCGGCAGTCAGCCTCCCGCCCAGCATGTGGGCACACAGAACTGGGAGAACAGTGGCGGGAGAGGAGAGGAAGGGGAGGTTTGGGGTGGCTTCAAGGGGAGGAACATTTGTCCAGCCAGCGTGGCTCAGTGGTTGAGCGTCGACTTGTGAACCAGGAGGTCACGGTTCGATTCCCAGTCGGGGCACAGGCCCAGCTCATCAGTGATTCTCTCTCATCACTGATGTTTCTCTCTCTCCCTCTCCCTTCCTCTCTAAAGTTATTAAAAATGGCCGAGACCGGTTTGGCTCAGTGGATAGAGCGTCGGACTGCGGACTGAAGGGTCCCGGGTTCGATTCCGGCAAGGGCATGTACCTTGGCTGCGGGCACATCCCCAGTAGGGGGCGTGCAAGAGGCAGCTAATCGATGTCTCTCTCTCATCGATGTTTCTGACTTTCTATCCCTCTCCCTTCTGCTCTGTAAAGAATCAATAAAATATATATTAAAAAAAATAAAGTTAATAAAAATGAATATCTTAATAATAAAAGAGAAATATGCAAATTTGACCGTACCTTCACTATGCTACCAGCCAATCAGGAGTGGGGGCGGGGCCAAAGGGCAGGACCGAGGCATGCGCAGGGTGGGGGTGGGGCCGAAGCGCACGCAGCCAGTTCACGGTGTGGGCATTGGCGTCACTGGGGCATGGGTGGCTGCGGCGGCTGCGGCAGCGTTGCCACAGCACCAGGTCTCCTGGCGTTGGGACGGGGGACCTGAGGCCAGGCCAGGGGACCTAAGGCTGCGCCCTTTGCTCCTGCACTGGGCCAGGGGACCTGACGCTGTACCCCTGCCAGGAGGGTCTTGACGGGACACCTGAGGCCACATCCCCCACCTCAGCACTGGGGGACCTGAGGCCAAGCTGGAGGTCCTAAGGCTGCACCCCCTGCCCTGGTGCCAGGGCCGAGGGACATGAGGCTGGGCAAGGGGACCTGAGGCTGCACCCCCTGACCTGGCACCTGGCTAGGGGACCTAAGGCTGTGCTGGGGGCCCTGAGGCCATGCTCCCTGCCAATAGGACTTGATGAGCACATACAGTCACAAGATCGGTCAGCTGAAGACAACGTGGGAGGTTTTTTTCTCACCGATCACCCATGTGGTGCCGGGCTTCACGAGCCGTGCACAGTGACAGGAAGTCCGGGAATGTCGCTGTCACCGAGGCAGCGCGCACGTTGCAGGACTCAGAGCCGGGCTCGCTCGTGGCCGGGCAGGGGCCGCCGTCTCCTCAGAGGCCTTCGTCGTCCAGAAGACGAGCTCCGAGCCAGGTTTCCCCCTCCACTTGCAGAGAAGGACGCGGCATGGATGCTGGCTCTGGCTTTCTCCTGGTTTCCTGCTGAGCAGCTCAGCTGTTTTCCAGAAGAGATGCGTTTCGTCCCAGCTCCTGATCGGGACTCAGTGTGACCAGCTCCGGGGACAGGCGGCACCATCCAGGTCCCCGTTCTGACTCACCCGGCTGTGAGAGACACTTTCCTGGATGCCCTTCCCTTCCTCTGTGTCACATTAAAGCCGCCCGGTGTCAGGGCGCTGTTTCCGCCGTCTCTTCCTGCCGGTCCTCACTTCCTGCCGGTTCTCACTTCCTGCCTGTTCTCACTTCCTGCCTGTTCTCACTTCCTGCCTGTTCTCACTTCCTGCCGGTTCTCACTTCCTGCCGTTCCCAGCAGCACCCTCCATCCCCGGCTGCCCCAGATCCTCTCTCGGTGCTGCTCTGCCCCCCTCAAATCTCCGCTGGAGCCGGAGCCACGCTTTTGCTTCAGATAATCCCCTCTCCCACCCCCTGTGTCCGGCAGGCTCCTTCTCAACCAGGAGTTACTTCCACGCACATTGAAATTACAAGAGAGCCGAGCGATGCTTCGGAGGCAGTGACCGAAATACGATGAAACCCCAAGTCCTCAATTTGCTCAGAATAGTCTCCTTCGTGGCATGTTCGTTCTGGGCTCAGTACGTGGAAGTAGGTCCGAATTCTTTAGACGGAATGCCCGCGCCCAGGAGGCTGCATGTTAGCAAACCGCCTAGCCCCGGAGCTGGTCACCCTGAGTCCCGGATCAGGAGCTGGTGTCCCTGAGTCCCGGATCAGGAGCTGTCACCCTGAGTCCCGGATCAGGAGCTGGTCACCCTGAGTCCCGGATCAGGAGCTGGTTGTCCCTGAGTCCCGGATCAGGAGCTGTCACCCTGAGTCCCGGATCAGGAGCTGGTGTCCCTGAGTCCCAGATCAGGAGCTGTCACCCTGAGTCCCGGATCAGGAGCTGGTCACCCTGAGTCCCGGATCAGGAGCTGGTCACCCTGAGTCCCGGATCAGGAGCTGTCACCCTGAGTCCCGGATCAGGAGCTGTCACCCTGAGTCCCGGATCAGGAGCTGGTCACCCTGAGTCCGGATCAGGAGCTGTCACCCTGAGTCCCGGATCAGGAGCTGTCACCCTGAGTCCCGGATCAGGAGCTGTCACCCTGAGTCCCGGATCAGGAGCTGGTCACCCTGAGTCCCGGATCAGGAGCTGTCACCCTGAGTCCCGGATCAGGAGCTGTCACCCTGAGTCCCGGATCAGGAGCTGGTCACCCTGAGTCCCGGATCAGGAGCTGTCACCCTGAGTCCCGGATCAGGAGCTGTCACCCTGAGTCCCGGATCAGGAGCTGTCACCCTGAGTCCCGGATCAGGAGCTGGTCACCCTGAGTCCCGGATCAGGAGCTGGTGTCCCTGAGTCCCGGATCAGGAGCTGTCACCCTGAGTCCCGGATCAGGAGCTGGTGTCCCTGAGTCCCGGATCAGGAGCTGGTCACCCTGAGTCCCGGATCAGGAGCTGGTGTCCCTGAGTCCCAGATCAGGAGCTGTCACCCTGAGTCCCGGATCAGGAGCTGGTCACCCTGAGTCCCGGATCAGGAGCTGTCACCCTGAGTCCCGGATCAGGAGCTGTCACCCTGAGTCCCGGATCAGGAGCTGGTGTCCCTGAGTCCCGGATCAGGAGCTGGTCACCCGGAGTCCCGGATCAGGAGCTGGTGTCCCTGAGTCCCGGATCAGGAGCTGGTCACCCTGAGTCCCGGATCAGGAGCTGGTGTCCCTGAGTCCCGGATCAGGAGCTGGTCACCCTGAGTCCCGGATCAGGAGCTGGTGTCCCTGAGTCCCAGATCAGGAGCTGTCACCCTGAGTCCCGGATCAGGAGCCGGTCACCCTGAGTCCCGGATCAGGAGCTGTCACACTGAGTCCCGGATCAGGAGCTGTCACCCTGAGTCCCGGAACAGGAGCTGGTCACCCTGAGTCCCGGATCAGGAGCTGGTGTCCCTGAGTCCCGGATCAGGAGCTGTCACCCTGAGTCCCGATCAGGAGCTGGTCACCCTGAGTCCCGGATCAGGAGGCTGGTGTCCCTGAGTCCCGGATCAGGAGCTGTCACCCTGAAGTCCCGGATCAGGAGCCGGTCACACTGAGTCCCGCGATCAGGAGCTGTCACCCTGAGTCCCGGATCAGGAGCTGGTCACCCTGAGTCCCGGATCAGGAGCTGGTCACACTGAGTCCCGGATCAGGAGCCGGTCACCCTGAGTCCCGGATCAGGAGCTGGTCACCCTGAGTCCCGGATCAGGAGCTGGTCACCCTGAGTCCCGGATCAGAGCTGGTCACCCTAGTCCCGGATCAGGAGCTGTCACCTGAGTCCCGGATCAGGAGCTGTCACCCTGAGTCCCGGATCAGGAGCTGTCACCCTGAGTCCCGATCAGGAGCTGGTGTCCCTGAGTCCCGATCAGGAGCTGGTCACCCTGAGTCCCGGATCAGGAGCTGTCACCCTGAGTCCCGGATCAGGAGCTGTCACCCTGAGTCCCGGATCAGGAGCTGGTCACCCTGAGTCCCGGATCAGGAGCCGGTCACCCTGAGTCCCGGATCCGGAGCCTGTCACCCTGAGTCCCGATCAGGAGCTGTCACCCTGAGTCCCGGATCAGGAGCTGGTCACCCTGAGTCCCGGATCAGAGCTGTGTCCCCTGAGTCCCCGATCAGGAGCTGTCACCCTGAGTCCCCGATCAGGAGCTGGTCACCCTGAGTCCCCGGATCAGGAGCTGTCACCCTGAGTCCCGGATCAGGAGCCGGTCACACTGAGTCCCGGATCAGGAGCTGTCACCCTGAGTCCCGGATCAGGAGCTGGTCACCCTGAGTCCCGGATCAGGAGCTGGTCACACTGAGTCCCGGATCAGGAGCCGGTCACCCTGAGTCCCGGATCAGGAGCTGTCACCCTGAGTCCCGGATCAGGAGCTGTCACCCTGAGTCCCGGATCAGGAGCTGGTCACACTGAGTCCCGGATCAGGAGCCGGTCACCCTGAGTCCCGGATCAGGAGCTGTCACCCTGAGTCCCGGATCAGGAGCTGGTCACCCTGAGTCCCGGATCAGGAGCTGTCACCCTGAGTCCCGGATCAGGAGCTGGTCACCCTGAGTCCCGGATCAGGAGCTGTCACCCTGAGTCCCGGATCAGGAGCTGGTCACCCTGAGTCCCGGATCAGGAGCTGTCACCCTGAGTCCCGGATCAGGAGCTGGTGTCCCTGAGTCCCGGATCAGGAGCTGGTCACCCTGAGTCCCGGATCAGGAGCTGTCACCCTGAGTCCCGGATCAGGAGCTGGTCACCCTGAGTCCCGGATCAGGAGCTGTCACCCTGAGTCCCGGATCAGGAGCTGGTCACCCTGAGTCCCGGATCAGGAGCTGTCACCCTGAGTCCCGGATCAGGAGCTGGTCACCTGAGTCCCGGATCAGGAGCTGTCACCCTGAGTCCCGGATCAGGAGCTGGTCACCCTGAGTCCCGGATCAGGAGCTGTCACCCTGAGTCCCGGATCAGGAGCTGGTCACCCTGAGTCCCGGATCAGGAGCCGGTCACCCTGAGTCCCGGATCAGGAGCTGTCACCCTGAGTCCCGGATCAGGAGCTGGTCACACTGAGTCCCGGATCAGGAGCTGTCACCCTGAGTCCCGGATCAGGAGCCGGTCACCCTGAGTCCCGGATCAGGAGCTGGTCACCCTGAGTCCCGGATCAGGAGCTGGTCACCCTGAGTCCCGGATCGGAGCTGTCACCCTGAGTCCCGGATCAGGAAAGTGGTACATGAGTCCCGGATAGGAGCGGTCACCCTGAGTCCCGGATCAGGAGCTGTCTCCTGAGTCCGGAACAGGCGCTGGTCACCCGAGTCCTGATCAGGACTGTCACCCTGTTCACGGATCAGGAGCTGGTCACCTGAGTCCCGGATCAGGAGCTGGTCACCTGAGGTCCCGGATCAGGAGTTGCACCTGAAGTCCCGGATCAGGAGCTGGTCACCCTTGAGTTCCCGATCAGGAGCTGTCACCCTGAGTCCCGGATCAGGAGCTGGTCACACTGAGTCCCGGATCAGGAGCGGTCACCCTGAGTCCCGGATCAGGAGCCGGAGTGGAAACCCATCTCTTTTGAGGAACACCTGAGCTGCTCATCAGGAACCAGGCGGTTCTTAGCAGGTGTGAGGACCTGGAAAGGACTCTGCCCGTCCGGTCCGCCATCGAGCCCAGGCCGCCGGGGGCGCTGGGCTGGCCCGTCCCAGAGCAGCGGCCTCTGTGTTTACCCCACGAGAGGGCTCGCCTCGCTGCTGCCTGTGGTCGCCAGACTGCACTCCGCCTCAGAAAGACCCTCCTTCCACTCCCAGAGGAGCCGCCGGCAGTGACATCCGAAAGTCTCTCTGCGTCTCTTCTGTCACCTGTCCGTCCTGCTCTGTCTCCCCCACGGAGCTCCTGTTCTCTCTCCCGTCTCCGTCTCACCCCCTTTCGCGTCCCGAGGCCTGTCTTCCCGCAGGTCTGTGCCTCCAGGTCAGACCCGAACAGCTGAGGAGACGGAGGCACAGGCTGGGGCAAAAGTAGGTTTACAGTTGTGCATACTCGAAACAGAGTTTACTCTCAAATTATTATTGTATTAGTTTCCATACAAACAGCTTAGATTTCACTAGAAGTTTTAGACAGCATGGATTATTTAGTGTCAGAATGTGGTCCTCTGGCACTGCAGTCAGTTAAAGATTTTTTTTTCATATATTCGTACTGATGTCAGAGAGGAGGGGAGAGGGAGAGATGGAAACATCAGTGATGAGAGAGAACCATTGATCGGCTGCCTCCGGCACGCCCCCCACCGGGGGTCCAGCCCGCAACCGGGCCTGTGCCCTGACCGGGAATCGAACCGTGACCTCCTGGTTCGTAGGTCAAAGCTCAACCACTGGGCCACGCCGGCTGAGCTACAATGTCCTAGGTTTAAAGAAACACCCTTTTCCACCTCACCCCTTAAAAAAAACATTTAACTTAGTTAAAACCTAATTGCCATTCAGAGTAGAAGCTGAGGCCAGGCGACTTTTCGGAACTGCGGTCCCCCCTGGAGCTCCCCCACAAGCCTCTGGGTCTCCCGTGGCGTCCCGTGGGCTGTGGTGGCTGACCCGCCTGTCGCGGGAGGCCCGTCTCTCCGGAGCCGATTCACACGACAGCCCAGCAGCCGTCCGCCCCCCCCTTAGCCCCGCCCGGCCGAGCAGACTCGGAGTCCCAGGCCTGCCTTTCCCCGCGGCGGCTGCCGAGCCGCACCTTCGCTGCCAGGGTCAGGACCTCTCCCTTCACTTAGCACACGGCGAGCGTCTGCTCCCGGCCAGGGCATGCATGGGGCCAGGCTACTGGGGTGACGAGAAATGACCTCTCGCTTCACAGCCCGCCTGGGGAAGGGGAGGAAACCCCACCCGCTCTCCCGGGGCGTACACACACACACACACACACACACACTCACATACACACACACTCACACACACTGACACACACACACACACACACACAACACCACTCACACACACACACATACCACACACACCACATACACACACACATACACACACACACACACCCACACTCACACTCACACACTCACCTCACACACTCACACTCACACACCACACTCACCAACACACCACACAACACAATCTCACACATCACACACACACACCACACACACACACTACACTCACACACCACAACACACCCTCACACACACACTCACACACTCACACAACACTCACCACACCACCACCACACTCACACACACACACACACACACTCACACCACACCACACACTAACTCACACACACACTCACAACAAACAATCAACTCATCACACTCCACACACACACACTAACACACACCACACACACACACTCACCCTCACACACACACATCACACCACACACACACACACTCACACTCACACTCACACACACACAGGACACACACAACACACATCATCACACTCTCTACACACTCACACACACACACTTCACACTCACACCACCACTGACACACACACACAGAAAACTCACACATACACACACACACTCTCACACAACAACACTGACACAAACCACAATCACCTGACCTCACACAAATAACACACCACACATAACACAACCTCACCACATAACACACACCACACTCACACACCACCACAGACACACACTCACACACACACACAAACTCAAACACACACCACACACTGACACACACACACTCACCCACACAACACCACTGAACACACACACACCAGGACACACACACATACACACACACACTCACACCACAACTGACACACACACCCACACAGACACACTCACTCGCACACACAAAACTCCACACACATACACACACACATACACACACACACAACTCACACTCACACACACACACACACAGAAACACACCACACAAACACACACAAACTCACACCACACACACCACTGACACACCACACAACTGACACACACCACACTGACACACACACACACACAGACACACACAAATTCACAAACACACACTCACACCACGGACACACACACACACACTGAAACACACACACACACTGACACACACACACCACACACTCACACGCCCTGCGCTGTCTGGGGTCGCTGTGATTAGAGAACCTTCTAGGTGTAGTCCCCCTCCTCCCTGCACCAGGCTCTGTTCCTGGGCGGCCTCTCGGGCGCGGCTCCCGGAATCCTGCTGAGATGTTGTGCACAGCGGCCCCTCCTCTGGCCGGAGCAGCTTCAGAAGCCAGGACGTGGCAATGACTCCAAAGTGCTTTTCAAAGACCCACCCCTTCCACACACCCCGCCCGCCCCCCAGGACGGAGCACACCCCATCAGTGTTTCCACAGAAACACGCACCCCGGCCTCTGACAACAGCTGTCTGAAACGTCTCAGACGTTGTGGCTGCACGCAGCTCACGCTGCCAGCTGTCACCCCCCTCCCCCCATGTCACCCCCCCCACCCCAGATGTTGTCCCTTCCAGCCAGCAGCTGCTTCGGCCAGGTCCCCAGGGGCCATGCCTGTGTCAGCTCGTGCCCAGATTCTATGCTCTCCCCTGGAAACCGGTAACACCGACGTAAGCCTCCCCTTCGCTCCGACCCCTGGCGGCTCCTGGGCTCCCCCACTCCCTGCTGCCACGGCCAGCGGGTCAGAGCAGAACCGTATGGGACTGGGCGCGGCACCCCCACACCCTCACCCCCGTCTAGTGTATCCTCCACCCCTAAAGGGAGTGTAGTGTGTGTGGGAGAGCGGCCTGATCTCCATGCTGTTAGGTTTCCCAGTCAGAGCTCATGCCTTGGGACTGAGGAGCATTTGGAGTCTGAAAATCAGGGTCCTCCCTGAGAAGGTCAGGGCACCGGAAGCCAGGGGCGCGTGCGGCTCTTTTCCTTCGAGGTAGGCCTCGCCCTGGACACTGCCAGGCACTGGCGCGTGCTCCCTGGCCGCACCGGGCGCTCAGTGGTCAAGGTCGGAAGGCGGGTGGGACCGGGTCCCCCCACCTTGCTGCACGCCCGCTCTGTGGCGTCGGCAACGCGTTCTCACCCGGGGGTCCTGTTGGCGGTGAGGGGTTGTTCATTTACGGGACAGGTTTACCTGTGGCTCGGAGTCGGGTTGGCAGAGAAAGGAAATAGGTAAGATAATTTAGGTAGCGGTGAGAGTCGCTGATGGACTTGCCCGTGGATGGGATGTGACGGGAGGGAAAGGACGGAGCCGGGATGGTGCCTGGGCCCGGCCACATGGCTCAGTGGTTGGAGCGTCACTCATATGCCGTAAAGGTCGCGGGTTCGACCCTCGTCGGGGTGTGTATGGGAGGCAACCAATCTCTCTCTCCTTTTCTTTTTCTCTCTCTCAAAATCAATATGCCTGGCCAGTTTGGTCAGTGGGTTAGAGCGTCGTCCTGCAGACTGAAGGGTCCAGGTTCGATTCTTGGTAAGGGCATGTACCTTGGCTGTGGGCACATCCCCAAGTTAGGAGTGTGCAGGAGGCAGCTGATCGATGTTTTCTATCTTGTCGATGTTCCGACTGTCACCCTCTCCCTTCCTCTCTGTAAAAATATTTTAAAAATCAATAAAAACATATCTTCAAGTGAGGATTAAAAGAGAAAAAGAAGGGTGGGATTCTGGGTTGACAGGAAGGAGGCGGGGAGTGGGAAGAGGTCTGTGTTGGGGGAGGGATGAGGGAAGCTCTCTCGGGTCAAGGCTGGGTGGCAGGTGGCTCTCTCGGTCAAGGCTGGGTGGCAGGTGGCTCTCTCGGTCAAGGCTGGGGGCAGGTCGGCTTCGCTCGGGTCAAGGCTGCGGTGGCAGGGTGGCTCTCTCGGGTCAAGGCTGGGTGGCAGGTGGCTCTCTCGGGTCAAGGCTGGGTGGCAGGTGGCTCTCTCGGTCAAGGCTGGGTGGCAGGTGGCTCTCTCGGTCAAGGCTGGGTGGCAGGTGGCTCTCTCGGTCAAGGCTGGGTGGCAGGTGGCTCTCTCGGGTCAAGGCTGGGTGGCAGGTGGCTCTCTCGGTCAAGGCTGGGTGGCAGGTGGCTCTCTCGGGTCAAGGCTGGTGGCAGGTTGGCTCTCTCGGATGTCAATGCGAGTGGCAGGTGGCTTCCTCGGGTCAGGTGGGTGGCAGGTGGCTCTCTAGGGTCAAGGTGGGTGGCGGGTGGCTCTCTCCGTTCAAGGGCTGGGTGGCAGGTGGCTCTCTCGGTCAAGCTGGGTGGCAGGTGGCTCTCTCGGTCAAGGTGGGTGGCAGGTGGCTCCCGGTCAGGCTGGGTGGCAGGTGCTCTCTCGGTCAAGGCTGGGGGGCAGGTGCTCTCTCGGTCAAGGCTGGGTGGCAGGTGGCTCTCTCGGTCAAGGCTGGGTGGCAGGTGGCTCTCTCGGTCAAGGCTGGGTGGCAGGTGGCTCAGCGAGAGGCTGTTGCCAAAGGCAGCATGTGGCCACTTGGGCGCCATCCGGTAGAGCTGGTGTGGGAGCTCGGGGCAATGAGGTTGTCCGTGAGAGCAAGTGCCCGTGTAGAGGGGGAGCGGCAGCCTGGCACTGCGAGGGGCCGCACTGTGAACTGTGCCCCTGCCTCTACGGCCTGCTGTGCTCTGCAGCGGTGAGCTCGGGAAGAGGCTCAGCCTCCACTCACTGGGATTTGGAGGTCAGCCTCACAGCTGGAATGGAGGCTCGTCCCCGGCCTCACAGCTGGAACGGAGGCTGGTTCCCGGCCTCACAGCTGGAACGGAGGCTGGTCCCCGGCCTCACAGCTGGAACGGAGGCTGGTTCCCGGCCTCACAGCTGGAACGGAGGCTGGTACCCGGCCTCACAGCTGGAATGGAGGCTCGTCCCCGGCCCTCACAACTGGAACGGAGGCTGGTTCCCCGGACTCACTTGCTGGAATGGAGCTCGTCACCGGCCCCTCACAGCTGGAACGGAGGCTGTTCCCGGCCTCACAGCTGGAATGGAGGCTCGTCCCCGGCCTCACAGCTGGAACGGAGGCTGGTTCCCGGCCTCACAGCTGGAATGGAGGCTGGTTCCCGGCCTCACAGCTGGAACAGAGGCTGGTCCCGGCCTCACGGCTAGAATGGAGCTGATCCCGGGGGGCCTCACAGCTGGAATGGAGGCTTGTTCCCGGCCTCACAGCTGGAATGGAGGCTCGTCCCCGGCCTCACAGCTGGAACGGAGGCTGGTCCCGGCCTCACAGCTGGAACGGAGGCTGGGTTCCCGGCCTCACAGTGGAACGGAGGCTGGTCCCGGCCTCACAGCTGGAACGGAGGTGGTTCCGGCCTCAAGCTGGAACAGAGGCTGGTCCCGGCCTCACAGCGGATCGGAGGTGGTTCCCCGGCCTCACAGCTGGAAAAGAGGTTGGTCCGGCCTCACAGCTGGGAATGGAGGCTCGTCCCCGGCCTCACAGCTGGAATGGAGGCTCGTCCCCGGCCTCACAGCTGGAATGGAGGCTCGTCCCCGGCCTCACAGCTGGAATGGAGGCTCGTCCCCGGCCTCACAGCTGGAATGGAGGCTCGTCCCCGGCCTCACAGCTGGAACGGAGGTGGTCCGGCTCACAGTGGAATGGAGGCTCATCCCATCCTCGGCCAAGCTCCACGCCGCCCAGTTTCCACGTCCTGCGCTGGAGAAGGGAGGCCTCCAGGCCAACAGTCTCAGTCGTGGGGAATCTGGCTGATTCACGTGTTCTCTGCACATCTCCGTTTGGACCTCGCGTGGCACAGCCTGTGTAGGTCACTGACGTGGGGGATGGCACAGTGTGACTCAGGGTTCCCTTTCCAACTGCGCTTGGAGCCCGTCGCTCACATGGCGTGCCAGTCAGAATCACTTTCCTTGGAGGCTCAGCATCTTAGAGCGACTGGCTTGTCCCCAGGACCGTGAGCTCTGAGACTTCTCTCCAGATCCTCCGCCAGGACTGGCTGCTGCTTGTGGCTCAGTGGTTGGGCGTCAACCTATGAGCCAGGAGGTCACGGGTTCAATTCCCAGTCAGGGCAGCTGCCCGCATTGCTGGCCCAATCCCCAGTAGGGGGTGTGCAGGAGACAGCCGACCCATAGTTCTCTCTCGTTGACATTTCTCTCTCTCCCCAACTCCCTTCCTCTCTGAAATCAATAAAAATATATATTTTAAAGTAATAATAATTAATATCAGTTCTTCTCCGACTATTGACATAGCAGAGACATTTCTTAGGAAGCAGTCATCCTTGGAATGGGAGACCAGGGATTGTCCCTCTGTCCTGTGCCCGGCCCCTGGGGACCTCTCCGGTCACCATGAACCTGTGCCCGCGAAGCAGGGACCCCACACCATGCTGCCCAGCCCCCCAGGCAGAGGAAAGACTGTTGTGCGAACCGGAGTCCTTATATTTGCACTTGTTGTTTTCCCCAAGGGTGAACTCTTGCTTTTCTCATTGTGACGAGAATAAATGTCCACGCTTGGTTTCCTGTGAACAGACTAAGTTCCGTTGGAAGAATAATCATGTTCTTGAAATGTCTCCATGGGAAGCCTTGCTCTGAGTGGTTCGTGTGTAAATGCGGAGTCATGTTATTTGTGTTATGTTGTCAGCATTGGGGGGGAGGGGCTTCCCTCATGTAAAAAGACACTTTATTAATTGATTCCCCCTTTTTTTCTTTTCTGCCTCTCTTTTCAGAACGGTTCGATCACCACTGTCCCTGGGTAGGCAACTGTGTGGGGAAAAGAAACTACAGATTCTTTTATATGTTTATTTTATCTCTGTCTTTTCTGACAGTCTTTATATTTGCATTCGTTATCACCCACGTCATTCTTCGTAAGTATGCTGCTGGGGCCAGGTTACCTACGTAGCCACCGCCCGACTTTGGTTTTCTGATTTCAGTTTGATTTGCTATTTTGATCATCCCGGGCTTTCTCTTCCTCCTCTCCCCCTTCTCCCTGTCCCCCTCCTCCACTTCCGGCTGCCGCCGCGCCCCCCCCCTCCCCTGCTTCTGCCTTCCTCCCTCCCACCTCAGCCCCCTCCTTTCCACTCCCGGTCCCCCATCTTTCCACAGTCACGCCTGGGACAGGCTCCCCGCTTTTTCCTTGATACTTGTCCCTCTTCCCACCTCAGTGACTGCACTTTCCCGTCCGCTGAGGGGTCCCCAGGAAGAGTCGCCCCCACATTTTCTCAGAGGACGTTGTGCCGCACTCATCCCCGAGCTTTTTAGCTTTGTGATGTGGTGTCTGCTGAAGGAGAAGGGGGGGTAAGGCCTGTGTTTCCTTGCACACAGATCTGCATGGCAGAGGTACACGTGGGCTCAGGTGCCCGGCTGTCTGCTGGGACATTAGGAACTACGGCTGGCGTCAGAAGGAAGCAGCCCGGTTAAAAATGAGATTTGGATGTAAAGAGCTCTGAGAAGATATCTGCCGAAGCAAGCGGCATTTTTCATGCCCATCCCGAAGGCCGTAACAGTTCCTTCTGTCTCTGGGCCTTTTGCTTTCCTACAACAGGCAGTGACGAGAAGAAAGTTAGTTAATTGGCTTTGAGCTATAAAGTTAAGCCTTTAAACTCCCACTACAGTGCCATTAGCAATATTAAAGACCAGCGGGGCCTCTTGTCCACATTCCTGAAGCACAGCCACCTTAGTGAGTACAGGGCCTCTTTCTGGAATGTTCCAGAAAGTACCTGAGCACAAGCCTCACTTTCCTCCCGAGGAAAGCAGCAGCTCTCAGACCCCAAAGGGGATGCCCTGAGGCTGCAGTCAGAACCGTGTCCTCCTCTTCTCTCCGGGGGCGCAGGGGGGCCCTCGTGGGCCTGTGTGGGGCCTGGGGCAGTGGATGGTAAGGGAAGTTTCACATTAGTTCTTTTTCTTTTCATTTTTAAGTATATTTTTATTGATTACAGAGAGGAAGGGAGAGGGATAAAAAGATGGAAACATCAGTCATGAGAGAGAAACATGGGTCAGCTACCTCCTGCACCCCCCACACCGGGGTGGAACCCACAATCAGGAATCAAACGAGACCTTCTGGTTCAGAGGTCAGCGCTCCATCCCTGAGCCGTACCAGTCGGACTCACATTAGTTCTTTTTAGATACGGCCATTTTGGACATTCAGTGGAGTACCCAAAATTTTAACAGCATTTTAAACCCTAGTTCCCATTTTTCCTTACGGAAATCCCTTCATCTGAAGGTGACCCAGATTTGTAGCGTATGCCTGAGTGCCATCACTTGGCGGGGCTGCAGGAACAGGGGTGACGTTGGTTCAGACCTCCCCCACGCGGCCTGGGGGGGGATGCCAGCGTGGATCTGCAGTTTTCAGTCCGATAAAGGCCAAAGCAGCCGGGATCCTCCCTGTGTTACTGGCCCCAAGAACCCGAGAGAAGACGCGATGGCATATAGGCCCGTGGAGAAGTGAGGCACTGCTCCAGCACATTTTCTGCGACACTGCAAACAGTGTTTAACCTTCACAGATTCTGTTACTCCGCCTCCGAGAATATTTTTTCCATTGATTTTTAGATATAGTGGAAGGGAGGGAGAGACGCAGAGAGAGAGAAACATCTATGTGAGAGAGACACACTGATTGGTTGCTCCCTAAGGGCCCTGGATAGAGCCTGCAGCCGAGGTACGTGCCCTTGACCAGAATCAAACCCAGGACCCTTCTTTCCGTGGGCCAGCGCTCCAACCACTCAGCCAAACCAGCTAAACATCACACCTTTCTGTCATCTGTAGTTGCTTCAAAATGCTTTCCTCTACTGGGATATATGACCACATTGTATGTATGGCCTTACTAAGTGTACTGGTTAATAATGCGGATTTTTTTAATGGGTTGGAGATACACATATGTTGATATATATATGCGATTTGATATGTATGCTATTTTGTTATATTGACAGCAAGCTTTAAAACTTCATATGTCCAATTTTCTGAAGGTGTTAACATCATAGGTGTTTTTATACTTAAAAATTGTGGAAAATTTTGCTGCCAAAAAAATGAGTTATTAGCAGGAAGTTTTAAGCTTTTACTTTATTGTTCGACGAAAAAAGTTATTCGTTATACTTGGGAAGCTCGTGCGTGAACATGCCGCATCTCAAGGAACCTTGCATAGACGATGGTTTGAACGCTTTAAAGTGTTGATTTCGATGTGAAAGACAAAGAACGTCCAGTCAACCGAAAAAAGTTTGAAGACCAACTAGACAAGCATTGCGATGGAGATGCGTGTCAAACTCAAAAAACAACTTGCACAAAGGTGCCTCGAAACAATTCCGATCGATTAACAAGCAATGGGAAGATTGAAAGTGGGAGAAAACGGTGCCATTGCCAATTAAATGAACGTAGCTAAATGGAAAACCGAAATATTCATCAGTAAAATGTTGTTTCACATCACTTAAAAAAGTAATTTTTTGCACCAGATGGTGACTGGCGTAGGAAAAGTGAGATTTATTTTGAGAATCCCAAACGCACAAAATCATGGGTTGATCCAGGTCAGCCATCAACATGGACGGCAAGGCCAAATCGCTTCGGAAAGAAGACACTGCTCTGCGTTCGGTGGGATCAGGAAGGTGTGGTGTGCTGTGAGCTTCTAAAACCAGGTGAAACCATTACTACTGATCTTACCAACAACTAATAATCAATTTGAACCACGCTTTGATCGTGAAACAACCAGAATGTGCCAGAAGACACAGTAAAGTAATTTTACTTCATGATAACTCACCATCACCCACTTCAAAAGCAGTTAAAGACGCGTTAAAAGATCTTGCCTGGGAAGTATTAACCCACCGGCCATATTCACTAGAACTTGCTGAGCAGCACTTCAAAATATACGAAGAAGTGGAAAATTGGGTCTCTGAATGGTTGGCCTCAAAACAAGAAAAGTTGTATTGGGACGAGATCCACAAATTACCTGAGAGATGGGGAAATGTGTAGCTAGCGATAGACATTACTTTGAATAAAGCACTTTTGATGTTTCTCTTGAAATTGTCGTGTTTTCTTTGATTACAAAATCCGCCATTATTAGCTGGTACCCTTAGTACATTTTGAATAATTAGGGCCCTTTTTTATTTGCTCAGCCACATATACAAATTCTGGGAACACACACACACACACACACACACACACACATACACACACACACACATACCCACACACATTCGCGCGCGCACACACACACACACCCACACACCACACACACACTACAAACACACACATTACACATACACACACATTACACACACACACACACACACACACACACACACACACAAATGCTCGGAGGCCCCCGCCTGACCACAGCGAGTTGTGACGTGCATTTCACTGTCGCCTCCTGTACACGTCACTCACCGAGCTCAGGAAACAGGTTGGCTGTGGCTTCATGCTTGTGTATTGTTAATCCGGTCTCCACACAAAACGCATTTGGATCGTATCTGTCCACAAGTCACCCCAATGTATTGTACAAACGCAAATAATGATTTTCCTCGACTCTTGCTCTGCACCCCAACACCCCCTCCACACCCCCATTTGGCTTAATCTTAGTCCCCATGACCGCCTAAGATTGCAGCTGGGGAGCTGTCACACGAGTCCTCTCTGCCAGGCGGTGGGGGCTGGGGCTGGGAGGGTACAGGGTGAGGATCTGTTACTGCAGGTCCCCGACAAGCGAGGTCTGGAATCCTCACAGAAGAAGGAGAGTTTGGGGAAGTGATACAAGGCGGCTCCAGGAGGGACAGAGAAATCATTGCCTCAAGGTTGTGTTTGCTCGAAGGCCTGCCTTCCCCTGCTGGTTTCGCCTGTGGCCCCAGCAGGGATGGAAGAGAAAGCCCTAAGCTTTCCTTGTTAGCTCTGCCACCGGCTGGCATCCTCGTTCACGAGGCACATCCTCTGCTGTGGCCAGTGGGCGCGGAGAGGAGGGAAGGATACACAGAGGAGAGGAGGATGCACAGAGGGGGGAGGACGCAGAGAGGATGGAAGGATGCACAGAGGAGGGGAGGGTGCAGAGAGGAGGGGAGGATGCACAGAGGAGGGGGAGGACTGCAGGAGGGGAGGGCCGAGGACCGCAGACAGAGGGTGAGGGGAGGACGCAGAGGGGAGGGGAGGACGCAGAGGGGAGGGGAGGACGCAGAGGGGAGGGGAGGACTCAGAGGGGAGGGGAGGACTCAGAGGGGAGGGGAGAATGCAGAGAGGGAACAGGAACTGGAAGAATATGGAGCCTCTACTCACAGCCTTCCCACCACTGGACCAGTTTCCACGCACACAGTGGGGCCCGGGACCCTGCCTGTAACTCCCACGCTGCAGCCACGCCAGCCGCGTGAGCCACAGGAATGCGCCAGGACCATCCTGTTCCTCCCAGCCCTCCCTGGCCATCGCACCGCTGCCGGGCCACCGTGCCCCCAGACACAGCGCTCTGCGCAGCACCTCAGGGACCCGCATCCCGCACGATGCGGCACCCACAGTTCCTCCCGTGGGCTTGAGCCACAGCAACCACAGCGTCACCCCTAAACTGCAGGTCGCCGCTCGCCAGATGCATCCTCGCTCCAGCCCTTACCGAAGCGATTTCTGCCATCAAACGTCTGACACCCCCCGGGGCGGCGGCAGACTTCAGCGTCCGGAGTGTGTGGGCGCAGAGAAAGGCGGCATTTCTGTGTAGCCTCGTGTCAGGTACCCCCAAGGCCAGAGGCCAACAGGCCCTGGGAAAACGGTCTTCCACGGCAGAAGCGGGGAACTCGCACGCAGCCTTCCGTTTTCCTGCTGAGATGAGGGGCACGAAGCAGTCGCCAGATCCAGTTTCTGGGGGGGGACGCAGACATCCGCCCGCTCTGCCCGAAGCCGTCCCCGCAGCTGCCGCCTCTCGTGAATCTGCCGTTTCCCTGTTGGGCAGCTCCAGTGGCGCCACACCAGGACCCGTGCCCGGTTGCCCCCCCCCCCCCCCCGCACGCCACACGATTACGTCACCGACCCGAGACGCCCGTGTCCCCGTGCGGACGGGAGAGCCCCGCACGAAGGCTGTGTTTCTGGGGGGGAACGTGTGACTACTACGTGTTGGTCTTGACGCTGAGTGTTGGTTTTGTCCCCACAGGTTCCCAGCAAACGGGCTTCCTCAACGCGATCAAGGACAGCCCCGCCAGATATCCTTTGTGGGCGCTGTGTGCGTCCCGTGTGGCCGCCCTCCTCGGTCACTGCCCCTTCACCCCGTGCCCCGGCGGGTCCTCTCGGCAGTCATGTCCTTGTCTGTCCCGCAAAGCACCGGGGAACCAACTCCCCAGCATCCCCTTGGTGCGGCCCGGGGTCCGAACGCCCCGGCTCTGAGCGCCGCGTGGCGCCCTGTTTCGGTCGCCGTGCTCTCGAGCGAGAAAGCAAGTGTGTGTTCTTGCACCCCCTTCCCCCCCGCCCCGAGCCCACACTGTGGTGTCACATCGGGTCGGTGTGGGGAGAAGCGAGGCTGCAAGCCGCACGCTGGCTTCGTTCCGATCCGCGGGAGGTCCCTACAGAGTCTGTGGATGCCCGTGTGGCCCCTTTCTCGGCAGGCAGCCCCCAGAGGGGAACCCCGGGAGCCTCTGTCTGGGCTCAGTTGGGCCTTCCCCCGGGCGGGACGGGTGACCCGGGTGTGCCTCCAGAAACGGAACACCTTTCACAGCCCTGGAGGGACCAAAGGTGGTCCCTGCCGTCATGTGGGTGAGTCCCGTCCTCGGCCTCCATGGGCATGCACCCTAGTATTTTAAATTCTTGAAAAGCAGACGTTCACCCATGAAGCTCTTGCGTGGGCTCCCACTGCCTTTGCCGTCCCCTGAGGTTTTCCACTCGTAGGTGTGGCGCCCGCCAGCCGGCCCCACTGACCCCCCCTCCCCCCCCGGGCACCCAGCTCTCTTGTCTCCAGGTAACCAGGTGGCCTGGACTTGAACTCCTGTTATTCCCAGGAGTCCTCACCGAATGGTAGGGTCTCTTAAGAAAAGAACTTGACTGAGAGGTACACGTCCCCTGCCTATATCTCAGTCCGGGGCGGGTGGTTGGGGGTGCAGACTGACGTCAGTGACGGGGACCCCTCGAGCTCAGCTGCTCACTCCGGGCCTCCGGGCCGCCCACTGCGGGCTGGTCTGTGGTCGGCCTGGCACCTGCACGCACACCCTCCCCGCTGAGCGGCACTGCTGTGGCTGGGCTTGTTGCTGGGGTGACTGGGGGGCGGGGGGGTGCCGTCCACTGCAGACCTCTCCACCCAGGGAGGATCTTCCACCTCACAATCCTGGGGTGAGTCGTAAGGGAAGACCCGTAGCAAGTCCTAGACGGGCGACAGCTTCACTTCCTGCTCCATCACAGCTAATTAGGAGGCTGAGTCACTTCTTCAAACCCTTTTGTGTCTCAGTTCTTGGCGTTAAGCCTCTACATTGGTGGCTGTTGGTGACAGCAGTCCACAAGCACTCTGCACTAGGCAGTGCTCCGCCAACAAAATCAGCTGTGGGCATATGTGGGCATGCTCGGTGCCAAGCGTTGCCCACGGCGCGGGAGGAGTGACTCCAGGAGGCGCCTGCTGCCGGGCAGCTCTGCCAGGCCTCCGCCAGGGCACGCGTCTGCTGCTCTCCCCGCCTGGCGTGCCCAGAATCTGCAGAGTCAAGTGCACCCTGTTCCCCACGAGGGGAGAGGCGGGTGTGGCAGATGGGAGGGAGAGAGGAGCAGTATTCGCTGCAGAAACCATTCACGCAGAAAGCGGTCCAGAGCCAAATGTTAGCTTATTTTCTTTCGGAGGTCACTCTCGGGGGGAGGTGAAGAGTTTTCCCCCGGCCCGGTGTGTGAACACTCACCAAAACCTCAGCCGCTGTCTCTCCAGGCTTGTCACGTGGCGCTGCTGACCCTCCCCACAGCCCGATGCTGTCCCCTCGAGCTGTTTCCTAAGCCTGGGCCCGTTCAGGAGCCTGGCGGCCTCCCCCTGCCCCGAGCGCATGACCAGCCCCTCGCTGTACGTGCCGGCTCTGTGAGCTTCCTGTGGCCGCGGTAATGGTAACGCAGAGCCACAGTGCAGAGGCATAAGCAGCATAAATGTGTGATGGCACAGCCTGCAGGCAGAGCCACGGGCCCGGCTGTATGAGCTCCTGTGGCCGCGGTAATGGAGAGGCCAGCAGGTGTGTGGCCGCACGGCCTGCAGGTCTGACCAGTGGGCCCGCTGCGTTCTGCTCCGGGTACCACGAGGCCGAATTCAAGGTGTTGTCCAACCTGGGCTCTTATCTGCAGGCCCGGAGCATGCTCTCCAGGCTCACTCGGGAGCTGGTTGAATTCCTGGGGGAAAGAACAGGCCCCCGTTTCTTTTCTTCTTTTTTTAATTGATTTTTCACAGAGAGGAAGGGAGAAGGGTAGAGAGTTAGAAACATCGATGAGAGAGAAACATCCATCAGCTGCCTCCTGCACACTCCCTACTGGGGATGTGCCCACAGCCAAGGTACATGCCCTTGACCGGAATTGAACCTGGGATCCTTGAGTCCGCAGGCCGACGCTCTATCCACTGAGCCAAACTGGTTAGGACAGGCCCCCGTTTCTTGATGCATTTTCTGACTCACGGCTCCTCTTCTCTGCAAAGCCAGCAACAGCGGATCACGTCCCTCCCACACCTGAGTCTCTCCTTTCTTCCCTCCTGCCATCGCTCTGACCTTAGCCAGAGCCTCCCTGCTTTTGCAGACAGCCCTGCCCTCATCATTCTGGGTCATCTCCCACCTCTAGGTCCGTAACCTGCACCCCACAAACTCCCTTTGACTGGCAGGTAATGTGTTCTCAGTGCGGGGGGCTGGGCCTCTGGGGAAGCCCCTGTTCTGTCCGCCCTCAGGCCGTTAGGCAGCTCACCCCTGTCAGTCACTTCCGTGTCTACAGTGCTGACCTCCTCCCCGTTCTGTCCTTTCTGTTATGTTAATTCAGGAGGGACAGGATGAGAGACAAAAAGGATGGGTAAAAATATGTATGTTTATACACACAGACATATAAGAAGATAGATGATAGATGATAGGTAGGTAGATAGGTAGGTAGATAGATAGATGATAGGTAGGTAGGTAAGTAGGTAGGTAGGTAGTAGGTAGATAGGTAGATAGATATAGATAATCTTTCCTTCTCTGAGTTCAGGTTGAACATGGTAGCAGAGGCCCCATGGAGACTTGTTGAGCCATCATAGTTTACAGGGATTATCATCCTTACAGCTCTGCTCCTCTGACGTGGTCCCCCTGGTTTTGCGGCATCTCCTGACCCACAGTCACGCTGGGCTCCTGCCTGGACAAAGGCAACTTAACGCCGAAGCCCACATATCCCAGGGCAGCTCCTCAGCCAGCACGGAGGGGTCTGACAAAAGCGCCCCATTTCTCTCCCAGAGAAAATGAGAGGCCAGAGCGAGGGTCAGGCAAATGCGAGAGCAGAGCCACCCATGCCCACAGGACAGAGCCGGAGGGTGACATCGGCGGCGGGTGCCGCTCCCAGCCCTCATCTTCCTTATTCTTTCTGAAGTAGAGGAGAATTCCGGAGTGTGACCATGCTCAAAAGTGAGGGGCTGGGCTTTTTAATGAAAAAGCCCACAATAGTTTATGTGTATCACACCCCCTGTCCCCCAGGCCGTGGTGTGACTGCCACAGACCCCTGTTCTGGCAGATGTTTCCTATGGGGAGTGTCTGCTTTGGAGGAGAATCCTGTCTGTTCTGGCGGATGTTTCCTATGGGGAGTGTCTGCTTTGGAGGAGAATCCTGTCTGTTCTGGCGGGTGTTTCCTATGGGGAGTGTCTGCTTTGGAGGAGAATCCTATCTGCAGAGTGAGCTGCTGAGAAGTGTTGAGTGGCGCTGATGCCTCATGAACGCGTATTCCAGAAGGAATGCTGAAGGTTCTACCGGGTCCTGATGTGCTTAGAACATGGAGTCTGCTCACTGGCGAGGGTGTCTGTGTGACCAGCAGGGCTGGGCCCTCCGGGGCAGCTGGTCCGTGTGTCTTTGTCGGTGGCCTGGGGAGCTTCTCTCTGTCCCGGGGTCTGGAGAGACCACGTTGTGGCTGTTTCGCCGTGAGCTGCTCTGGGAGCTCGGGTACGTGGCCTGAGGACGCTGAGCCTCAGCTTCCGGTCTGTGAAGTGAAAGGGTCCGAATAAGCCAGGACACCCTCACGGGAGTGGGGGGGGGGGGTCCGTGTGTGTCCCTGGAGCTGCGTGAGGGGAGCTTTCCAGCCGCCTGAAGTTACAAGAAAGACATGTTTGTGGTGTGTGTGCATTTTTTCTGAGTTGGCACGTTTCCTCTCATTTTCTCTTTTTTTAAAAAAATCAGTAAATGGGTTTTTATACCTTTCAGAGAAATTTACATTATTCTTATTCTGGCGCAGACAGCATCTCGCTGTGGGCCCGGGAGGAGGTGCGTTGTGAGGTGTTGGGGGCGCCGTCTGAGGGTGAGTGTGCAGGGCAGGGGTCCTGACAGGGATCCCCAACAGAGGGGGCGGTGAGCCGGAGCCACCTGCCCCCCAGCAAGAGCTAAGAGAGGAGCCGCACCAGCGTTCCGATCCTACCTCTGCTGTTTCTTAAGCAAATTACTTAACTGCCGTCTGCCTCAGTTTCCCTCTGCGTCAAGTGGGAGTTGTGCTTCTCACCGGGTGGATCTGAGGGTCAAGGGCGTCCCTGTGAAGCCTTGGCCGGACCCGGCACGTGCCCGCGATGCCAGCCGTCGGCGGGAAAGGTGATGATTTCCCTTCAGAGCCGCTGTGGGAGGAGCTGGAGGGGCCCCATCTACACCCCACCTTGCATTCGTGTCATTTTGACACAGCAGCGAGCGGATGGGGGACTGCCTTCTGCTATTTATAAACGTCTCTAAGGCACGAGATGCTAATATAGAAAGCTGCGGTTTTTGTTGCTGCGCTAAACCTTTACAACCCACTTCTCCTGGAAACAATGCCAGCCTGCGGGGTGGCCATACAGGCGGCTTGGCAGGGGGACAGGATCTGGGCAGCAGCCCCGGCCCCCGGCCCTCACCGCCACCAGCACCAGGCCGCCCTGGTTGGCACAGGAAGGCTGTGCGTATTGGACGTCACGTCTGCTGCCCTGGACGTCAGCTTCTGAGGTCAGCTGGTCACGTGTTGTTCAGTGAAAAGTCTTTGCTTCCATTTTTATCCTCTCTTTTCCGCCCCTGACCGTTTCTTGGCTGGTTTCCTGTGCCCCCTCCTCTCCAATGGGTCTGCCTGTTGGCTTCACCGCCAGCTTCTGCAAGTTCATTGCCAGTGTCCCCTCCCTGGACACCCAGTTTCCCTGGCTGGCTGCCCCCGCGCCTCCTCGCTGTCCTGCCTCCACGCCACCTCTGCGTTCACACATTGGGGGGGGGGGGGGGGGGGCGGGGGACATGGTTCCCAGTGGGCTGCCCTTCTTGGGTGGCCGACGAGGTTAGAAGGGGTTGCCAAAACCGGCTTGACTCAGTGGATAGAGCGTCGGACTGCGGACTGAAAGGTCCCAGGTTCGATTCCGGTCAAGGGCATGTACCTTGGCTGCTGGCACATCCCCAGTGGGGGGTGTGCGGGAGGCAGCTGATCGCTGTTTCTCTCCCATCGATATTTCTGACTTTCTATCCCTCTCCCTTCCTCTCTGTGAAAATCAATAAAATATATTTAAAGTGAGGTTAGAAGGGGCACCTGCGAGAGGGGCCTGTCGGGAGGCAGGTGAGAATGAGACCGTCTTTGGGGCACAGGCCACTGTCCTGGTGTCCAGCTGCGGACCAGCCTCCCGCCGTAACCATGTGCCCAGGGGGCAGCCCTGGGAGAAAGGGAGGGGCTGCCAGGGGGCTGCCCAGGGAAAAGCAGGTAAACACGGATGGGGAGGGGTCCACTTCCTGATCCTCCCACCCATGGCGTTCCGCCCTTTCCATCCATGTTTATCTGCTTTTCCGAAATACCACCTGGGTTTTCCTCTCTGAGGACGGCAGGGTTCCCGGGACACCGTGTGCTGGCAGGCTAGACTCTGGAGGACCCGACTGTCCCCCTCGTGCCTGGGGACACTCTCCCCAGGAGGTCATTGTGCAGGTGGCGGGGGGATTCGGGGAGGCCAGCCGGCCCGGCGGGAGCTGCACCCGGTTCCGCCCTTGACCCGCTCACCGTGCTGGAGGCCGTGGTGTGCTTCTTCTCCGTCTGGTCCGTCGTGGGGCTCCTGGGCTTCCACACCTACCTCATCGGCTCCAACCAGACCACCAACGAGGACGTGAGTGCCCTCGGCGCGGGCCCCGCTGTGTCCGGGCACCGAGGGGGCGGGAGGGAGAGGAGAGGTGAGGAGCCAGGGTCTCCGTACACCCCGCTCCAGACGGGCCTTTCTGGGAGTCTCCACGTTGTCTTGTTCTGACCGTGTCAGTCGCCCGGGGACTGAGCTCAGCTCGGTGACCCGCTCCGAGCCCCGTCCCATTCCTCCCCGGTGGTCACTGAGCACCTCGCCGCCAAGCCCAGGAGAGGGCAGGGGCATCCCGGTGAACGCGGGGTCTGCCCCCCCGGCAGCTCTGGGGACTGGCCGGACCTGTGCGTCATGCAGATGGAGAGGGGGGTGTCAAAACCAGAAAGTTTCTGCTGGAAAATGGTCCTTCGTTCTCCTCTTGCTCTAAGCATCAGCCCGTGTCCCCCAACCGCTCCGCTTGCCGTCGAGGCTCGAGCGAACCAGCAGCGATGAGACGCCAGAACGCGAGCCGGTACTTACACTGGCGACTGTGACTGTTAGAATCGGCACCGTTACTTGGGCAGCAGCCGAGGCCAGATCCGGACGGGCTGTGACGTGGCAATCAGGGCCGCGTCCCCGCCCGCGGTGTTCGCTTAGGGAGGGTCTCAGCACGCAGGGCGCAGGGCGAGAAGGAACCCCGTGGCTCCTGGGAGCTGCCTCTGGGCATAAGAGCTCGCCCCCCGAGAATGCCTTCTCCCTGATCTGACCTGCTGCTTGGGGCTGTTGCCAAGTTGAGCATAAATGCGTTTCCTTGCGAGCGGCATCTCCATTTTGCTGAAGACGAGAGTCCAGATGAGTTGCATTCCCACGGACTTCTCGTGGCCCAGGGCGCTCAAACCCTGTTGCTGTCTTCTTTCAGATTAAAGGGTCCTGGTCGAATAAGAGAGGTAAAGAAAACTACAACCCCTACAGCTACGGGAATGTCTTCACCAACTGCTGTGTGGCCCTGTGTGGGCCCGTCTCTCCAAGGTGAGCTTCAGAAAGCGGGGTGCTCCTCACCAGACCCCGGAAAACACACACCCGAGCACATGCCTTAGCACATACCCTAGCACACGTCTGAGCACACATCAAAAACATGCCTTAGCACATCCTAGCACACACCCTAGAATACTCCTTAGCATGCACCCTAGCACACGCCCGAGCACACGCCCTAGCACACGCCCTAGCACACGCCCTAGCACACACCCCAGCACACGCCCTAGCACATGCCCTAGCACACTCCTTAGCATGCCCTAGCACACCCCTAGCACACCCCTAGCACACGCCCCAGCACATGCCCCAGCACACGCCCCAGCACACGCCCCAGCACACGCCCTAGCACACCCCTAGCACACCCCTAGCACACGCTCCAGCACATGCCCCAGCACACGCCCCAGCACATGCCCAGCACATGCCCCAGCACACGCCCCAGCACACCCCCAGCTGAGGGAGCACACGCCCCAGCACACGCCCCAGCACACCCCCAGCACACCCCCAGCTGAGGGAGCACACGCCCCAGCACACCCCCAGCTGAGGGAGCACACCCCCAGCACACCCCCAGCTGAGGGAGCACACCCCCAGCACACCCCCAGCTGAGGGAGCACACGCCCCAGCACACCCCCAGCTGAGGGAGCACACGCCCCAGCACACGCCCCAGCACATGCTCTAGCACATGCCCCAGCACACGCCCCAGCACACGCCCCAGCACACGCCCCAGCACACGCCCCAGCACACCCCCAGCTGAGGGAGCACAGGCCCCACTGGGAGGAGGTGTGGCTGCTGCTATGGCTCAGGTCACACCGTCCGCTGGTGCCACGGGGCCCGGCCTTGGTGGCGGAGAGGCCATGGAGATCTGGCTGCTGTTGTGCTGCACTTGACACCTTCTTGGTTCTTCCAGTGAATCTGGTCAAGTTTGGGGAAATCCCTGAGAGTCAGATAGGGAAACTGACCCTGTGAATGATTGTTGTGCCTCAGTGGGGAGCAGGGAGTGTCAGACACCATGCAGGAAGCAGTTGGAAAGCCTGTGGAAATGAGTGCAGAGCTGAGCTGTGTAGAACGCCAATGCCAAATCGTTGGGAGGCAGTTGTGTGCAGTCTGACACGGTGGCGATTGTGATGATGCTTCAACAGTGATGTTACCGGCAGTAGCCGTGTGCCAGCATCATGCACTGCAGGGGTCTCTGAGACATTCTTACACGGTGTGACCGTGTGCTCAGGAGGGGGTGTTTTCCCGTTCCCCAGCGGCAGCTGCAGACCACACTCAGCTCCTGCACAGAAAGAGGGGACCCCCCCAAAGTAGAAGTAAACAGTGTTGACGGCGCCTTCGGCTTCCTGCTCACTCTCCCCCTGTTCTGCTCTGTTCTCTCTGCAGCCTCATCGACAGAAGAGGGTATGTCCAGCCGGACACGCCGCAGCCGGCCGCACCCTCCAACGGGCTGACCACGTACGGGGCCACCGCCTCGCAGAGCGACATGGTAGGAGCTGCCTGCAGCGCGACACTCGGGGAGGCTTCTCTTCTGCTTCTGTGCTCCCTAATCCAGTTACACTAGCACCCCGAGACCAGGCGCCCCCAGACCAGGTGCCCTAGATCAGGTGCCCCTAGACCAGATGCCCTAGACCAGGTGCCCTAGACCAGGCATCCCTAGACCAGGCACCCCTAGACCAGGTGCCCTAGACCAGGCACCCCCAGACCAGACGCCCCCAGACCAGGTGCCCTAGACCAGGTGCCCCCAGACCAGATGCCCTAGACCAGGTGCCCTAGACCAGGCATCCCTAGACCAGGCACCCCTAGACCAGGTGCCCTAGACCAGGCACCCCCAGATCAGGCGCCCCCAGACCAGGCCCCCCTAGACCAGGCATCCCTAGACCAGGCGCCCTAGACCAGGCCCCCCTAGACCAGATGCCCTAGACCAGGCGCCCCCAGACCAGGTGCATCTTCTGAGTTTCCTGGTCAGCAGGGACTGGGAGGCTTGGGCGAGGGAAAGGGGTGTGGCCGCCGAGTGACGGGTGTGTGAGGGGCTGTGAAGGGGACGGACACAGAATCTCTTCCAGAAACAGCTGTGGCACCTGCTGATGGGAAGTCCCCTTGCACAGGTCACGGTGTCATTGGGGGGACAGGTCCAGCTGCCCTCAGCAGGGCTGGCTGGCTGGACGGTCCCCAGGCCCCATTCTGTCCCTCTGCCCAGTCTTTCTGATCCCACGCCCCTTTAGTGTGCTGTGATGGCGCTGCCAGCTCCCCACTTTCAGCCAAACCTTAGTCCCCCCCGCACACCTGAGTGCCAACAATCAGACCAGCGAAAGCCGGGGGCCGCTCCCCGGGGCCCGCAGGTGTGGCCGCGCCTGGAGAGGCGGGCTGTTTCTGGGTGGCAGACTTGGGGGACGGGGCCACTGGGAATCCCCCTGGCTGGCCCGACCGCCCGGCCTTTAGACCCCTTAGGCGGGGTCTCTCCTTGTCTGGAGCAGAGTCCCCAGAGTGCCATGTTTCGGAAAGGGACTGGCGTGGGGGCCTCGTGGCTGTCGCCCTCCGTGGCCCTGGGTCACCCACTCCGAGCCCGTAGTTAACGGCCTCCTGGCATGAGGCTCCCGGCCCTGCTTCTGAGCGCAGAGAGCCGGGAGGAAAGCGCAGCCTCCGCCGCGGGGGCTCAGGGAGCCCCGGTCCCCCCCACCCCCGGCTGCGTTTGGACAGGGAGGGAGGCCCCGGCCCCCCAGCACTTCTGGGCTTGTTTGTTGGCAGTGGTGTTTCGTGAGTGGTATTTTGCTTTGCTAATAATTCTTCTCTGGACGAAAGTATGTATACACCAGTCCTCACCACTTCCCCCCCATGCCATCAGGGACATTCTGTCTGTCTGCGCTCCCCACACCAGTGGCCCTTACGGAACGACACTGTCGGGGAGAAACGTTAAAACCTCGGGGGTCAGCTCTGCACCCGGGACACAGCACGTCCTGGACCAGGAGGTCCCAGCCCTGACAGACAGGGGGCAGTGCCAGCCTTGTGCCAACCTCGGGCTTTAGACGGACAGGCCTTGCCTGATCCCCCCTCAGAGCCGGGAAGGGGACTCCGTGTGTGAGAAGCCAGACGGGTGTCCCTTACAAATGAGTGACCTGGACAAGTCACTGAGCCTCGCAGAACTTTCGGCCCCGGGACTCCTGGGACCCTGGCCTGCAGGGTTTCTGTGAGGAGTGAGTTAGTGTCCGCAAAGCACTTACCATCTTGCCTAGCCAATGTCAGCACCATGTCAGTCTCCGCTGTTAGTTGTTATTTTATTAATATTTCCCTCATAGGTGGCCGGACCAGCCAGCTCAGCTGTATCCACTCTGAGCACCTGGGCAGCAGGGGAGGGAGCAGGGGGAGGGGCCGCGCCGGATGAGGACGTCGGGGCTGTCTTGGGGTTCATGGCTGCTGCCCGCTGTGTTTCTCGGCTCTGCTCGCATTCTCCCGTCTCTGAACGTCTGTTGACATTGTATTGAATGCGGCGTATTTCGGACAATACGCTGTAGAGACTGGATTTTGTCCCCTGCGTTAGCAGACTGTTGATTCTCATTTTAGCAACAGTTCCACTGCTCGTGAATCTTCTTGAACTTTCTAGAGTCTCAGTGGAGGGCATGATTCTTTCTCAGCTTTCCCAAGGCCCTCGCTGGACGGCAGGCCGGGGAGCAGGTGTGGGCGGTGTCAATGGGGTCGGTGGTCCTGGCTCGACCCGCCAGGTCTCTGTCCCTCTGTCCGCCCCATGCAGCTGCTGTCTCAGCCTCTGCGGGGGAGACGGCACGTGCGGGCAGAGCTGTGGCCACAGACGTGGGTGGACCCCCATTAGGACTTCTGGTTCCCCCTCTCTGCGCAGCACCCCCTTTCCCGTGCCCTGTCCCGGGACCCAGCTGCCCCCGCTTCCTCACGCTCTGAGCGCTGCCTGCTTCACTCCCAGAGCTGCTGTGCGCGCTCAGGCGGGAGCCTGTCCCCTGGTTGGGGACCTTTCCCAAGGAAAGCGCTGGCTGATGGTGGGGCTCACCTTGTGAGTGTCCCTTCTCGCAGGACTGCAGCCCCCCTTTGTCTGCTGGCCGCGTGGGGAGTGGTTTGTCTCACTCGTTGGGGCAGGTGTATGGTCCCCTCGGATACAGAAGGACGCTGGTCCACTATCAGTTCCGCAGCATCCCTTGAACGTAAGCCTGTCTCCATGAGTGGAGCCCGCGTTGCAGCCGACTGCCACAAGCCCAGGGGCACGTTTTGTCCCCCGCTCTGCGGACGATAATGCTGCCCCCGCCGTGGGCACGAGGCCCGAGCCAGAGCTTTCCTGAAGGGGGACATGTGGGAGGCATCCGGTTTTCCGCAGAGGAAGGAAGGGAACAAACGGTTTTATTTCAGGAGCAAAGTCCAGATCCGAAAGGTTCCTCCCGGATGGTGGGAACAGCGCTTCTGGGGGGACAGGTGCTGTTTTAGGAATGAGAGGTGGGAACAGCGCTCCTGGGGGACAGGTGCTGTTTTAGGAATGAGAGGTAGGAACAGCGCTTCTGGGGGGACAGGTGCTGTTTTAGGAATGAGAGGTAGGAACAGCGCTTCTGGGGGGACAGGTGCTGTTTTAGGAATGAGAGGTGGGATCAGCGCTCCTGGGGGACAGGTGCTGTTTTAGGAATGAGAGGCCCCGGCTTTAGGTCTGAGGTAAGCACCATGATAGTGCGGCACAGAGACATTAGCCCAGTGGTCGGCAAACCGCAGCTCTTTGGCCCCTTGAGTGTGGTTGGGGTGGTGTGCAGCCACCCCGCTGCAACAGAGCCCCAAGGAAGCAGGTGAAGGAAGGCCCTGGGGTGGCCTCTAACGTGTGGACATGGGGCACGGAGCCAGGAGAGCTTCTGTTGTGTGAGCACCGGGGACACCTCGGGGACTCGCACCGGGATGGGTCCAGACCCCTCCGTGCCCCGGAGGACCTGTTCCCCCACGACTGGCCTTTCCTGTCCCCGATTGGAGTTCGGCGCGTGCGTACGCGGTGAGGACAGCACCCGCGCCGACTCTTAGGGCACCTCGTTTGATTGTCCGCGTCAGCTCAGTCCAGCGCCGGGGTCAGAGCTCGTGGTTGAACCTCTTGTCAAACAACGTCACGTTCTGAACAGCATCCGGGTCACGTGTAAGTTTCCATCGGCACTTGTAGCCCCAGAGTTCCTTTGGGGTCACGTGCTACACACAAAGATAGTCCCTCGTGGGATTTCTTTTTTGTTTTGTTTTTTAGAAGATGGTTTGATATATCTACTTCACCTGTTTTTTAAATCCCCTGAATCCAATATCAAAACAAGGCTAAACCCAGCTGTGGAATGATTTGCTCAGCTAGTCAATCAGGAGAACTCTCCGAGCATAATCTGAAAAATCAGACATTGTAGAACAGTACGATGTAAGCAGAGTTAAACGGTGATGTAGCAGAAGAATAAAAAGGAAGCGCTCCTCCCAGCCTACGTTGTAGGTAGATTTTCAGGTTTGTGGTGTTTTTATGACGGTGAGTGGGCTTTCATGAGACCAGGACACAGCTCCGCTGGCAGGCAGCAGTGAGCAGCCAGCAGGAACACGGTGACAGAACTGGAGCAAACGAAGTAAAAAACCTCATTCGTTCTTGGCGTGTGCGAAGACCACCTAGGAACACACGCCGTTAGTCTGTGTCTGAGGTCACCGCAGACACGCAGTCAGCTCGGGCGAAATGAAAAGTGTTCCAGCAGGAGCGGTTTTATTTGGGGTCTTTCTGAATTGCAGCACTAAGTGATCACGCCTGTGGCATTCGAACACCGAAAGCCACAAATCTCTGCGAGTAAAACGTGCTTCGTTGGGGCAGTCGGTCAGCAGCCACTGCGGCGAGTTGCTGCAGCTCCGGCCAGCGCTCCGGTGCAGACGTATCCGTGTCACGCTGCCAACAGGGGGCGCTTTTCGTGGACAGGCTCACGAGTGATCGCACTTCCGTTCCGTCAGGACTCCGCATCTGGGTGATTTCTGACCAAAAGAAATGGCCATTTCATATGGCTCAACCCTATAGTTGATAAACAGGAACTTGTCAAGGGATTGTTTTGGAATGAAAACATGAGTTTCTCCATTTCCTGTTCCAAGTAAGGAATTATCATTGTCCGAGACCCTGAGGCTTGTTCCCCGCCCCCCGCCTGCCCCCAGAGTATATAACTGGATAGATAAATTAAAAGACTCCCAATGGCTTCTGGGTGTTGGTGCTGGGATATAAATAACGCCTGCCCAGCCGGGCCGGAGAGAAACAAGTGAGCGGTGATGTCGCCCTCTACTGGAGAAAGACAGGCGAGCCAGGACAGGGGGTGGGTGAGCATAGATCAGGGTGGGAGGAGAGAGGTGGGAGGAGAAGAGAGAAGAGGGAGGGGGATTGAGGAAAGAAGCAGGTGGAAGGGACAGAGGAGAAGCAGTGGAGGAGAGAGGTGGGAAGAGAAGAGAGAGAGAAGAGGGAAGGGAATCGAGGAAAGGAAGCGGGTGGAAGGGACAGAGGAGAAGCAGTGGAGGAGAGAGGTGGGAGGAGAGGAGAGAGAAGAGGGAGGGGAATCGAGGAAAGGAAGTAGGTGGAAGGGACAGAGGAGAAGCAGTGGAGGAGAGAGGTGGGAGGAGAAGAGAGAAGAGGGAGGGGAATCGAGGAAAGGAAGCGGGTGGAAGGGACAGAGGAGAAGCAGTGGAGGAGAGAGGTGGGAGGAGAGGAGAGAGAAGAGGGAGGGGAATCGAGGAAAGGAAGTAGGTGGAAGGGACAGAGGAGAAGCAGTGGAGGAGAGAGGTGGGAGGAGAAGAGAGCGAAGAGGGAGGGGAATCGAGGAAAGAAGCAGGTGGAAGGGACAGAGGAGAAGCAGTGGAGGAGAGAGGTGGGAGGAGAAGAGAGAAGAGGGAGGGGAATGGAGGAAAGGAAGCGGGTGGAAGGGACAGAGGAGAAGCAGTGGAGGAGAGAGGTGGGAGGGGAGGAGAGAAGAGGGAGGGGAATGGAGGAAAGGAAGCGGATGGAAGGGACAGAGGAGAAGCAGTGGAGGAGAGAGGCGGGAGGAGAAGAGAGAAGAGGGAGGGGAATGGAGGAAAGGAAGCGGGTGGAAGGGACAGAGGAGAAGCAGTGGAGGAGAGAGGTGGGAGGAGAAGAGAGAGAGAAGAGGGAGGGGAATCGAGGAAAGGAAGCAGGTGGAAGGGACAAAGGAGAAGCAGTGGAGGAGAGAGGTGGGAGGAGAAGAGAGAAGAGGGAGGGGAATGGAGGAAAGGAAGCGGGTGGAAGGGACAGAGGAGAAGCAGTGGAGGAGAGAGGTGGGAGGGGAGGAGAGAAGAGGGAGGGGAATGGAGGAAAGGAAGCGGATGGAAGGGACAGAGGAGAAGCAGTGGAGGAGAGAGGTGGGAGGAGAAGAGAGCGAAGAGGGAGGGGAATCGAGGAAAGAAGCAGGTGGAAGGGACAGAGGAGAAGCAGTGGAGGAGAGAGGTGGGAGGAGAAGAGAGAAGAGGGAGGGGAATGGAGGAAAGGAAGCGGGTGGAAGGGACAGAGGAGAAGCAGTGGAGGAGAGAGGCGGGAGGGGAGGAGAGAAGAGGGAGGGGAATGGAGGAAAGGAAGCGGGTGGAAGGGACAGAGGAGGAGCAGTGGGACCAGAGGGAAAGCAGTCAGGTGGAAAGAACCACAAGAAACCGGCAAAGACGAAGCAGAAGCAGAGCCAGGGAGGATGAGGTGTCGACACCTTCCCACGGGCCATCCCCACAGGGACCCGCGTGTTGGCCATTTTCTCCCTCCAGCTTCCCAGTGGGATTTACAGCAGGAGGTTGTGCCGCCCGAGGAACAGCTCTGGCCTTTAGGAAATCACATGTTCCCTCACCATCGAGTTTCTCCCGGAAGGAGATGATCAGAACGCGCGGCGTTCACTTGAGGAGAACTGTGAGCCCGGCCGGGCAGTCAGCGCCCCGCCCTTGGTTGGAGTCTAACGGAACCCGTGGGGCCCCATTCCGGGGGCCGGACTTGGACCTGCAGGCGCCTCCTGTGGGCCCAGCTGCAGGAGGAAGCCCGGCCCCCGCCCTCCCACCCCCACCCCGGGGCGTGGTCTTCTAGAGGCAGACCCGTTTCCGAAGCTATGGAGTGCACGCGGGATTTTGACTCTTAGATCCGTGGTCCCAGCACCGGTGCTCATGGATGGACAGTTCCAGTGAAATGCTTTAGGCTATTTTTATTTTCACATTTTTAAGTCCTGGAGTTTCCCCTCGGGAACTGGGGAGCCTCTCATCGGGGTCCTGGCCGTGAGGCTGCCAGCGGATTTGTTACGACTTTAACGCATCATCAGTCTGGCTCCGGGAAGCGCCCAGGGGTGTGTGCAGGAGGGGGCCAGGTCTGGGGGTGGGGGCCCTGAGGCATGCCGTTTGGAGCCTTCTTTAAGAAAGAGAAAAGAACATATTTAGAAAACATACATGCAGGGAGCAAAGCTTTGGAGAAGGGGTGAGTTGGAGCAAGGAGCCCGGTTTAAGGGTCGTAGCTTCAGAGTACATTCAGGTCAGCACAGCCATGTCTTAGGGTCAAGTCTCAGCCGCTCATCAAACTCCACCTGACCGTCCCCATGAACTCGAGCTCTAAGGAACTCAGCACACCGCTGTTTGCAGCCACTGTGTTCCAGAAGGTTCTGACGGGCGCCCAGGAGCTCTGCTGCTGGGCATGGCCTGAGAGAAGCGATAGGGAAAAGGAAGAGGGCAGGTGACCGAGAGGGAGGGAGGGGGAGTGAAAATGGGAGTGGGCCTGTCTCCGCTCCTCCTGGGCCTCCTGACCTTGACATGTCCTCCGGCTCTGCCCTCTAACCGACTCCCCGGGGGTCTTTCGGAGCCAGCCGGTCCAGCAGGCTGTCCATTCGCTTTCAGCCTCAGGCTTCCTTCAGGCCAGAGGCGAGCAGATCCGACCGACAGCTTCGTCCTCCCCGAGAGCTGCACGCGCTGCGTGGGCAGAGGTGTTGGGGTGCGTGCGGGCTCCGGAAGGAAGGTCGAGAGCAGGGTTCCGTCCTCAGGATGGGCCTGCCCTTCGCCTGGCGCCTCAGCCCTGGGTCATGGAGGGGTCGGCCTGCTGGGAGGCTGGGCTCAGCCACAGGAAACGGAGGCTCATTCGGTAAGGAGACTGAAGAGTGTTTTCATACAACAGTCGGGGCAGAGCTCCGTGTACCCGAGGCCCTGGGTGGTTCCAGAGGCTGTTCAGGCTGGAGGCGCTCCGGCCCGCCTCTGCCGTGTCTGGGCTGAGCCCATGTGCCAGACGCGGAGCGGAAGGAGGTTTGCAGTCAGGCAAGCCCGGCCCCAGGCCCCGAGCCCTCCCTTAGTCTCACCTGTAAGGCCCTGAGCACCGCCTCCACCTGCACCTCCGGCTCTTCCCTCGTAAAGAGGCCGTTCGGAGAGCTTCCGCAGACACGGAGCGGAGCCCCTGGCTCATGGCTGAAACGTACAGCCGCGTGTGTTCCCTGAACACCCGCGCGACAGGAGAACCTCTCTAACCGGCTGCTGCTCAGAGTCAAGTGCAGGGTCGCCAGTGAAGTCTGTTTTTACAACAACACGGGAAATGTAGTTGTCACACACAAGAAACAGCACCAGACTGCAGCAGGTGGTAGAGCTTGTGACTGTTGGTGGGATTGTTTTTATTTATTTAAATAAGATTTTTAGATTCAATGTATTGGGATCGGGACTGGGGCAAGATGGCCCCGATCCGTCCTGATGTCCAGCCAGGCCGAGGGACCCCCCTCCCCCCCACACACACACCTGTGCACGAATTCGTGAACCAGACCTCTAGTTGGTTAATAAAATCACATAGGTTTCCGGTGGGCAGCCCTAGGATGCGTGGGTGGGATCGCTGGCAGAGAGGTCCTGTCTGTGAACCAGGGCCCGGAGCATGGCAGGCCAGGACTGCCCCCTACTCCCCGGGCACCTGTGGAGGCTGAGCTTGGGCAGCTTTTCCGGGTGCCAGGCTTGGTGTTGACCCCGTGCTGGGTGCCCCCGCGTGAAACCGGCTGTTGCACACGCTCCCCGCCCTGCTGACTGAGGTGTCACTAACGCGTTTCTCTTTCTCTCGCATCCTGTCCTCCCCCTGCCCCCCCCCACATCCCTCCCCTCCCCTCCCTGTGCCATCTCGTCTGGGCTGCTCTTTGCTGGCTCCCTGCTGCTCCAGTGCGACCAGGACCAGTGCATTCAGAGCACCAAATTCGTTTTGCAGGCCGCGGCCACGCCCCTGCTGCAGAGCGAGCCCAGCCTGGCCAGCGACGAGCTGCACCTGCCGGGGAAGCCGGGCCTGGGCACGCCCTGCGCCAGCCTGACGCTCGGGCAGCCCACGCCGCCCTCCTCCATGCCCAGCCTCTCGGCCGAGGCGGGACTCACGGACATCCTGCCCCTGAAAGAGGAGCCCGCGGGCCACCAGTTCCTGACCCCAGAGGAGGCTCCGTCGCCCCCACGGCTGCTGGCGGGCAGCCCCCTGGCGCACAGCCGCACGGCGCACGCGCTGGGCCCGGCCAGCCAGGACGCGCTGCACGAGGACTCGGTGCGGGGCCTGGTGAAGCTCAGCTCCGTGTGACCGCGGGCCCGGCCAGACTGCAGGCGAGGGCACTGGCGGAGGGGCCGCTCCCGCATCAGCTTCCTCTCGACTCAGGGCCGGGCCGGCGAGGACTTGGGGCCCTGGGCACGGACCGGCCGCAGAGCCCACGGGCCCCCTCTCGGCAGAGGCGGCTCGGCCAGACGCTGCCAGCTCGGTGTGATGGGCATTTTCCCCCCACCCCGACCGCCTTGATGACAGTGAGAATGGGGGGTCGCTTCTGCCAGGCCTTTGGAACAGGAAGCGGGGTCGTGGGGCCGGGGGGACCCGGGGTCTGTGATCAGAGGCTCCAGGGACAGGACGTGCCCGGATGTCCGTCCCACCGTCCGCTGCTGCTCTCGGGACACACGCACGGAAGGCTGGCCGGACTGGCGGCCGGACTGAAATTGCACTTCCTTGTGATGCTACTAATCTCTGAAATAGACGCGTTGTTCCATTTGTCAGGTTTAAAAAAAAAATGTCCAAAGGACAGAAACGACCAGATGGGAGCCCGCATGCCACGCCCGTCGGTCCGCGGGGTGCCGGTCTGCACCCCGACGTGCTGCCGCCCTTCCCCGGCTGGGAGTGAGTTTTCCCGGCCGGTTACGGGCAGAGGGTGGGAGAGAAGCATCGCCAGCTTGTTCAGCTTCATCGCTCCCGGGCAGGGGTGCCGGGCCGCGGAGGACTGCTGGGGGGGAGCGAGGGCCTCGCGAGTCCGTCTCCCCGCGCCCGGCAGTTAACCGGGTGCCGTGCTGTGCCGCGCCCGCCACGCCTCCCGTGTGACCGGTGCCCGGGGGCAGCCAATAAACACGCCCGCTGTGACTTGGGACCCGCGTGAAGTTATCCTTGACGGCGTCGGGGGCAAGTCACCCCACGGCTGTGGGGGGTTGTCGTTATCCAAGCAGCCCTAGTGAGGACTGGCCCCGCCCCCCCCCCCCCCCCCCCCCCCGTGGCCAGAAATCAGATGGTTGAATGTGAGAGAGCAGCTTCTTACCATGTTTTTAAATTGTATTTTTATTGACTTCAAAGAGAGGTGATGGGAGGGCACCGTGGACTGGCTGCCTCCTGCACGCCCCTGCTGGGAACCGCGCCCGCCACCGGGCACGTGCACTTGTCTGGGATGGCATCCGGGTCCCGTCCACCCACGGGCTGGGCTCCGCCCCCTGGGAACCGCGCCCGCCACCGGGCACGTGCACTTGTCTGGGATGGCATCCGGGTCCCGTCCACCCACGGGCTGGGCTCCGCCCCCTGCGCCACACGAGCTAGGGCCTCCTGTCGTTTCCCTTTCTTTCGTCGTCTCGGTGGACACGGTGTCGGCGGAACATGCTCTGCGTTCGCAGACTGTCCTCCGCGGCCCGCGGAGGGAGCGGCGCGCAGGCACCGGGGAGGCTGGGCCGCCTTCTCGGCCCTCCTCCTGCCGGTGCAGCGCCAGCGCTCGGGGGGAGCCGGCGGGAGGCGACACCGCTTCCCGCGTGGGCCCAGAGCATGTAGGTCGTCTTTCTCCCCCAGACACTACCCAGAATGCAATTAAGAGAAGTACACCCCGGGCACGCCCATTCTCATCTGGCTTTGGACTTGGGGGGTAGGTCACTCCGGGGGCAGCTGCAGGGACTCAGAAGACGGTCCCTGCTTCTCCTCCGGGGACAAATCCCGCAGCCAAGCCGACTGGAGCCGCCCAGCACGCTCCGGCTCCTGCAGCTCCCCGGCAGGCCCGGCGCCTGGGCCAGAGAGGCAGGCGGTCCCAGGAGGTTCTATTCAGAGAAAAGGGCTGTTTTATCTGAGGAAGAGCTGTCATTTTACATAAAAGAAAAAAAAAGGATAAAGGACAAAAGCACAATGTCAGGTCTCATCTGGGATAAAGCCACTTCTTTGTCGGTCAAAAAATTGTGCTGAAAATAACCACAGAGTTCTTGGGGCCCGGTATCTCGGAGCCATTCCTGTTTTTCATGTTTGTGTGACTAGAATATGTGGAAGGCAAATTATGTGTAGCCATTATTTATTTTCAATCTTTTTTTAATGATTTGAGAGAGAGAGAAAGGGAGAGGAACACATCAGTGTGTGGCCTCCCCCAGCCACGCACTCACTGGTTGATTCTTGTGTGTGCCCTGACTGGGGATCGAACCCACAACCTCGATATAGCGGGACGACGTTCCAAATAACTGAACCATGTAGCCAGGGCAGCATCGTTTGCTTTCTGGCCCTGCTAACTACTTGTACACGCTTGGAATTTTAGAATAAGGTGGACAGCGCCCCCTCCTCAATCCACCGCTCACGGTCTGGCAACTGCACCGGTTCTGCACGCCCTGCCTGAGCAGAAACCGACAGCCACTGCCGCCTCCCCTGCTCGCCGCCCGCTCTGCTCTTCCCCTCCTCCCGTCTGCTGGCCCTGGGAGCGAGCGGCTGGCTCTGTCTCTCTCTGGTGCCTGTGTGGCCGTCTGTTCCCAGCTGCTTCATCTGGAACACACAAACGTGGTCTTTGGAGTATTATTCCTCAGATGCCCTAATTCAGCATTCTCTGATTTCCCATCACCAGCCCTTCTTTCCATCTCATTCTGGAAAAACCAAGGAGCAAGGGCCATTATTCGTTTGTCTTGACATGAACATTTACTATTTCTTCTCGGTCTCCCACCCCAGCCTGTACCCCTTTCCCTATACCCACATCACTTTCAAAGAGGGGATTAGGAAGTCTGGTGACATGAATCAAGTCTGTTCAGGGTCCAAGAGGGAGATGAACTTAAGGAGCCAATTTGCTCAGACAGTTCGCGTCTTAAAACCCCAAACCAGAGAGGTGCCCACCGCCCTTGGGCGTGGGAAGAACGGAGGGTCGTCCACGGGAGCCGCGTGCTCTGGGAGCCCCCCGCCTCGGGTCAGGGGTGATCTCGGAGCAGTGGCTCGCCTGGCGAGGAGCTTGCCTTTCCCGTTACCTGATCTATCTTTTTATTTTTATTTTTTAAATATATTTCATTGATTTTTTACAGAGAGGAAGGGAGAGGGATAGAGAGTCAGAAACATCAATGGGAGAGAAACATCGATCAGCTGCCTCCTGCACGCCCCCCACTAGGGATGTGCCTGCAACCAAGGTACATGCCCTTGACCGGAATCGAACCTGGGACCTTTCAGTCCGCAGGCCGGCGCTCTATCCACTGAGCCAAACCGGATTAGGCCTGATCTACCTTTTTAAATGTTGAGTGGTTGCATCTAGCTGTAGCTGAGTAGACCTTGGTCGTCCCCAGTTCTGTCGGTGTGTTGCAGATGGATTGCGTGCTAGCTAAGAAAGAAAAAAGTGAGATAAATATTTTACCGTGCTATTAAAGCTTGGACCGTTATCAAACACGCATCCACGTCCACACTCTTGTTGCTGTTTAAAAATTCATCTGCTCTGTTCTCCCAGAAGCACTCCGAGCACGCAGGCACCTGAGGCCAAATTAGCCTGAAAGCTCTGCTCTCCCAGGACAGAGCTGCGGGGGCCGAGAGCATCTGAGAGGGTGGGTGACAGGTCACCCTGTGCCTGGGAGAGCTGGCCCAGCCTGTGTGAGTGTGTGGTTGTGTGTGAGCGTGTGGGTGTGTGGGTGTGTGAGTGTGTGAGTGTGTGGGTGTGTGGGTGTGAGTGTGTGGGGGTGTGTGAGTGTGAGTATGTGTGTGTGAGTGTATATGGGTGTGTGTGTGTGTGTGTGTGTGTGTGTATGGGTGTGTGGGTGTGTGAGTGTGCAGGTGTGTGTGTGTGGGTGCTCTGACCCACTTGAAAAAAGGCTCGTTCCAGCTTTTAAACAGAGCTGTTAGCCTGTGAGAATGATGGCATGTGCCCACCCTGTGTCGGCAAAATGCCAGATCCCTGTTCTGGCCCAGCAGGGCACCCGGGAACAGACTTTTTGGGGGCCTCCCGGGGCTCTGCCCACCCCTCTGTGCCCTGCAGTCTTCACCTGTCGTGTTTAGGATACTGACTGGGCTTCAAAACATGAAGAGAACCCCGTTTTACGAGCCATGTTCCTACTCACTCCTGAGTGGCCTTGAAAGGGCCACACACACACACACACCCACACACACTTTTCTTCCTTAACTCTCTCTTTTACGTCGTTCACTAGAGGCCCGATGCAGAAATCCATGCGAGAGTGGGCCTGCTTTCCCCCGGCTGCCGCACCGGCTTCCCTCCGGCCCCCGGGACCCGGACTTCCCCCCAGCCCCAGCTTCATCCGGAAGGACATCCAGAAGGATGTCCAGTCTAATTAGCATGTCACACTTTTCTTATTAGATTGATTTTTAGAGAGAGAAGCTTTTATTTGTTTCTCCACTTACCTCTGCATTCATCAGTAGATTCCTGCCTGCCCCTCTTAGCTCTTCACGGCCTGGGCCTGGGCCCTCCCATCCGATTCAACAGCAAGAAAAATGGATGTGCCTAGCGTCTCCTTGGCACAGGAGTTTGTGGTGACATCTCCAGGGGAATTCTGGAACCCAGGTCATGTGGGGCCCACCTTTCGGTGGCTGCCGAGGCTTCTGACCGGCTCCCCGCCCAGCAAACGGACCCTGTGCCGGGCTGACCTCTCCCCCACAAACCATCTTCCCCACCAGGACCCCGTGCCAGCCAGCCTGGCTGCGGCTCTGCGTTTTGCCAGGAGGCTCGGGGTCCTCGTGAGTAGTTTAAGGGGTTTCCAGAGCCCATTGCCTTTCATTCCTGCCCCCGAGGACTCTTTCGCCCATTTGGTGCTTGGTCAGGTGAGAGAAGAGAATGAAGGGAATGGACATCAAAGACACTTTTCTGATTAATGCCTTAGCGTGTTTCGAAGCGGAGCCTAAATCAAATCGATGTTTACGTTTTCTCCTAAGCACCTAGGAGTTGGGGGAGTGTGGCCCGCCCTTATCCGAATGAGAGCGCCTGTCTGTGAATTCTTAGCCCTCCACTGCCCTGAGGGTCTGTGCATGGCATCGCATGCTCTTTCCATGTCAGCTCACGACAGCTGCCTCTCCGTGCTGCCCTTGAAACGCACCTCTATCTCTGTCGGACGCGAGTAAGTTATTGCAGTGTTAAACATTAAGAAGCATTGTTTTCTTTCAAATGAGGGTCAAGGATGCTAACAGTTTTTGAAGTAAATCAGCACGTCCTCTGCCTGCGCGCTGTCGCACGCAATCCCGATGACGCAGCCGGACGGGTTTTAAACACGAGGAATCCGGACGGTAACGACCTTGGGAGCTTCCGCACGAGACTGTTCCTGAGCACCCGCACCTGCTGCTCACGAGGCGCTAGCTGGCCTCCACTGGCACCGCTTCCCGGTCCCATGAACCCCGCGCGGGGCTCAGCTGCAGAGTGGACTGAGAGCAGGTGCGCACCCCGTGCTGGGCAGACTTTTCTTCCCCAGGTTGTTGCCTTTTGGGGAGGTGTGAGGCCGTGCGGATGAGGAGGAAGGAGCGACTATCTTAATTCTCTGGATGCTGTGGAGTGGGTAGTTCCGCCGACGGGCGGTTCGGCATAAACAGGGAAACGTGTTTTCTAGTTCTGTATGAAGAGAGGTGCTTTTTTCCCTTTATTGATTAAGGTATTACATATGTGTCCTTATCCCCCACTGCCTCCCATCTCTTATCCCCAGCCCCCCACCACTCATGCCCTCACCCCCCTGTTGTCTGTGTCCATTGCTTAGGCTCATATGCATGCATACCAGTCCTTCGGTTGATCTCTCCCCCTTCCCCCCACCTCCCCTGCCTTCCCTCTGAGGTCTGACGGTCTGATCAATGCTTCTCTGTCTCTGGATCAGATTTGGGTCATCAGTGTATGTTGTTCATTATATTCCACAAATGAGTGAGATCATGTGATATTTATCTTTCTCTGCCTGGCTTATTTTGCTTAGCATAATACTCTCCAGCTCCATCCATGCTGTTGCAAATGGTAAGAACTCCTTCTTTTTTACTGCAGTTTAATATTCCATTGTGTAGATGTACCACAGTTTTCTAATCCACTCATCTGCTGATGGGCACTTAGGCTGTTTCCAAATCTTAGCTACAGTGAATTTGCTGTTATGGACATAGGGGTGCATATATCCTTTCTGACTGGTGTTTCTAGTTTCTTGGGATTTATTCCTAGAAGTAGGATCACTGGGTCAAATAGGAGATCCATTTTCAGTTTTTAGAGGAAACTCGAATGGAGATCATTTTAGCTAAAAATAATGACACAACAATAATATAACAAAGACTGAAGTCTTGCTAACCATTTGCTCAGGGCACCAGGCATTCTGTGTTCATATTTCATAGTCAAACGTTTTCATATGAATGAGAAGACGCATTTTGAACTGTAGTGTATTCAAAACTGTGAATCTGAACAGTAGTGAACACAACACATAGCATTGCATGTCTTCAGAGATAATCGAGCTTAGTGAAGTGCCTTTTGTGTTTTAGTCAATATTTGCAGAATTGATCTTAAACCTGAAATAAATTAAGGAAGAATTTTTCGCCTTCAATAAAAACTGCTAATGGCCTCCAATATAAATACCAGTCTTGTAAGACAGACATTGTCAAGGTCAACAAGGCGTAGAAAGAGTGCGATCAACTTACACGCAATAAATTTGCACTACAGACACCCACCTGGGGAATAATGGGTTTTCTGATCACAGGTACCCAGATTGGCTTTCAACAGTCATGATTCTCAACCTTTTCAATTCATAAATGACTTTGGAGCTATGCAGGTCCTCAAAACCCATCCACATGTCCTTCTAACACAGGGACACACACACCAGCCTCCAATCTCACCATGAACTTGGCATATATTTGTTCATGGAACAAAAATCATAAATGGTATTTAGATCCTCAGCCAGTCTACAAAGTAATCCATCATTTGCCTGAAATAATACTAATGATGGTCCTGGGATCGCAACACCACTACGCGATCCTGAACCCCAAACTTCTTTAAGTTCTGAGCCCTGGGCCTGGCTCCGTGACCCTCAGAGCCCTGGGCGCCGGATAATGGGCTTCCAGCTGCTGCTATTTCTACCTCACTGCCAAGTAGATTAAATCCATTTTACGAAAGACATGGAATTTGCTAGGATTTTTTTTTACATTTCTACTAGAAAAAAAAATCCTTAAATTTCCTATTTCCAGAGATTCAAACAGTTAAATGATCTTTCAAGCTCTCTCTTGAAAACAAGCTTTTCCTTTTCCTTCGGGGCCTTCAGGAATTTCAGCTGAGATGGTTTCCTGGCAGAAATTCCAGATGACTCTACAGCTAAATTCCACTTGACTCATTGGGGGTTGGGAATTTGTCTTTCTGTTGGCCCTGGATGAACACGCGCAGTGTGCTCTGAGGCATGTCTGTGTAGCTGACAGGACGTCAGGCTGAGCACAGTATCGGTTCTTTCATGAAGCCTTTGATGAGGTCCTGAGCGAACGCACATTCTGGGAGGGCACGGGAGAGGACAGTGTGCACGGGTCCCTCGTAATGTCCCTTTTCGATTGAAATCTAGTCTGAGGATGGAACTTAATTAGGTTGTTCCGTCAGCCTAGCAGCGGCACCAGAAAACACAGTGCCTGGGGACAATGAGAACAGACGGGTTTGGAGGTCACGGGAGTGTTCTAAACCAAGCGTGTCAGACTTGCGGCCTGCAGACAAATATTTTTGCATCCCAGCCAACATAACTGTATGTAAGAAATGTTTTAATAAAAATTTCATAACTTAATTTTTACAATATCCTGTTATACATAATCTATAATAATAAAAGCATAATATGCTAATTAGACCAGACATCCTTCCAGATGTCCTTCTGTCCTTCCGGACAAAGCCAGGACTGCGAGGGAAGCCGGGTCCCGGGTGCCAGAGGAAAGCCGGTGCCAGCAGTCGGGGGAAGGAAGGCCTACTCTCGCACGGATTTTGTGCATCACGCCGCTAGTTATTACTAATGAACTACAACAGTCGCTAATGACTGATGACTATCATCGTGTTGCATTCATTTCCCTTACTCGCCTCACACACAGGCGCACCATGTCTCTCCGCTAACACTGACAGCGAATATTTTAGCAGCGACGGCCACGTCATTAGTCTTGGACCGACTTGTGTGGTGTGCGCAACAGGAAGTATTTCGCTTTCAGAGAACAAGAAAAACAGGTTTATTTGCGTTATGCTTAATTAATTTGTGCAGTTCTTCAGTGTCCAGTAAGTTAATGCTCAAGAAAAAAATATTAATTTTTATTTAAATGTTCTATTATTTTATGTTAAGGATGACTCCTTTATTTCACCTCTTTGTATTCGGCATGTCTCTCTCGAAATAAACCCACCTGTCTCTGCAAACTGAAGCTTTTGCTTTTCTGTGGCTCACACACACTCACACCTTGTTAATCGGGCCCGGGGTGGTCTTTGAGTCTGACATGCTTGTTCTAAACCCCTTGTTCTCAGGGCTCCGCTCTCGCTGGAACCCGGGTCGCCGTGTGGCGTGGTCTGTCTTCCCAAGATCTCAGTGCACATGAACCTGAAATAAAACCCAATCCGGAACATGGGGGCAGGTGACTGGGATGTGACCGTGAGGAGCCCCCGGATGAAGCTCCTGACCACCTCGGACCGCCTGTCACTGGCTGGGAGCCCTCCGGCGCCTCCCTCGCCAGGACAGTCCCCGCCGAGGTCCCCACAGGGCATGCCCCAGGGGCCCCGGCACAGGAAACTGGCCACCGCTGTCATGTGCACTTGCTCCTGGCCGGGGGCCTTCCATATATTTCCAGACCCTGTCGTGTGTGAGCTTCCTGTGGCTGCGGCTGCCCTGTTTGGGGTCCTGTTTTATCCAGAGGAAGAGGCGGGCGGGAGCGTCTGCCAGGACCTCCCTGTCCGTCCGGCCATCCTCGGCGGGTCCGCCCTGGCCCCGCACCTGCGGGAGGGCTGCCCTGAGCTCCCCGGAGGGGCCAGAGCTGCTGCTTCCACTTTTCTTTTTTTAACGGAATCTGCTTCCGTTTTCCGTAGCCCATGACAACCAACTGAACGACACCCAATTCTCTGTTTTATAAAAAGCCAGCGAGCGCTCAGATGACCCAGAAGAAGACGCCAGACCTTATGGGACCGGAGGCTCCGTTCTGATGCGGTCTGCAGCGGGGAAAGGGTGAGGATGCATTTGAGAGGATGCGTTCTTCGATAATAATACACCACGTGACACAGTGACCCGCAGAGAGGACTCTGCCCTCCAGTCCCCCCACGTCGAACATGTTTCTGAAGCGGGACCCGGGCACACCCCGGGAGAGAAGCGAGTGTTGATGGCTCCTCCCGATCCCCAAGCCTGGGTCCCCACAAGGAAGTGGTGGCGGCGGGGCGATCTCACAGGAGTGCCGTGGGGGTTGTTACTGTGTTTTATGTTTTTTAAAAAAACTATTTTTAATATATTTTTTTATTGATTTCAGAGAGGAAGGGAGAGGGAGGGAGACATAGAAACATCAATGATGAGAGAGAATCATTGATTGGCTGCCTCCTGCAGGCCTCCTTCTGGGGATGGAGCCCATGACCCAGGCATGTGCCCTTGACCGGAATCAAACCTGGGACCCTTCAGTCTGCAGGCCAATGCTCTATCCACTGAGCCACACCAGCCAGGGCTGTTCCTGTTTTATTCTCAGGAATACGGGGGACGCTTCCCCTGCGCGTAGTCCCCGGAAGCTGGAACTGGTGTGAGCACATGGGGATCCCCGTCCCAGCCGGGCTGCAGAAGCCACTTCCTGTCCCTGGCTCACCTGCTGCAGGGTCAGCACGGTCTTCTTCAGTGGCCCTGTGGTGTCAGGGCATCACTTTAAGGCCACCGAATGCCATGTTTCCCACCTTGTGAGAGCCAGGAGCAGGCGTGAATCGGGGCGGCGGGTGCCAGGCCTTTCGGGGGGCACGGGAGAGGCGAGCGGGACTGCACGAAGGCAGCCCGCTTCGCCTGTCACAAGAACCAGCGATGGGACTGGGCTGTCGCTGTGCCTTCTTACAGCGGAAAGGAGGAAAGCTCGGAAAAGCACTGCCCTACTCCACCCCCTCCCGCCCCCATCCCGCAAAAGAGAAAACTGCAGAGCAGGAGGCTGAAAGGTCATGTCCAAGTTCGAAGAGACTGAGGTGAGGTCAGTGTTTCTCCAACCATCAGTGATAAAGAACAGTTTTTATTTTTAAAAAATTTCCTGTCCGGGTCTTCTTTCTGGCGGACATTTTTATTTCTACACGCTGTTCACATGCTCGCAGACTTCAGCGCCGATCGCCAGAAGGAGGAGCCGTGGGGGCCGCGTCCCGCTGGGCAGGGCGGTCTGAGGCCTGTGGAGCCTCCTCTCCGCCGACAGCGTCCCCTCAGTGTCCTCCATCGGCCCTCCCGCCTCGGGGCCGGCGCCGCTCAGGCCCCGCAGGCCGGGGCGCAGCGCCCAGAGCAGACATGGACTTTGAGGACATGGCCATTGCCTTCTCTCAGGAGGAGTGGGGACTCCTTGATGAGGCTCAGAGACTTCTGTACTGCGATGTGATGCTGGAAGTGTTTGCACTTGTCTCATCTGTAGGTTGTTCGCATAAAATGCATGATGCGCAGGCCTGTTTTCAGCAGAGTATGTCTGTAGAAGGAGAGTCACAGATCAGTGCTTCTGAGACAGCTCCAGCAACCCAGAGGAATTATCTCTGTCGGAGGTGTTTCTCTGTGTTGAGAGATACTCTCCACCTGACTGAATCACAAGCAGCAAACTTTGAGCAGAAAGGCTTCTTAACTAACGCACGTGTGAGAGACTTCTGTTTCATGGCAAACCCTCCCCTTCAACAGAGGGATGCCCGTGCAGATAAGCCCTGGAAAGAATCTGTGCACAGGGCCTCATTTGTGACCAGATTCAGCTTATCCTTATCAGGGCTGCCTTCATCCAGTAGGGAAATTGGGGAAGACATCTCAGCCATCTCAGAGCTTCTTCAGCACCAGGCCCCTCTAAACACTGAGGAGTCACATGGTCATAGTGAGAATTCAGTGGAATTTCTCAATCGAAAAGGTAATCTCCAATGGGATGATTGTGAAAAAGCCGCCAGCCACAACGGGAACCTCGTTCAACATCAAGGAGTCTTCTCTGGAAAAGTGAAAAATGAGTATAATATATGTAGAAAAGTTCTTACACATGTCTCTAATCTCAAAGGACATAGAATAACTCACACTGGAGAAAAACCTTACAAACGCAATGAATGTGGAAAGACATTTAAGTGCAGTTACGACCTCTTTATCCACAAGAGCGTTCATACTGGAGAAAAGGCCTATGAGTGTAGTGATTGTGGAAAATGTTTTAGGAGCAATAATGAACTCCTTAGCCACAAGACAGTTCACACTGGTGAAAAGCCTTATAAATGTTGTGAATGTGGAAAATCATTTACCCGCATTTCAGAACTCTTTACCCACCAGAAGGTTCACACTGGAGAAAAGCCATATCAATGTAGTCATTGTGGGAAGTGCTTCAGTCATAGCTCTAAACTCATTCAACACCTCAGAGTTCACACTGGTGAAAAACCTTATGACTGTAGTGATTGTGGGAAGTGCTTCAGTCAAAGGGGTCACCTCCTTCAGCACGTTAGAGTTCACAGTGGTGAAAAACCTTATGAGTGTCATGATTGTGGGAAGTGCTTTACTCAAAACTCTGCCCTCATTCAACACCTGAGAGTTCACACTGGTGACAAACCTTATGAGTGTAGTGAATGTGGGAAGTGCTTTACTCGAAACTCGAACTTCATTCGACACCTCAGAGTTCACAGGGGTGAAAAACCTTATGAGTGTCCTGATTGTGGGAAGTGCTTTACTCAAAACTCTGGCCTCATTCAACACCTGAGAGTTCACAGTGGTGACAAACCTTATGAGTGTAGTGAATGTGGGAAGTGCTTTAGTCAAAACTCGAACTTCATTCGACACCTCAGAGTTCACAGGGGTGAAAAAACCTTATGAGTGTCCTGATTATGGGAAGTGCTTTACTCAAAACTCTGGCCTCATTAATCACCTGAGAGTTCACAGTGGTGAAAAACCTTATTAGTGCAGTGATTGTGGAAAGTGCTTCTGTCGCAGCTCTACCCTCATTCAACACCACAGAGTTCACAGTGGTGAAAAACCTTATGAGTGTCGTGATTGTGGGAAGTGCTTCAGTCAAAGGGCTCTCCTCATTCGACATCTCAGACTTCACACTGCTGAAAAACATTGAGTTGGAGTGGTTGTGGGAAGTGTTTCAGTCAAACCTCTCACCTCGTTCAGCACCATAGAGTTCACACTACTGAAAGATCTTAAGAGTGTAGTGGTTGTCAGAAGTCATTTGGCCAAATCTCCACTCTACAAAGCACAGAGAGTTTATTAAATGTGCAGTGGATGTTTTACTTTTGCACTCAGAAGAACAAACCCAAAGTAGAAGCTTTTACCCCATTTACCTGAATGTAAACTGCTTTATCAGAACTCTCACTGTGCTAGAAGTGTCCTAAGTTTCAGGTATAAGTGACACTTTCAGAAACTAGATCCCACTTGTTATCCTACTCAGGCCTGTCCTATCTGATGTCACTGTAAGTATCTGTGTGGAATTTCTTTCACCCCTAGCACCTGACTCACCTGAAGAGTATGCATCACTCACAAACCCTGCTTGCTCTGGGATTGTGCTTGAGAAGATTATGAATAATCTGAGCTCCTCAATGAATCTTCATTCTTTTATGTCCCACCAGAGAATTCACCTGACCCGGGTTTTGTCCAGATCTTCCATCCTATACTCAATGCTATCACTTTAAGGGACAGTGTGGTTCTCACATTAGGCTGTGATGAAGTGTTCCAGGTTGCAATTTATCAACCTGCATACCTTTTCTTGTCCTTTGCTCTTGTTTATGATCTTTATGTAAAGGAGTTTTTTCTTTTGTACTTGAGTTTTTTGGTTCTTTTCTCTTGATTGAAAGGAAAGTTGTGATTTGTCTGCACGGAGAGGTTATAATTTTGCTTGTATCCCAAACTTTCTGTGCTTTGGAAGGAACGTCTTGATGGCAGAAAATCAGTGTTTGTTCAATGTTGGCTGATTTTGTTTTGCTGACCAAGGCCTTGAGAGAAAGTGCATCATTTGTGGTTCTAATTTGCTGTCTGGATCTCTCTTATTGTACAAGTCAATCGTTGCCCTGAACAGACAGCTTTTATTGTACTACTGTGAACAATATGAATTAAAATTTTCTGTTGCTGGTAAAAAAAAAAAAAAAAAAAAAAAAAAATTTCCTGTCCGTGGCACACTAGTACTCTTGTAAAAAATGCAGTACTGGAAAAATAAGATCAAGAAAAGCCCCAGCCCTAACCGGTTTAGCTCAGTGGATAGAGCGTCGGCCTTCGGACTGAAAGGTCCCGGGTTCGATTCCAGTCAAGGGCATGTGCCCTGGTTGCAGACACATCCCCAGTGGGAGGTGTGCGGGAGGCAGCTGATCGATGTTTCTCTCTCATCGATGTTTCTAACTCTCTGTCCCTCTCTCTTCCTCTCTGTGAAAATCAATAAAATATATTAAAAAAAAAAAAAGAAAGAAAAGCCCCAGTATCTTGCTATTGGATTCAATAGACAAAATACACGGACAAATGGCCCTGGAAGTTTCTAAACGTGTGTGTCGCTTTCTGCTGGTGTCGCCTGGCCTTGCCCTGGCAACCCTTCCTCTGTGGGTTTGATCTGTGTCCTTCGCCACGGCTGTGAGCTCCTTGACAAACCGTGGCTGTGAGCTCCGGGAGTCCTTCTAGCAAATTTGAGCCTGAGGATGGTCTTGGGGACTCCGATCTTTGCACCCCAGTCCCATCACTCCACAAACCGCCATCCCTCCCGCCTAAATTCTGTGGTGCAGACAATGACAGTAATGAGATGATCAAAGCAAATTACACCCAAGGTGGGATGAGCGGTGAAACCAGCAGAAGACACGTCCCACAAGTCTCTCCCAGGAGAAGTCCCAGCAGGCTGAGCCGTCCCGACAGGCGGCCTCTGTTCTGTTTCGGCTTCTCACCCTCTGGTCTCCCCTCCCACCCTTCCCTTCATGGCGGATGGCTTCTGACAGCTCTGCCCTCTAAGAGTTCTGCCCAGCAGGGGCTTCACGAGATGACCCTCCATCTGTCAAGAGTCCAGAGGACAGAGGTGTCCCTCCAAGGGGGCCCTAAACACCCATCAGCCCGAACGACAGCAGACGCCTGCTTCCTGCCTGGGGGAGCTTTGCTTTGCTCGGGAACGCAAGGCCCCAGGGGCCTGGATTGTCTGGAAGGGCAGTGTGCTGGCCATGGAAAGTCTGGCCTGAGGAAACAGTTTATCAGCGCCTCTCTCTGACGCAGTGCTCTGGGTCGCCCTCTGCGTGAGAAGCAGCTGGTGGTTATGGTTTTCGGGGTGCAGAGGCCATTCTCTAGCCCAGGGTAGCTGACAACACCTCCCAAATCCAGGCTCGCATGATAAGCGGCCTTCAGGCTGGCGACTGGCCTGTCTGCACTGAGGGACTGTCGATGACGGTCCTGAGTATGGGGCCGAGAAGATTCTGAGGCGGCACCAGAAGGAGTACGTGTGCCTTCTGCAACGTCTGCCATGAGCAAGGCGACGGAATGGTGCGTGTGCCACGCAGCTGACACGGCTGGCCTGGTCCAACCTGCCACTTCAGCGCGCCTCCTGGCATACCGACGGCAAAAGTAGGTTGGCAGCCCCGCCCTCGCACCAAAGATCACGCGTTTGATTCCCAGTCAAGGGCACAGACCTCGGTTGCGGGTTCGATCCTGGTGTGTGTGGGGGGAGGCAACCAATTCATGTGTCTTTCTGCCTCTCCGTTCTGCTCCCTCCCTCACTCCCACTCTGTCTAAAAAAATCAGTGGCTTTTTGGTTAATCCTCACCAAAATATCCTCAGATGAGATTTAACCAAAAATGTTACTAGGTTACAGTTGTGTGTGAAACACAGCGTTTATTCTTGTATTATTATGTGTTGATTATTGTATTATTTATTTGAGCAACTGTAAACCTACTTTTGCCCATCGGCCAGCTGAACAAAGGCTTCTGTGGCAATGAACCTTAACCCAGCAAAGAAACCGTGGCAACGAGTGAGTGTCCTCTCCGGGTCTCCCTCAGGCCCGTGTCCGAGACACAGATGCTTTCCCGAATTGAGCCTTTTTTAAGCCCCCGGGTACTCCTGGCAGAAAGAAGCCAACCCTATCAGTATCTTGTTGTGTGTGTGTTTTTGTTTTTTTTAATATATTTTACTGATTTTTTGCAGAGAGGAAGGGAGAAGGGTAGAGAGTCAGAAACATCAATGACAGAGAAACATCGATCAGCTGCCTCCTGCACACCCTCCCTCTTGGGATGTGCCCACAACCAAGGTGCATGCCCTTGACCTAAATCGAACCCGGGACCCTTCAGTCCGCAGGCCAACGCTCTATCCACTAAGCCACATCGGCGAGGGCTGTATCTGTTATATAATAAATTCTCTTCTGCAAAGATTATGAGATAAATGATATGTAAACAGGGGAAAACATCAAGACAAAGTCTAAAAAGTTGGAGGTCCGGCTGGGTTTGGTCAAGTCTTCTGTGTTTCTTGCCATGTGACTCACTTGTGAGAAAAACTCGAATTACATTCAGTTTGAGTAACTGGATGGTGTGCGACCAAGGAATGAAGAAATCTTGCAAAACAGCCCTGTTGTCCCAGGGCTGGGCGTCCCCACAGTGGGCCAGCGCAGCCCTCGTGACCGAGCTGGCAGGCCGGCCCCTGGCTGCCTGGCCCGGGCCCCCAGGCCTCCTCGCACCGAGGGTGGGCCCCTCACCCGGCCTGGAGAACGGCCCCACAGCTGAGGGAGCAGCCGGCCACGCCCCCCGGCCCCCCACTTCCCAAGCCTAGCTGAAAGCAGAGCTGGGTGGACCCCACAGCCCTGCCTCCCAGGGTGACAGAGGTCACGGTGTGCTTTGTTATTCCACGAAGCAGAGACTTCCGCACCGGTTCTGTCCTGCTCAGACAGGAAGGAAGGCAGGCAGCCCGGAGGAAGGGGTGCTGTTGCCTGTCCCCTCGGCCGGCGTGAGGAAGGAGGGGTACGGGAGAGAGACAGCCAGGGTGGCTGTCCTGCGGAGGGGGGCGCTGTCTTTTCCTCCTTGTGAATGACTGTTTTACGTGTCTCCTTAGTGCTGACAGTGTCACCGACGTCCCCCTTTCTCCCATCGGCCCCCTCCGCCCGCACCCACCTCCCAGGCCCTCCCCACACTATTGTCAGTGTTCATGGGCATGCATCTGTGCATACCGTGTTTCCCGGCGTATAAGACGACTCTTTAACCCAGGGAAATCTCAAAAGTCGGGGGTCGTCTTATACGCCGGGTGTAAAATGCGGGAGCTTGCAGTCAGGATGGGCATTGCTAACTCGCCAGGGACTTGCCCGGCACTTGCTCTCTCTCTTGTTAGTTATCTTCCTCCTGTCGCCATCCGTTCCAGGTTGGCTGACAGCTGAGAAAACAAACAGCACGGCAGCTCCCATGGGCTTATTGCCTTGTCCTTCCTCTCAGCTGTAGAGTGGGTTAGGAGAAGTTTAATCCGCTTGCACTGTTTTGTTTGATGACCAACAGCCTTATGTCTATAAGTGGCAGTTCTCCTGCCAAGTACCTGCATGTCACAAGCATTTGAATTAAAATTACCATATTGAAATCAAATCTGATGGTTTTTTAAATTTTTATTTGGTGTGCGTTGGAAGAGGGGTAGTCTTATATGGCGAGTATATCCCAAACTGTATTTTAACTGGAAAGTTGGGGGTCGTCTTATACACCCAGTTGTCTTATACGCCGGAAAACACGGTATATGTTCCTGGTGAGTCACTCCCCACGCCCCCCACACCCGCCTTCTGAGTCTCTGTGACCTCAGTTTTGGTCACTGGCTCCAAAGAGGCCCCTCAGCGGATGGGAAGGCCGTGGCGCAGCCCTCACAGCCTCGAGGCGGCCGAGTCCTCCCCGCGTGCCCAGGGTGCTTCTGAGCCGGCCAGCAGACACACAGACGGAGGAAGGCTTTCTGCTTGCAGGGTTTTGCCTGCAATGCTCAAGCGTGTGTGCTCTTCAGGGGGTTTCTCCCCCAGTGCGTTACCCCCTAAATGCCATGCCTAGCCTCTATGGAGCAGCCCACACAAACCCCTCAGGCTCGGCCTATACTTCTCCGCATTTCCAAGGAGCAGCTTTTAATGGGAAATGGGTTGGATGCTGCAGCTCATTTTAGACATCTGTCTCATTTTGCCAGGGATGTACGCCCTGCATCCATTACTGTCTCTGTTGGATGGAGGGGAACTATCCACACGAAGCAAATCCAGTGCCCACTCCCTCGGCCACCGCCTGAGCACCGCTGCCCGGGTTGCCTGCTGGTCACTGCAGGGCCAGCCACGCCGAACACTTTTCTGGGGTTCCTGAGAGGAGGGCTGCTGGGATTGGCCCAAGGCTGGCTCGAGTTCCACTTTGTCATCCCTGCTCATTTGTCACTGAAAGCAGCTGCGATCTGCCTGGCAGGCCTTCCTCCGGTCACATGCATGCCTGGCTCTCCCCAACCCCCCACCCCCCACCCCCCGCCCACTAGTTCTCCATTCTTGCATTGTCCCACTAGGTACTGCCCTGCACGCTCCAGAGGGGGCGTGTCCACAGGCAGCAGGCCTGTAGAACCTTCCAGCCCCTAACACGGGCCTTGCACACAGTAGGTGCTCCGTAAATGTTTTGTGGAAACAGCAGGCTCCATGCCAGTCACTGAGGCTGAGCAGGCCTGTGTTCGGAGGGAGACTTGTCAGGAGCCTCTCTGAGCTCTGATCTGAGTCCTTATTCTCTGTGTGTTCGCAAAAGGCAGCTCGGCTTAAAAGGTACGAGAGACTTTGCCATAACAAAGGAATTCTACACCCAACGCGTTTAGAAGTCCTGAATGAAAAATGAACGCTAGATCAGCTTGGCACGGTTCCCATTAGATATATATAGCTTACTGCTTTCTTTCTTTTCTTTTTCTTTCTTTTCTTTCTTTCTTTATTGATTAAGGTGTTTCATACGTGTCCTTCTTTCCCTGTTACCTCCCCATCCTCCCACTCATGCCCTCACCCCCCTGTTGTCTGTGTCCATTGGTTAGGCCCATATGCATGCAAACAAGTCCTTTGGTTGATCTCTCCCCCTTACCACAGCTTACAGCTTTTTAAAAATATATATTTTTTATTGATTGTTTTACAGAGAGGAAAGGAGAAGGATAGAGAGTTAGAAACATTGATGAGAAACATCGATCAGCTGCCTCCTGCACACCCCCCACTGGGGATGTGCCTGCAACCAAGGTACATGCCCTTGACCAGAATCGGACCTGGGACCTTTCAGTCCGCAGGCCGACGCTCTATCCACTGAGCCACACCTGTTAGGACAGCTTACTGCTTTCTTAACAAGCTTGGCATGCAAAGCTCAACAAACGTGAAACTGCTTTATTTTTATTACTCATTAAAATAAAATGAAAGGCCCATCACCCCCACCCTTTTCAAAGATCAGGGGAAATGTCTGACTTTTTCATAAAAACGATGAGGGTAACGGTTATGCTCGTGGAAGAGACCCTCACGTCGGAAAACAGGAAGTAATGGCCGGCCCGAAAGCGCTTACACTTCATTGTGGAGCAGAGCCCGGACTCTGACACGGAAGCGAACACATTTGGACGCTGGAGCCAAACTCCACTCCCGTCTGCCTTCCCGAGTCCGGCGCAGGCTCTCCTGGGAGAGAGTGTTTTGAAGGCAGAGTCCCTCTGAGGGGAGAAGACATGTATCACGGCAGGAGCGCAGCGATTTAAAGCTAACAAACACTAGAGCAAATGTCAGCTTCCCCAGGAATCTGCAGGAGTCACCGCTTGTCCAGGTGGTGGAGCTTCTTGCATATTCTTAGTGTGACTGGTCACAGGATTCTCCAGGAGATGTTAGTCCTGAGAAACATTCTCCTGGGAAGACAGAGTGTTCCCCTTCCAAAGCCACAGGGATGTGAAGCGGCCTGGCTGTGCCCTGTCACCCGCCGGTCGCCGGGCTGCTCGCTGGGGTGTCCCCCCGCCCTCACCACCCCATCCCCTCCCTCCCAAAGCTGCACACTCAGGCGAAGAGCAAAATCTCCCCCAAATGAGATGGGCCATCCTCCTGTCCAGGGCCTATGCTCAAACCCCAAGCAAGCCCCCCCAAATCCCTCACCGACACCAGAATCCTGGGTCCCTCACCCTGTGTTGTACATCTCCGTGGATTGTACCTAGAACCACCCTCCCCTTTGCTTCCGATTTTCATTCAAGTAGCTCCCCCACCTCGTGCAGCCCATGGGTTTTGGGAGGGTGGCCCCCAAATCAGGAGGCCCCCAAATCGAGAGGCCCCTGCTTAGGCTGAGGTGGAGGACAGGGGCGCTCGGTCTCAGCCCTTGCAGTGAAGGTCCGAGCACAGAGAATGGCATTCAGACAATCAGCCTCCGTGCAGCTGTGCCCGCAGCCCCACCGGCTCGAGAGCCGGGACAGAGCTCGGCTGGGCGGCGTCTCTCCCTCCGCTGGTGGGTGGGTCTGTGGGGGCCCAGGCGACGCTGTCAGCAGGAGGAGCGGGCTAAGGACACGCTGACCCCCGGGAGGCAGGGGAGAGAGGCGCGGAGAACCCGGGCTCCCAGGACCCTGTGAGCCAGGTAAGCAGTGCCCCGGGGTCGGGGTCGGGGGGCACCCGCTGGGGGCCAGCGGGCTGCTGGAGGCTGGGGCGGTGACTGAGACCTGCTGGGGAGGGCGCCCCAGCTCAGCCCCGTGGGAGCGGGGGCACCATCGGCATCCACACCGGGACCGGGCGGACTGGTGGCCTCATCCTCACCGCAGCTGGTCCCCAGGGAGCCCGTTCCTCAGAGGGTGAGGCCAACCAATGGGATTTGGGGTCCTCCCTGCCTCCTCCTCTGAGCCAGCGGGCTCCACAGCCCAGGGGTGTGTGCTCTGCACTGACCGGGCACGGAGCGGCGGGGAAGACCGCAGGGGTGGGTAGGCGCGGGGAAGGGGCGGGGCGGGGGGAATGGAAGACACCTGTGATACCATCCACAAGGAAAAACATTTAAAAAATCCAGGTGTGACCATAGGCTCCCCCGCTTACCCTATAGCAGTGCCTCAGCGCTCTCCCTGTCCCTCCCTCCCTCCCTCCCTCTCTCCCCCTCTCTCTCCCCTTCTCCCCCTCCCACTCTCCCTCTCTCCCTCTCTCTCTTCCTCTCTCTCCCCCCCTTTCTCCTCTCTCTCTTCCTCCCCCCTCCTCTCTCTCTCTCTCTCTCTCTCTCTCTCTCTCTCTCTCTCTCTCTCTCTCTCATCTCTCCTCTCTGCAGGGAGCAGCCCTTCCTCCCCTCCCCCCTCGGAGGACTCCCTGCTCCAGGTCTCCCCCAGGAAGCGCCCACTCCCCTGCATCCCCCCCCCCCCCCGGGGCCGGGCCTGGTGCCTTTGCTGCGGGGCCTGGCAGACTGTCCTCCCTCCCTGGTGCCCCTCTCGCTGGGCAGCGACCACGCTGGGCCGGCTCCTGTTCTTGGTGGTGAGAGCCCTTGCACAGTGCCCGCCACGCAGAGACGCAGAACACGCGTGTCCGCGGACCGGCCCAGGCAGGCGTGGTCGCAGAGGCCGGGGCGGCGGGCGGAGCGGCGGCGGCAGAAACCCAGAGGGCGCCTCCTGCGTTCAGGGTGGCCCTGCCCGCCGCCCCAGTGGCTGTCCCCCACGGTGACTCTGACTCCGGGTGAGGCTGTAGCCCCTCCCCGAGGCCGGAGCCTGAGCACAGTTCCGGAGGCTCCCCTGGGGGGGGGGGTCAGGGGGGCGCAGGCAGGTGCTCAGGGTCAGAGGTGAAGCTGTGGTGCTGTCTTCCTGACCCCCACGCTGCAGAGGGGCCGTTTCCTCTGACGCGTTCGCTTACCCACCGGCCGAGCTGCTTCTCCGGGGTCACTGCCCTCGGCCGGCACCGGCGAGGCACAGTCCTCTCTCTGTTACCCCCCCCCCCCCCCCGGGAGCCAGCTCCCCACCACGGCTCCTTTAGCGACGGCCCTGGAGGGCTCCAGCCAGCGGTCGGCAAACTCGTCAGTCGGCAGAGCCAAACACCAACAGTGGAACCGTGGAAATCTCTTTGGAGAGCCACATTTTTTTAACTTAAACTATATGGGTAGCTACACTGTTATGCACGTCATTAGGGTCCTCCTAAGCTGGCCTCTGCTAAAAACTCAAGGGGCCAAAGAGCTGCGTGTGGCTCGCGAGCCGCAGTTTGCTGACCACTGCTCTAGACGAAAGATGAAAGTCATTGTGCCCTGGCCTCTGGGCACAGGGCTAGCAAGGCGGCCCCTGGCATCACCGGGGTGCCTGCTCATGGCTCTGTCTGCTTGGGGAGCGCCTGCCGGGTCCCCCCCCCCCCCTCCTGTTCCCCCTGCCACTCCCCCTGCCGCTCCCCCCGCCACTCCCCCCCACACTCCCCCCGCCGCTCCCCCTGCTGCCGTGTTTGCCCCCTTGGCCAGCGAGCCTCTCGGCCTCCAGCTGCCCGAGGTGGGCAGGGGCTGAAGGCACAGGACTCGGAGAAGGCACCGGACTCGGGTCTTCCTACAAGTAGACGCTGATGCTCCCTCCAACTTGCTTAGTTTTCTTTTTTAAGTGTTTTTTAAATCTTTTATAAAATCACTGCCAAGACAGGGTTGAAGGTGCTACCCAAGGCCCCTCACGGGAGGATTCCTGCAAACGAAGAAAAACCCCTCATAAAGTTCGCCCCGGAAGGCGTCTGTCTCTCCGGCCGGTTTTCTCTCGGCTGGCACTGTGGCTGGCACAATGGGTCTCGGTGCCGTGGCGCCCGGAGGGAGGGGCGCCGGCTCGGGGTCAGATGGCTCCGTGTGGGCCTGGCTCTGCCGGACCGGCCGTGTGGCCTGAGACACGGCATTGGGTGTCGGAAGCTCCGGTTTAGAAACGGAGCGCGGCCAGCCGGCAGGGCTCTGTGGTGGAGTCGGCCTATGAACTCAGAGCTCAGGGTTCGAGTCTCCGCCGGGGCCGCCGGGGTTGCAGGCCGGATCCCCAGTGGGGAGCGTGCAGGAGGCAGCCGATCAATGGTTCTCTCTCACCACTGATGTTTCCAGCTCTCCCTCCCTCTCCCTTCCTCTCTGACATCAATAGGCCTCTATTTCTAAATGGAGATAATAACAGCTACTTTGTAAGATTGTTGAGATTTTTATTCTACTCAGATAAAAGCCTCTAACACATGCTCAGAACTCATTTAATCTGACGCTTAAACTTCGCTCGTCTTAACAGTCACCGGCGAACATGTGCGTTCCTGGGCCTTACGCTCCAGACATTCTGATGGATGCCCCTGGGGCCCAGGAACCTGCATTTCCCACAGCCACCCCCAGGGGGCGCTGATGTAAATGAGTCACTGGCCACACCCTCAGCAGCACTGGGGGAGGCGGGAGGGATGCTGTGATGATGCTGCTTTTACTCGGTGAAGTCAGAGCACGACGAATAGCTCATGCAACAAGAAAATTCACCATAATTTTACTCGTCTATCTATAATTAGCTGCACTTCGTTAAGAATAATTAAAGCTGAGTTTTTGAAGCATTCCGTGGTCCCACCGCTTCCTGCCGAGTTACTCCTGTGGCATGCTCCTCGCCTAACTCCACCGGGCACAGGAGTGGGAAGCCGCCCCTACCTGTGCAGCCGAAATAAAACTCTTAGTGAAATTACCAAGCGGCACCTTTCTTTCTTTTTTCCTTTTTTAAATCCTCACCCAAGAACATTGTTTCACCCATTTTCAGAGATAGTGGAAAGGGAGGGGGGAGAAGGAGGGAGAGAGAGGGAGAGAGAGGGAGAAACATTGAGGCGGGAGAGACACATCGACTGGTTGCCTCCGGCACGCACCCCACCCGGGGCCGGTGCCCTGGACTGGGAATCGAACCCGCCGCTCAGACCGGTGCTCTGATGGCTCAGCCCACCCGGCCAGCACCCAAGGGGCACATTTCTAACGGCCGGCCTCAGCCCGGGCTGGTGCGGAGCCAGCCCCCCGTGACTGTAAGCTGGTCTGTCCGGTTGACTTCCTGCCCCAGGAAGACAAAATGCCCAGGAGAACAAAGGTCTCTTCTCCTCCCCCCCCCGCTCCCCCTCCCCCACTGCAACAATGCTGGCTCTGCCGACAGTCTCGGAGACAGGACACCCGCTTCCCGCCTTTTTCCAGCCGGGGCTTCCGGCAGTGGCGGCGCTTCACCCTCCGATCCCCGCTCCTGCCCGCCATTGCAAAAGCAGGCTCGAAGGCTGTCCGCAGAAACCGTGACTCGGGGTGAGAGCAGGGAAGCAAAAGGCAGTCCCGCCGCGTGGAGTTTAGACGTTCCCTCGGCCGGTTTTCTCTCGGCTGGCGCTGTGGCTGGCACAATGGGTCACGGCGCCGTGGTGTCCTGAGGACATTGAAGGACAGTGCGGAGGGTGACGATTGGTGGGGAGGAGTGTGCTGGGAAGCATGTTCTCATGGGTCGGAGGCGGTGGGAGCGGGAAAGGGCTGACGACAAAGCCACGTTTGACCGGGAACAGCCTGGGCTCAGCCCGCCTGCCTACAGGAGACGTGGCGGCAGACACACTCGCGAAGAAAGCCGGTTTCATGTGGGTGCCTGCAACAATGAAGAACTGACAGGCCTGTTCCAACCGCCAAGACGGTCCAGAGATGGAAGACGCTGACGACACCTTGCCATGCTCGCCATCAGCAGCTGTGCGTCGCTGCAGGCGGCCAGGACCGAACCAGAGAGGGTGGGACCTGCCACCATGTGTCCACCATCCAGACTCCATTGCTGACACGGACACATAAGGAACTACGTGACATTGAAACTGGGACTCAGAACTGGTGGACATTGAAACTGAGACCCAAACATTTTTTGTTCTTATACATTTATTTCCAGTATGCAGATGCAAGATCTTTTTAAAGAAAAGAAACAGGGGGAAAAGATTGATACAGAGGCAAAGAAGTATTGAACAGACTGTCACACTACAGGGGGAAGGCTGGGGAGGGTGGGGGGCGGGGGCTGTAAGAGATCAACCGAAGGACTTGTGTGCATGCATATAAGCATCGCCAATGGATTCAAGACTCTGGGGGGAGGGGGCGAGGGGAGGGGGGCAGGTGAGGGTATGTGCTGGGGGTAGGGGAGGCTGGGGGGAGGACAATGAGGGGGGAGAAAAGGAAAACATATGTACTACTATTTGTAATACTTGAAAGAATAAAAAAGAAAAAAGAAAGGTGGTTTAGATGAGAGTGATCGGCTACTCTTTTCCAAGAGGGCAAACCAAGGTCAAACGAGAGGAGAGGAGAGGAGAGGGGAGGGGAGGGGAGGAGAGGAGAGGGGAGGGGAGGAGCTCTAGTTAAAATCCAGTGGCTCCCTAATCTGGCCCGTGGGCAGCATGGCTTCCAGGGGTCCTGGTCGGTGCAGTCGGCATGGGGAAAGTGGTAGAGAGTGAGCGAGCTCCGAGCCGAGCAGAGCCGAGCGCGAAGCCCACTGTCTCCGCTGACTGAGTGTGTGATTGGACGCGTTTCAAACTTCTCCAAGCCTCTGCCCCTTTCATCTGCTAAGTGTGGATAAATTGCCTTCTGGCTAGGCCCATGGTCGGCAAACTCATTAGTCAGCAGAGCCAAAAATCAACAGTACAACGATCGAATTTTCTTTTGAGAGCCAAAAACCAACGTCTGCGCACGGGCCACTAAGTTTCAGTCACACTGTACGTGGGGGCCGGCACATGGTATTTTGTGGAAGAGCCACACTCAAGGGGCCAAAGAGCCGCATGTGGCTCGCGAGCCGCAGTTTGCCGACCACCGGGCCAGGCTGTGGTGAGAAGGAGAAATCCAAAGTGTCCACAGCCGGTCTACAGCGGTTAAGCCGCAGCCAGCTGTCAGCGACGGCTGTGAACGCAGGGGGGAAGCCGTTCGGGGACCACCTGCAGGTCCGGGCCCGGCTCTCCGCAGTTCGCAGCAGAGACGTTTCTTCCTTCTCCGGCCTCACAAACTCCTCCCAGGCGCGGCCACCTACAGCTGTGATGTTGTTCCCTCTGATGGTGGCTCTGGGGACAGAGGACCTGACTCTTCCCAGGCGCTGCTGGCTGTAAGTAGGAAAAGTTGACTCGCAAGGTCTGCCTCCTCTGTGCTCTCGGGAGGGAGGTTGGCCTGCATCACCGGCCCGAGCTGAAGAGGGGGAGCCTAAGGACGAGAAAACGAAAGACTTTCTTATGGGGGGGGGGGGGGGGGGGAGTAAACAGATCAATGTATGGCGGTGTCCCGTGCTTGGGTGCTTGTCCGGGGTGGGGACTCAAGGAGGCTTCTTCCATCCTGCGCTGCTCCGACCTGGCCCGTTCTTGGTCCAAAATGACGCCTTTACTCCGCCTCCGCGTTCACTCTGAAGGCAGGACCACAGACAAACGCGGGAAGACTTTCCGGTCCTGCTGGTGGGATACAACGCGACGTCGATGTGTTGTTATCCTTCTTAAGCTCACCAGGCCTGGACTCGGGGCTCCTGTGTGTGCGAGCACAGACAGACAGAGACGGAATCCGCAACAGGAGCCATAAAAACGCACCGGATGTTGGAATGAATAAAGGGCGCCCTCCGGGGATCCCCAGGGAACCACGTCTTACTTTATAATATCAGTATTTTACACAGCGCTTCCGTGGAACCCTGAAAATACGCGAGGAGCATTATGCCTACGAGTTGTTTTCTAAGATGGACTTGGTATATATTTATGGCACAGTTGTTTCTCTTAAAAACTAATCATTAAAAATGCGGAACAGGCCCTAACCGGTTTGGCTCAGTGGATAGAGCGTCGGCCTGCGGACTGAAAGGTCCCAGGTTCGATTCCGGTCAAGGGCATGGACCTTGGCTGCAGGCACATCCCCAGTGGGGGGTGTGCAGGAGGCAGCTGATGGGTGTTTCTCTCTCATCGATGTTTGGAACTCTCTATCCCTCTCTTTTCCTCTCTGTAAAAAAAATCAATAAGATATATATTTTTTAAAAATGCGGAACGGGCCAAGACCAGTTTGGCTCAGTGGATAGAGCGTCGGACTGTGGACTGAAGGGTCCTGGGTTCGATTCCGGTCAAGGGCATGGACCTTGGCTGCGGGCACATCCCCAGTAGGGGGCGTGCAAGAGGCAGCTGATCGATGTTTCTCTCTCATCGATGTTTCTGACTTTCTATCCCTCTCCCTTCCTCTGTGAAAAATCAATAAAATATATTTTTTTAAAAAATAAATTAAAAAAAAAATAAAAATGCGGAACGGGCCGCCCGTGGGCTCGCCCTGGGGCAGGATGCGGGGCGCCCGCAGGAACCGTCACTTTGATGAGCTGTCACCAGGCACACGCTCAGGAGGCGGGGCTTCTGCCCACGGGTAATGTTTTTAGGAAGTTACTCTTCCTGCCAAGCGGAGATCAACCCAATACCCCAGGGCCGTGGTCGGCAAACTGCGGCTCGCGAGCCACATGCGGCTCTTTGGCCCCTTGAGAGTAGCTCTTCCACACAATACCACGGCCCGGGCAAGTCTGTTTTGAAGAAGTGGCATTAGAGGAAGTGTAAGTTTAAAAAATGTGGCTCTCAAAAGAAGTGTCAATCGTTGCTATTTGGCTCTGTGGATGAATGAGTTTGCTGACCACTGCCCCAGGGCAAGGCTAAGAGTGAGGGGAGCCTGCAGGAAAGGGGGTGAGGGTGGGGAGGGGGTTTGCCAGGTGGGTACATAACCAGCAGCAGACGTTTCTGCAGGTTTTTGGAGGGCACCAAAGACTCACTGGGGATTAGATGAATAAAACTTTCTGTTATTTGAAATAGGAACGCTGAGAAAACATAGTCTCCAAAACACAGAATAAAGACGGCCTATGAGAAAGTATGGCCAACCCAGAACAAAAGAGGGGCTGACATCGGTGTTCTGTAGGAGGCACGGGGGGACGTCACTGAGAGATGGCTCTATCTTCACGCTGTTCTTGAACTCCGAGATGGGTGCTGTTCCTGTCTCAGAGGTTAACTAACTCGCCCTCCGTCACCCAGCTGGTCAGAGGCAGAACTGGGGTGCTCACCCACACAGCCTGAATCGAGAACTGAAACTGCACACAGAACCAAGCAGGAGTTTCGCTCCTCATAGCGTCAAACCCAGCTTCCTTTACTTCAACAAAACAACCTCATCCGTCAGATTAACGTGATTAGTCCGCCTTTCCTTGGCTTTGCCCTTTTGTTTCTGTCTGATTGTAAATGTGTCGGGTTTGTAACTCTCAGATCTGGCAGTCGAAGGCTCTGTACCTAGTTTAGTTTGTTCATATTTAAAAAGTGATCTAGGTTGACATCGATATCTGTAAGCATTGTTTGCTTTAAAGCAAGGGTCTGTCCTTTACTCCGGCTGTGCAAACAACAATGGAAAGATAAGAACACTCCTAACTCTGCTGAAACCGGTTTGGCTCATCGGCTAGAGCATCGGCCTGAGGACTGAAAGGTCCCGGGTTCGATTCCGGTCAAGGGCATGGACCTTGGCTGCAGGCACATCCCCAGTGGGGGGCGTGCAGGAGGCAGCTGGTCGATGTTTCTCTGTCATCGATGTTTCTGACTCTCTATCCCTCTCCCTTCCTCTCTATAAAAAATCAATAAAATATATTTTAAAGAGAACATCCCTAACTCAACGCAACCTTGTCTTCTGTCCCGTGTAAAACCTTGAGCATTAAAGAATATTCGCCGATAGCTGATCATTCTGATTTCTCATGTTCACGGAGCCTTTCTCCTGAGAGTTTAAGGAGCCGAATGGAAAATTTTCAACAAATTAAGATGTTCCATTTCGTCATCAGCATCCTAACAGGTGGGAGGAGTTACTAAAATCACATTAACAATGGCCTGGCATTCGGTGGTGTTTTTCCTCTCGATATTCCAAAATGCTTTTAGATACATTATCGCATTTATCTTTTCCTGTCCGGAGGAAGAAGGTGCTGGAAAGCCTCTTTGTCATGCACGGCCTCCGAAACAGAGAGCGTGCAGTGCAGAGAGGTTAAGTAAACTCACCAGGGGATCTGTGTCTAGCGGGAAGCTATGCGTTCATCACCGTTAGGGCCTCGTTAGATGTCACATCTCCGGGACCTCGTGTGCTGATGGGGGAAACCACGGGCTGAAGCGGTCACTGCCCCGCGGCTGCCTGCTGTCTCCGCGATGAGCCGGGGGCCAGTTCAGGGCGAAGGGCAGGGGTGTGGCCAGTTCAGGGCGAAGGGCAGGGTGTGGCCAGTTCAGGCCGAAGGGCAGGGTGTGGCCAGTTCAGGCCGAAGGGCAGGGTGTGGCCAGTTCAGGGCGAAGGGCAGGGGTGTGGCCAGTTCAGGGCGAAGGGCAGGGGTGTGGCCAGTTCAGGGGGAAGGGCAGGGTGTGGCCAGTTCAGGGCGAAGGGCAGGGGTGTGGCCAGTTCAGGGCGAAGGGCAGGGGTGTGGCCAGTTCAGGGGGAAGGGCAGGGTGTGGCCAGTTCAGGGCGAAGGGCAGGGTGTGGCCAGTTCAGGCCGAAGGGCAGGGTGTGGCCAGTTCAGGGCGAAGGGCAGGGTGTGGCCAGTTCAGGGTGAAGGGCAGGGGTGTGGCCAGTTCAGGGCGAAGGGCAGGGGTGTGGCCAGTTCAGGGCGAAGGGCAGGGGTGTGGCCAGTTCAGGGGGAAGGGCAGGGTGTGGCCAGTTCAGGGCGAAGGGCAGGGGTGTGGCCAGTTCAGGGCGAAGGGCAGGGGTGTGGCCAGTTCAGGGCGAAGGGCGAGGGTGTGGCCAGCGTCTGGTTTGACCCTGAGCTCCGTCACTTATACTCAAAGAAATGGCCACTTTTGTGGGCCTTGGTTTTCCCTCCCTCCATTGGGAATGATTTCAGGCCCTACCTCAGGGAGTCAAGAGGATAATGATCTAGGCCAGCGGTCGGCAAACTCATGAGTCCACAGAGCCAAATATCAACAGGACAACGATTGACAGTGCTTTTGAGAGCCACATTTTTTAAACTTAAACTTCCTCTAGCGCCACTTCCTCAACACAGACTCACCCAGGCCGTGGTGTTTTGTGGAAGAGCCACACTCAAGGGGCCAAAGACCCACATGTGGCTCTCGAGGCACAGTTTGCCGACCGAGGAACTAGGATGAAGGCCCGTAATGAAGGAAGGGGAGCAGTTGGCCTCCGTGTTGGCGATCGTGTTACCATGCCTGTCCCTTCTTCAATGGTGCTGGCGAGCTCCCGGCACAGAGGGCCCCCAATCTTAGGAAAGCTGCTGAGGTGTGGGGGGAGGGGAGGGCTGCTAGAGGCCCCGGGGACACAGCGGCCTGGGAAGACAGCAGCTCCTGGGGCTTGTGGCTTCGGACTGAGCTCGGCGTGGCCTAAGCAGGGGGCTCACTCTCCTAAAACAAGAAATCCAGAGCTGGTTACTGCGGCACCCAGAAACCTCAGGACCCGGCGTCCACGTGTCTCCCCGCTGCGCCCTCGGCAGTCAGGCTGGCCCTCCGCTGGCTCCCCTCTCTTTCCTCGCCCCGAGATCACACACTCTGTGATGGAGCCCCGAGGGGAGGACCGGCTGTCTCCTCTTCTCTCTGCACTTTGTAAGAATCAGAGAAGCTCTGGACTTCCCCCAGAAAGAAAGGTCATTTTACTTACAGTGTTCTTCTGACCCCAAATCAGGGGGCTTGGATTTGGGGTCCAAGGAAATTGCTGGGACTTGCGGAGATCCGGGCGATGTCCCTGTGCCGACCGGCTGCCCAGACGCGCAGCGAGGCTCTCCCATCGCCCAGCGGCCCCGAGAGACAGCACCGGAGGGCTCCTGGGACTGAAGGGTCCCCCGACCAAAGCAGAGCTGACCCGCACGTCCCCTCGGGAGGACCAGTGTGTTTACTGGCATTCTTTCTCCGTTTGCTCTCATTCCATCCCCACAGGCCCTCCACAGGGGGCAGAACGCTCTCTGATCTGCCCCAAACCAAAGACCGGCTGGGCTGCCTGGCAGTTTCTAGACACAGTGTCCAAAACAGTGGGCAACTCCCCGATAGTCCTCCTGCTCCAGAATCATCCACGTCACCCATGGGAGTGCCCCTGTCCCCCTGGCCAGGGGGTGGCTTAGCAGCAGACATGACACGCACATGCAGCCCAGGCCTGTCCCAGGAGCGGATAGGGAGCCTCCGGAAAGTTCCTCTCCCGAAAGAGTGGCTCCAAGCTCCGGGGGGGGGGGGGGGGGGGGGGGGGGGGGGGGGGGCGGGGGGAGGACTCTCTGGGGTGTGGCTCTTTCTTAGCGGCCCTTGTGGCACCAAATTCCTGAGCTTCAGCCACCCCTTCCTTCCCAGGGGGAAGAGGCTGCGTCCCAGAGAGAAACCCTCAGCGCGCTCTCTATCTCTCTCTCTCTCTCTCTCTCTCTCTCTCTCTCTCTCTCTCTCTTACAGTGATAGAGGCTTCTGACAGCCTCACATCCTTCTGGAGTTTTCTTTGTTGTTTTTTACCCTCGAAGACTAAAGAGGGGGGAAAGGACCTTTCTCCACTATTTGACTAAACTTACTCAACTAGACTGTACCATAGCACTATCATCGTAACTTAAGCTTAAATATAAGAACGTTAAAAGAGGTTGATTGGGAAAAAAAGTTGTTTTGCCTTTAAAAATAAAACACGACTTCAGAGTAATTTTGGTTTTCTGTTCCTATGAGAAAATGCAGCTAAATGCTTTTGATCCTACAAATATTCTTTCACGATCTCTAGGTTGCACGACAGACGTTGAAAATTACCCACAAGGTGTCCCTGCAGCCACCGCCGTCGGTGCGCCTCTGCTCTGTGATCTTCTGAGACAGGCCTGGCGAGGGGGTGGGAGTCGCCGGTGCTTCGGAAACGTAACGCTGGTGAGTCATAAAGGTAACGCTGGTGAATCATATCATGGGTTTCTTTCCTGTGAAACTAGACTTCGTTTCAAGTGTGACCTTTGAGATGAGACGCAGCATCAGCTGACTGCTGTCAATAGTCGCATCTGACGACAGCAGCCCGATCCCCAGCAGAACGTCTGTTTTAGCTCACGAATGTGTGGTTGAAAGGGCGACTGAGAAAACGTATGTCGCAAGCTCCCCATCCATAGGATTCCTTGCCGTCACTCATTGTCACCTACAGGCACAGAGAGTCCTGCATCACTGCTCTGAGAGTTTGATTTTCACTCCTGGTTTACATTTTCCCAAGATTATTGCCGTTTCTCGCTCCTTGAACGTGGACATTGCACCTTGAGGACAGATGTCACCTCTCTGCCCCTGTGGTTTCTAAGAGCGTGCAGGTAGGAGACACACCAGCCAGCAAGGAAGTCGTCACTGAGCATTGGGGCCTGATCCCTAGAGGGCAACAGAGTCCAACACTTCGGGCCCAGCCAGCTGCAGCCAGCGGAGGGCGTGGCCATGGGAATCCAGCGTGTCAGGAAGCAAGTGGTACCTGTTGTGGGGCAACTTCTACGGCGAGTTGCAAACGACCACAGAGGCGGTTAAGTTGGTAATAAGCAGGCAAGGATTTATTGAAAACTGGCCAAGGTGGTGGGAGACCTAACACTCAACGACTGCTCCACCCCAGGTGCAGGCAGACCTTTTAAAGGGTCTGAACCATAAATGTTATCGCCCTGTGTTTGGCAAACAGCCCCCAAGGCCGCATCTGGGGAAGGGGTGCCAATAGACTATGAATGACTCTATTGCTCACTCTTTATCTTCTAACTATGTATTCTGCTAGACATGGGAAAGTGGTCCTATCTTGTAAAAACAGATGGTGTGACTACATAATTGGCGCAGACCGGTTACTCCTCCGGTTCTAGTCTTCAAAGGGTTTTTTAGCCTTCAAGGTCACAAGCTGGAAACTAAAGCAATAATTCTTTTGTTTTAAGCAAGCAGGGGTGAACTATGGCCAAAGTTTCAAACAGCAGTTTTACTCTAGTAAATGTTCTTATGACCTTATTTCAGTGCCAATATGCAAATGAGGCCAGGCTCCAGGCCCTAACACTGCTGGGAGTGAGCAGATAATCCAGATAGTCTGTACAGCCTTCCCCTGGAATTTCAGCTGGTGTGTGTGTGTGTGACATTATATCACCACACCAGATCTTGGAATAGCTATCCTTACACCCAACCTCCTATACACACACACACACACACACACACACACACACACACACACACCAGCCCCACCCCAAGAGCCAGCAATTTAAAATACCTATGGCATCAGGATTATGCCACTTCTCTGGTAAAAATCAGGAAGATTAAGATAATTAACAGCCCAATGAAAGGGAGCACAGAGAAGTGAACTGTGAAAAACAACGCAGAATCAATCTTAGCTCCTACACACATTCTATCATTCGAATGCTTGCCAGGGACTGCCCGTGTGCCCAGGGCCTGACACTCTGCTCTTAAGCTCTGCCCTCATTGGATGGAGGAGCTCCTTTGTGGATGAGGTGCCCGAACCTCACTCCAGGGGAAGGTCAGCCCCAGGACTCCCTCGGCATCTCTGCCCTGGACCACTTTGCTGCAGGACTCCTTAGACATTCATTCCTTTAAAGAGGGTTTCCTGTCTACTTCCTTCCCTGCACGCCCCTCGTTGTCAGGGACACAGAGATAAAGGACACAGCCACTTCCTCTAACAGCTCATTTTCCTAAGAAGCTTGGGGACGAATACACACGTGATGACAGGATATTATGTCATGGCCATGAGGGACAAACGCCGAGGGGGAGGGCCCGAGAACCCTTGCAGGAGGGAGTCTGGTGGCTTTACTGGCATTGCTTCATATGCCCCCTGTGCCAGATAATGGCCATGGTCATCGACACGACACAGGTGCAAATGGCACCCTGCCCTTGTTTTGCAATGGCTGCTGCTCAGCCCTGTTGGCAATCTTGCATCGGAACAAGTTTGGAAGGTTGAGTAGGAGGAGCAGGCAATCAAAAAAGAGGTGGGCAGGGAGGTTGACAGGGGACCAAGTCACATAGAAGGCCTTTTGTATCATGCCAAGGAGCATAGACATTTGTTCTGAAGAGTATGGGGGTCTTCGGGGACGTTTCATACAGGAAAATAGTGATATCGTAAGTGTGATGGCAAACGTAGCATCACGCCAGCGTTGCAGAGAATGGGCAGGAGTGCAGAAGGTCTCTGGATGGAAGGACCAGGGTTTGGGGAGGCGGGGAATTCCTGCAGAATCCAGGGGAGAGGCGCCAAGGACTGAGCACACAGTCCTGGTGGGTTGGAGACTTGTTCAGGGAGTGGGCGAGATTAGCTTTACTGGCCAAATGATTATAATTAAGTCCTGTGGGTGAGGCAGGGATGGTGTGTGACTCCAGGGCTCTGGCGTGGGTCACGGGGCGGACGGTGACACCATTTCCTCTGAACAAGCTCCGTGAGGGCCGGGCTGCGGCTCAGTCAGCGCCGCGGTGTGAGCACAGGGCTCCGAGCAGTGGGTCAGGAAGTCCTTCTGGGACGAGTGATGGCAGGGATGCCTGAGGGAGGAGTTCAGACAAAGAACACGTGAGGGGGTGATGCTACTTGTAAGTAAGAGGTGCCTACAAGGCGATCAGCAGTTACAGATATGAGACCAGGGCTCAAAAGAGAGATCTGGTGGCTTCACCGGCGTTTATCCAAAGAAACCCAAACACCAAGCAGCACAAAGCACCCCAAATGTCATTGCAGCGTTACAATCGCCAAGATATGGAAGCAACCTAAGCATCCATGGCAGACAAATGGAAAAGAGGTAGTGGTACCTATATACAAAGGGATATTATTCAGCCAGAAAAAAAGAATAAAATCTTACCATTTGCAGAAACATGGATGGATCAAGAGGGTGTTATGCGAAGTGAATTAATCAGACACAGAAAGGCAAATGCCATATGAGTTCACATATGTGAAACCTAAAAAACAAAATAAATGAATTAAAAAAAAAAAACAGGAACAAACTCCTAGAAACAGAGAACATTTTGATGGTTGCCAGATGGAAAGGGGTTTGGAAAGATGGGTAGAAAGAGGGAAGGGATTAAGAGGTACCAATTAGCTGAAACTGGTTTGGCTCAATGAATAGAGCGTTAGCCTATGGACTAAAAGGTCCCAGGTTCGATTCCGGTCAAGGGCACATACCTTGATTTCGGGCACATCCCAGTGGGGGGAGGGGGTGTGCAGGAGGCAGCTGATCGATGTTTCTCTCTCATCGATGTTTCTGACTTTCTGTCCCTCTCCCTTCCTCTCTGTAAAAAATCAATAACATATATTTTAAAAAAGAAAGAAAGCTTCCCAGGACCCAACCAGGGGTACCTGTGCCCAGAGCGAGCACCCCAAGGGGCTGCGTGTTTGGAGCTGGACTTGCATTTCCACTGCTGACACGTCAGCAGTGGCGATTCAAAAGGTCCGAGGGCGGCAAAGTGAGAACCGGATTGGACCCTGGGCACAGCTCAGGGGGAAGGAGCCAGGCCAGGGCTCTCGAGGGAGGGCCTTCCCCAGGAAGCAAGCGAAAAGGAAGGTTGGTGGGAGCAGTGACCACACGGGGTGCACCCCTCACCAGCTCTCACAGGGCCCCTGTGTCGCGCTCGTCCGGAAGCAGCAGCCCCCGTGCCAACTGGCAGATTCAGTTTGTAACTGAGGACCCATCTCTTGCCACCGCCTTTGCCGCGTTTTGAGGACGGGAGAGAAAGCCTGTGAGCCGCCAGACCTCCCCGGGCCGGTGGGAACGGAAACGGGCACGATGCCCTCGCCCTCGCCGCCGCCCTGCGGTGTGAAAACGGGCTCTGCAGGCTGCTGGCCTGGCATGGGGTGCTGGTGGCAGTGCCAGCCCTCCCCCCGGGCACGGGCCGCCTGCCCTCTTGGATGCCGGGTGGGGGCTGGGGCTTCTCCGCCCGGTGCTTCCAGGCCCGCCCCTCCCGGAACGAGGGGCTGTCTGCACCGCTCTCTGGCCTCCTCCGTGGGCTGGGGGTGACTAACAGCCAGACGGGTCCCGAAAGGGCTGCTTCCTGCTGACGAGCACTCCACCAACCGGGGAGCCGAGAGGGGAACGGAACACACCCCTGTTCCCCCAATGACAGGGCACGCCCAGTTTTATTCTGTATCCGTTTCCGACGGGCAGCACGGTGGTTAGACAGCCATGTACTTTATGGGGTGGTTCCCCTGTTATTTCGGGGACACACCTGGCCCCATATATTTAGAACCAGCCTCGTTATATTTTGAGTGTGTTTCGAGCAGTTATTACAATATTATTGCCTATATTTCCCAGCATTTACATCTCTGTGACTATTTTGTAACTACCAATTTGCACCCCTTAGTCCTTCAGCTTTTTCACCCAGCCCTCTCAACGCCCCTCCCATCTGTTCCTGTGAATCTGTGTCTGTTTTGTTGTCAGTTTGAAACAACCATCTGTTTGAAATTTTAACCCTGCTATTTGGTTTCTGTAAATGCTTGCTTGCTTAAATAATAAGGAAAATGATACTGCTCCCATTTCAGAGAGGCCATAAACCTTCCCCAGAAGAAGTTATCAGTGCTGGCTCCAGGCCAGACCTTTGGTTGAGGTCTAAAAGCCCCAGTACACAGAGCTCTTTAAGAATTTGCAAAGGGGCCAGAAACACCCCATATTTGGGAGACAAACAAGGTAAAAATATATAAATAGGGAAAGTTCCTCCATGTTGGGGCCCAGAATTTGAGACATTTTCCTCTGGACCCACACGAAAAGAAGTGTGACTCCAAACTCCGAGCATTGCTTGATTTTTTCCGGTTCTCTGTAACAAGTTACAGTAAAACCACGTGGTATTTGTCTTTCTCTGTCTGGCTCATGTCACTCAACATGACAGCTCGAGGTCCGTCCACGCTGGCGCAGACGGTGTGAAGGAGCTCGCCCTCGAGTGGGCCCCGGGATGGACGGCCGGCCCCGCCGTGGGTCAGGCCAGGAGCCACCAACCTGGTGACTTGCCTTCTTGGCTGGAGACACACACACACACACATACACACGTGAGCTTCCCTCCCCGGTGGGGTCCCACTTCTGCATCAGTCACCCCCTGCCTGTGCACCTGTCTGCCTTGCTGGCAATTCCTGGAAACACCCAGGTGAGGCCACGTGAAATTCTGTCCTAGAAAAACACGCAGGTTAAGAAACAGGGCCCAGTGCCTCCAGGTAACGGCGGCAAATTTAGACTCGGCCTCATTGCCTTTCTAGTGCGAGGCCCCAACCACCCAGCCCGTGCTGCTTGTCCTCCGAATGGAACGTCTCTGGGAGGAGCCAGCCCCTCACCAGGCAGGGCCTCCGGGGCGGCACAGACGGCAAAGCAGGTGTCCGGGCTCACTGGCCTCGCCTGGTCCCTCTCTGAAGACAGACACACGGACACATCCAGGCTGCCCGTAACGTCCCATGTTCACAGGAGGCAAATGCGTGCACGTTCAGGCCCCTTTCTGAGCCGGTCGCTGCACTGAATCAAGGTCCTTTCCACGCTGATATTCTGGATCTGGAACAGCCTGTGGCGGGGTGTCCCACCCCTGGGCCCTCTCTGCATCTGTGTCCACATCATTAACCCGCCCGGCCCATTCGCTTCCCCATCCATCGGAGGGGCCAGCGGAGGCAGAGGAGCACAGCCTCCGCGGGAACGGAGGCCACAGAGGCCTTTCCTTGGAGAAACCGGGGGGTGCATGCCCTGCAGAAGCGGTAACAGCACGTCAGCGCAGTGATCAGAAGCGGTCCCCCACTCCCCTGCCCAGGCCGTGCTCACAGCCTCCACTACACAGTGCGTGTCAGAGGAAGCGAGCCTTAACCACGGCTAAAACAGGCACACTGGTTTCGGTGTGCGGCTTTGGTGAATCAGTTCAGTTACGTCACGTTTCCACCTCGAGCACGTGATGATAAGGTCAGGGTTACCCAGGAGAAGGCAGAAAAAACCCCAGATGTGTCACCCTATGGCACTTCCCACACGGTCTGTTTTTCCCTGCGCGCTGATGACGAATCGCATGTTGACATCGCGGGCCATCAGGCCGGCAGGGGGTGGCCTCCCCGGGGCGAGGCCAGAGCAGGGCTGTTGGGGGCAGGGGGAGAGGCTGGCACTTCTTCCTGGAGGCCAAGGGTGATGTCTCTCTCCCTCTCTCTCTCTCTCTCTCTCTCTCTCTGCACATCTGGGGTTAAACAGCCACGTGTCAGAAAGTCACAGCGACTGCCTCCCACGCCAAACTGCAGTCTGTGCTCCACCCAGTCCTCGCGCCAAACGCGATGACAGATGCCAGAGCTCTGTGATTTGCACGGAAATTATCCAAATCAACTGAGCATGTGACATGGGCTCTGGAAACCTGGGATGTCGATGTCGGCAGAGGGGCCAGGAGGAGGGCCAGCAGTCATACGCCTTTTCGGATCGACCTTTTGATTTGTTTATCATTTGAATGGAGCTCAGCGATTTTCCAGACAGGACAGACTCGGGTTAGGCTGGGCAGCGTCCGCCCGCGTTCTGGGCCGAGCCTTTCACATCTGCTAATGCTCCATCCCAACGCTCTGGCAAAAAGACCGTGGTAATTATTCACAGGGGGCTGGCCTTGGGAACCAGTCGGACGAGAGCCAGGAAAATCTATCGTGGCAGACTCCTTCGTACCAAAAACATTTAGGAACGGTCTTGGGCCCGTCCATGGAGCTGACGGGGATGCTGTTAGCCCGTTTCCCCACTGAACTGTCATCGTGAAGATTTTAAAAATAAGAAGCTTAAAGAGAAGACTTGATCACAACAGTGAAAACAATATTTATAGGACACATTTTTTTGGAGGGTTTTAATGAAACAAATACTTGACCATGTTTAGAACTCAGGCGCTGTTGAACCGTATCGTGGTTTTGGTCGGGATGTTGTCATAATGCTTCATTCTAACCCTTAAAAGTCTGACACCCGGATACACGCATGCAGGTCTTCTGTCCGGCTGACAGCATGAGGGTTCCCAGGGACTGGGCCGGCCGGGCTCTCCTGGGTCACCTGCCCCCTGTCTAAAGCATGCAGCGCCCGCCCTTCCCAGACTTGGCCAGTCAGTGGCCCTTCTCTGGGAAGAGGAAATGGAGCAAAGGAATCTTCCCCATTAGCTGGGCTTGAAATGTGCGAGCTTGGGAGCAGCCAGTGACCATGCTCCCCCCTCGGGCCTCCCTTCCCCCCGTCCCCCCACCGGAGGAACAGGGGAAGTCAGTCCACAGAGACCAGAGAGAAAGCCCTGATTTTTCCCAGGCTGGTGCCAGTCCGTCCCAAGGCCCCCTGCAGGCTCATTCCTGGGTCTGTGTGACAGTCCCCGGAACTTACGTCCTCCTTGTTTGTCTTGCTCCGGTGTCTCCTGTCGCCTACCGTGGGACGCGCTCTAACTAGTACGAATCCGTGTTTCAGAGTCACACCGTTCCCTGGGGTTTGGGGCTCTAGGCTGCTTTCGCATCAGACACTGGCTCTGAGTTCTTTCTGCAGAGAACCTGGTAGCCTCTTTGATTCTTCATTTCCTAACCTGTAAGCTAGAGACGTTAACTCAAAAATAATAATAATGTGATCCAGTTCGAGAAGCTGGCACTGTGGGGTGAGCCTTAAAGTCCCAGCTCAGTCTCCTCTCAGAGCCTGTGTCTGAATTGGACTATTTTAAAAATTAGGAAAAAATATATAGGCCCGTGCACTTGGTATGTGACACGTCCCACAGAACAGGCACTTGCATTGTTACTAGTCCTGTCATTGCTGCTACTGCTCTGCCTTCTCTTCCCAATGGATGGGAAAGTCCTTCATAAAGAACTACAAGTATTTCTCTCTTGAACTGCGACCAGCACGGCTACAGAGCAGAGGAGTCCGGAGTAGGGGTGACAGGGGATTGAAAAGAAGAAAGAGACAGACACAGAGACAGTAGGGAAAGCTGGGACCGGGTGGGACAGCTGCCCTCTGATGGAGGGACAGTGACTCAGAGCTGGCACAGCGCGTTTATTATATACAGCATGATTCCAGGAAGTGTTACTAGAGTTTAAGACACAGGAAATTATGTGAAATCATGGTTAAAGATCAAGCTGCAATTCTTCATTCTTGTGGCTTCTTTGTAATTGTCACTCCTGGCTGAGAAAGCCAGACAATCGCGTCCGCTCCTCGCGTGTGGCTGAACTTAGCTAATGAAACCCACCTCCTGGCACCTGAGCGCAGGATCAGGCTGACAACATACCTGCCTCTGGCATGGTGCATTTCCAGGACATGGCTCTGCCAATGCCACCAGACTCAGCCGACAGTTAGCTCATGTGCCTTCCCAGGCGCTCTCTACAAAGAACAATTCCCTAACTAAAAGGGGAAACTAAGAGAGTCTTTCTCAAAAGTAAAGAGCAGCTTCTGTTTTGTCTCCCCTACTCGGCTGCAGGGGTTCATCTTTCGGGCAGTCTAACTCCTCAGCTCTGACCGGTAGGTCCTGCATGGGTGCTGGAAGATCGGAGGAAAATAGACTTTTTCCACCTGTGAAGAAAGAGAAACACAGCCTGGTGACCGGGGTGCTGCTGGCTGAAGGCAGCCAGACCCGAGGCCTGTCCTCGGGCTCTCTGCAGACCCCGATGCCACTGCCATGCACTCCTGGGGTGCTGGAAACACTGGACGTTGTGTGTGTAACGGGGTGCCCAGAGCTAGTTATTTCCGTGGCAGCCCTCGCTAGAATGTACCCTGCCCTTCCTGTCTTCCGCCCACTTCAGCAGAAATGGAATCGTCGCTGTGACAGCTTTGCAGTGTGTCTCTGTGTTAACATGAACCCCTGCCGTGCTTTCCCTCCATCAGCAATTTTCCTACCAGGTCATCATTTTAGGGAAAGAGATAAATCAGAAATCCTTCCCTGAGCATTTACTACCTTATTTGGGTCTTTTCAGGAACTGAAATGTGCATTCCCTGCAACTTAAGGGGAGCAGTTTGGGCAGTTCAAATGTATCTAACGCTCAGCTCATACCAGGACCCCATTTTCTCTTTAATCACAAATTATTGTAAAGCAAAAGTTAAAGGGATTTTAATGCAGGAAAAATAAGAAGTGACTTTATAGAAATAAAAGAATGGTCTGGATCCCAATTGCAGGCAGAGTTGGTTCTCAAAAGTGCCCTACAGGAGCCTGGCAAGCATGCCTTGTGGTTGAATGTTGAACTATAAACCAGGAGGTCACGGTTCGATTCCTGGTCAGATCACATGTCCAGGCTGCAGGCTCACTCCCCAGTGTGGGGTGTGCAGGAAGCAGCCAATTGGTGGTTGTTATCATTGATGTTTCTATCTCTTACTCCCTTTGTCTGAAATTAATAACTATATACACACACACACACACACACACACACACATACACACACACACACACACACACACACACATATATATATATATATACACACACAGACACACAAATATATAATGTGCCCTGGAAGATGAGCTCTGAGGTCCTGGGTGGAGTCTGGGAGAGAGGCTGAGCCACGTGACACCACAGTGGGGGCTGTCTGAGCTTCCAGTCTGGGAGTACCCTGCCAGAAGCATCCCCTGTCTCACAAGCCCTCAGGTGGCAAGGTGATCGCCTCATCGGGTTTGTCCAGGACCATCCTGGTTGCAGCCCCGAGTCCAGGCCGTCCCTCAGTCTCTGGCAAACTGAGACGGGCGGTCACCCCACCAGGTGCTGGTCTGCCCTGCCCCACGGATGTCGAACCCTTTAGCTTTCCTACACACCTGACTCCTGCCCACTCTGTCCCAGAGACCTTTCTTAAATGTTGTTTCTTTTCCTTTCTTACCTAGACAGCAGCAGACAAATGCAGGAGAAGGAAGTAAGGTTTAAAGACAGGCCATTCTATCCCACTTCCTTCTCTGGTATCTTCAGTCGTGCCCTGTCTCTGGGCCCTGGGTGTTTTGGTCTCCCTGGCCTTCTTCCATGCCAGGGAGACAGTCCAGTGAGGCCGGGACCACTGTTTGGATGGCCATGGCCTTGGGAGAGAAGGCCATTGCCTTCCTTGTGACAAGCTCAGGGCCTCAAAGCAGAAACCCCATTCCCGGGGTCAGCAGCACTCAGGGCCTAGCTTTTTGGCTGTGTTTGTTTTCCTGCTTTTATATAAATGTTTTAGGAGAATATTAGTTACGAGGGGCCTGTTGCACAAAGTTCATGTATGGGGGGCAGGGTGTCCCTCAGCCCAGCCTGTACCCTCTCCAATCTGGGACCCCTCGAGGGATGTCTGACTGCCTGTTTAGGCTGATCCCAATAGGATCAGACCTAAAAGGGCAGTCAGACATCCTTCTTACAATCCAGGACTGCGGACATCTCTCTCACAATTCAGGACTGCTGGCTCCCAACTGCTTACCTGCCTGCCTTCCTGATTGCCCCTAATTTCTTCTGCCTGCCAGCCTGATCACCCCCTAACCACTCCCCTGCAAGACTGATTGACACCTAACTGCTCCCCTACCAGCCTGATTGCTCCTAACTGCCCTCCCCTGCAGGCCTGGTCCCCCCCAATTGCTCTCTCCTGCAGGCCTGGTTCTCCCCCAACTGCCATTCTCTGCAGGTCTGGTTGCCCCCAACTTTCCTCCTCTGCTGGCCTGGTCCCTCCTAACTGCCCTCCCCTACTGGCCATCTTGTGGTGGCCATCTTGTGTCCATATGGGGGCAGGATCTTTGACCACATGGGGCAGCCATCTTGTGTGTTGGAGTGATGGTCAATTTACATATTGCTCTTTTATTAGATAGGATGTTAATTGACACCATATTATCTTCCTCACCCTTTCTCCTGTCACATGTGGAACAGCAGGGGGGTGGGTTCCTCTTTCCAACCGGAGGAACTACATTTGCAAAAAAATAAATAAATAACCCCCAGTAGGAAATTCCTCTGACCTGGTACTTTGTTTTTTAAAGCCGAATTTGCTGGGGAGGGTGATTCATTATGGTTATCTGAGAAATATATGCACGTATTATGACAAACTAGAAAAGCAGAGAAGGAATTTGTGTTAATCACCCAGAATCTCGGAATGGTGCCTTTTACACACGGGGTACCCACCATCAGCCCTTGCTTGGTTAGGTGGCTCCCCGGCTGTTCACCAGAGCCACAGCCGCTCAGAACATTCGAGTTCTATGGCCTTTTTCACACCAGCAGCCACAGCAAACACGCTTCCTCGTTAGGGACAGCTGTTCTGTTGCTCCATGAAGCTGAGTTTACGACAGAGCCTGGAGCCCATCAACAAGTGCTTCTGAGTCTCTGTGGCAGCGCAGGCCCCTCCATGGGCAGGAGATATACAGGGCGGGTGTGACAAGTTGTACCAAGTGGCAGAGAGAGTGCGTGGGGGTGGGCAGCCAGGCACCCATCCTAGTGGGAGGCAGGGGACGTTTCCTGAGGACGTGGCACCTAAGCCAAGGCCTGACCAGAGAGTCAGGTGAAGGCAGAGAAAGAAAGGCCGAGGGGTCACCTGGGAGGAGGCTCTGGGCTGGAGGTCCCTGTTTGAGGGGCAGCATGGAAGAGGGCAGGGAGACGAACACACCCAGGGTCGGGGAGGCGGGGGCAGGAGCTGCAGATGCCAGAGACGGAAGCAGGGCAGAAGGGACCGGTCTGGAGGTCCATGTTCTGGTTCATGACCTTCCACCGAGAGCAATGAGACACCCCCCCCCACCCCCCAGAAGGCTCATCCCCATGGGTGGTCAGGGCCCCTCCGTGGGCAGGGCGGGCTGCTGGGAGCAGAGTGGGTGTGGAAGTGAGAAACATCTTGAGATGTCCCCCCCCTGGGGGGCACGGGTGTGTTTGCAAGCTAACGAGGTGACAGTTTCAGTAGAACCTGGTGACTGAGTGAAGCGGGGCGAGAAAGGGCCCAGAGGACAGGTTGCAGAAGGAGAGAACATTCCGAAGCGTCATCATTTTTGAACGAGGGCCCTGCGTTTTCACTTCGCGTGAGGCCGGCACATGGCAGCCCCGGTTCCTGCCAGGGCTCAGAGTCCTCTGTGTTTGTGCAGGATCTTCCCTCGGCTCATGGGACTTGAACGCCGTCCAAGGCCTTGAGATGGTTGATTTATGCCGACAAGAGTGTGAGACAGCCCCGGGCTCAGTGCAGTGTGTGTCTGCGAGGGGACCGAGGGGGGCTGTGGTGCGGCCCGGAGCAGGAGGGGACAGAGGCTTACTGTTCGCTCGCCTGGAGACGCGGAGGGACGGAGGGCGTGTTCACAGCCTGAGCTTCGAGTTTGCTGCTTCAGTGAAACAGGAATTTCCCTCACCCAGGTCTCATTTAGGTTAGTGACTCAAGCTAAAAAATTCCGTCAGCTCAAGCCAAAGCTAAATGGGCATGCAGTCGGGCAGAAAAGACTCCTTATAAGTGAGTGGTTTGTTATTTTATTTGGCTAAGAATGTCACAGGATGTCTGAATCTCAGGCAGTACGAAATTTGCATTTGAAAGAAGATTATTATTGAAAGGGTTTTAAAAAATTTGTAAATATTCCTATGTTTGATTTCTCTCTCCCCCCCCTCCATCCCTTCCTCTCCCCCCGCTCTTTACCGAAGCTTAAGGTATAACATAATAAACAGATTATTCAAGGAACTGTCTACAAATTTACTAGAATTGCTTTGTAGGCTTGTAGGCTCGACCAAATAATAATTATGACTTTCATTATGAAGTGTGAAAATACGCTAATAATAATAATTGAGATATGGATTCACCATTCTAAATTTCTTTAAGTGTCTCATATCTACTTACAGCCAGCAAAGTCTATAAAATATTAAAATTATAGGAGGAATACAGGAAATTTGGCGAGTCCCTCCAAATATTTACAAGGCTACAGATTTTAAAGTCAATTTGGCAATGCTGTTAAAAGAAAGGGCTTTGCAGTCAGACAAGTTTTAGGCTCAAACTTGGGCTCCATGTTGGGCAAGTTGCTTAACCTGTCTGAGACTCAGTTTCCCCTAATGTGAGTGAAGCTGACCTCTACTTTCTATTTGTATTCTGCAAGTTGCAATCATTTCATAGTTTGTATTTGTTAAGCTATGCTTTTTTTAGTAGCTGCTAAAGGACAATTAAATGCACAGTTATCTGTGTGGATTTCCTTAAAAAGAAGCCTTAGTTCCTTTGATAAGCCACGCAGCTGCCTCTGAGGACAGAGGACAGTGACCACTGAGCTAACTGTTCTGCACATGAGAAAGAGATGAAGAAACTGGTGTTTTCCCCTCAGGAAAAAAAAAGAGAGAGAGAGGTAGAGGGACTGAGGTGGGGAGGATGGGGGAGAAGGGGTCCGAGGGCTGGTGTCCCCTGAGGGGCCACTGGGTCATGTCCGAGGGGTAGGACGGGCCTTGATGATGGTGTTTCTCTGAGCTTATCCGCAGGTAAATGATACTATGTGTACGGCAATTGTGCTAGTTTTTAAGAGCTGTCCCCACAAAGTCAGCAAACTGGGTGGCTTCACTCACCGGAAACATGCTGTCTCAAGTTCAGGAGGCTGTTCTGGGCGCTTCTATTTAGCGAGAACAGGGCTGTTTAGAATGCGGAGTCTCTGGGGGCTGCAGAGCATCTTCATTCCTCTTCTCTGGTTTTATCTGGCTCTCTGCACGGCCGCCCGGCTCTCCCTGGGCTGCCCTGGGGAGTCGGCCCCCGCCGGGGCCCTGCCCACTCTGTTGCAACACCAGGGCAGCAGAAAATTCCACCAACCTCAACAGGATGTTGTGGCAATTAACAAAGGGATAATTACAGAGCGCATTCCCATGAGGGCTCCTGATCCAGCTGTTATGATTGGGGTGACTACACAAACCCACAGCCTCATGTTGTTGTTACAGGAGCCTCCAGGGAAGTCCAGCTGGTGGCCGCGGCTGGCGTGGGAGCTGGGCCTCTCTGCCGGAGCCTCCTTCTCCCAGGATTGAGATGGGAGCATCCCAACGGGGGCTCCTCTCCCTGGAGTGCGGCCTTCCTAGGCCAGAGGGTGTTCCCTTTGGCAGACCGAATGGGGACCCGGGGGTGCCAGGTAAAAGAGAATTGCAGATCGATGGCAAACAATTTTTTCACGTGAGTGTGTTTCGTGTAACAGTTGTAAGAGAAGCAGAGTGTACTTATACTAAAAAATTATTCCTTGTTGATCCTAAATACACATTTAACTGGACATCCTGTTTTTAGATAGATTCGTTTGCTTGCTTGTGCTGTATCTGGCCACCCCCACATGCACAGTTTTAGGGTTGGCATCTCAGGACCATAATATTTAGACAACACAGTAACCAGCTCACGCCTCCATGAAAGGACAATCCCTGTGATTGTTGTTGATGTTAATGTGTGGCATCAGGTTCCATGGGACGACAGCCCCTTAAGGCAGAAAGAAGTCTTTCATTGGGGCTGCTTATCTAGAGCCTTCTAGAGCCAGATGGTAGCCATCCTGTCCACGTGTCCCTCCTATCTGTGAGTCTACAGGCCACAACTAGAGAGTGTTGCTTTGGCTCCAGGACTTTGTAAAGATGAGAAAATGTTTGAGAAGCAGCGAAACCCACACTCCATAAGAGACCATTTGGTTGAACTTCCAACATCCATGTTCTTCAAGGTCATAGGAAGGTCAACAGTGGCCTGTCACCTGGTTCCACATGCAGGCTTCCATCCAAGAAACCACTGAGGATGCAGGGAAGGTCCCCGCGGCCCAGGCCCTCTCCGCTCTGTATGACCACAGGGTCCCGAGTTGTTTGGTATCTGCTTGTTGCATGTAGCCCCTGAAGGTAAAGCGTGTGCGTCCTCACAGAGCAGGGTGTGTTCGCTAACCGAGTTCAGGGGAGGCCTTTAAGGTCACAAAATTCTCTGAAGAAGGTTGGCTATGAAGATTATTAGGTTTTTGTAAAGATAAAGCAGCTTGTTGAGACCAAACCCCACCGACAACAAGGGAACATTCTTTTAATCTCTGAATGCAGTGGAGAGTGACAGAGAGCAGGTAGAAACCGGAGTGGAATTTACCCCGAAAGATGGAAACTACCTGGTGAGATCTGGAAGCTGGCAGCTTCCGTCTTCCCTCTGAGGAAAGTTCCTGAGCCCCGGTGCGCCTTACGGGCAGGAAACGGCCTTCCTGGCTGGCTCTTCCCTCCCTCAGCAGCAGAAGCCGCAGACCTGGGCTTGCTCCTAACCCTTTGGCTAAGCACTGCTCGATCCTCTCGGGAAACCGTAGGATGAGAACAACTTTGATCTGAGTCACTTAGATGCATCTGCGGTGTGTGACTGTGGGTTTGCTTTTGCTGTTTCGTTTTGTCTTGTGTGTAAACAGACTGTGTTAGAGAATTTCCAAACGAGCGTCTCAGGCTCCTGCAGGGCCTGCTGGTGCTGCCGGACGGCTTTGCCGCCAGCCAGTTCTTCACCGTCTCAAACTGCGTGTCACGTTAAATTAACCCAATGAGTCCAAGTCACCGATGGACTCTTCTATTCCTGTTGTCTGCTCCATTTAGAAGAAATGTTTGTGGTCTTTTTTTTATTATTATTATATTTTATTGATTTTTTTACAGGGAGGAAGGGAGAGGGATAGAGAGAAACATTGATGACAGAGAAACATTGAGCTGCCCCCTGCACACTCCATCCTGGGGATGTGCCCGCAACCAAGGTACATGCCCTTGACCGGAATCGAACCTGGGACCTTTCAGTCCGCAGGCTGACGCTCTATCCACTGAGCCAAACCGGTTTTGGCTGTTTGTAGTCTTAAATCATCCTAAGGAAACTCCTTTTCCCAATAGCCAAGCAAAGAATGAATTTAGTCTCTGTCTTTGAATGCCAACTAGTCCCCCTTCGGGACTGATCAGCCAGTCACCTGTTTGGATTGCCTGAAATAGCCATAAACCACAGCCCCCCAGCCTGGTCCTTGGTAGTTTTCAATAACCTTTGCATGAATGCATTAGTGAGTCTCATGATTATGCTCACGAATGTTTTTGACACGCCCATATTCCTCAACAAAGACTTCGCTAGCACTTGGCAATCGGACACCTGTCTGCCTGGGCAGACTGCGGTGCCACGTCAGTACTGTGACCTGCCGCCAGGCTGTCCAGCGGTGGCTACTCAGGCCACTTCCAGGAAACACTCGCCGGGTCCCACAGGACAAGTCCTGTTTGGGTGGGGTGACGACAGTGTTTCTCTCACTGGCATCTCAGCTGGGGATCAGCAATGAGGAGCATCAGGTGACTGATGACTAACATTTCTGATCAGCGTAAGAGATACTTATTGGGGTGACTATGAAGAAACCATTTACCGAGAGCTCTGGGGGAAATAATCCAGCAGAAACCAACCTGCTGGAAGCACCTGAGCCCGGGGGTATTTCATTGGGGTTCTCTGGAAACAAAGGCGGCAACACTCCTGCTTCCTGGTCTGCTGAACCGCCACGGCCTTCCTTCTGAAGAGAGTCCTTGTGAATCGTTCTCGTTGTTGAGAGTGCAGTGTGTTTGCTTTGGCTTCAACCCCGGCGAAAGGATGCTCTGAACTCGTCACTTCCGGCCACCAGTCCTGTCTCCACCTGGTGCTAGACTAATGACACCAGAGTCGCTTTGGAAAAGCATCAGATGGCAGGCACTCGATCAGCCTCCACATAGAATGGAAAGCCGTGAGAGCGGAAGAGTCTATTTCTCAAATGCAAGGATCTCAGCGCCGGAGTTTTAATGCTGTGCTGCAGATGTGCCCGCTGTCCTCCTCCCCCGATTTTTATTCATCACTTTTGCTGTTTTGCAATGTGCACATTCCCCCCGCCTACCAGCTTGCCAATTCCTCAGGCGCCAGGGACTTTGTCTTATCATCTTTGCGCCCACCTCCAACTGGGCAACCCTAGGACCTAGCACAGGTCTTCACCCAAATAGCAAATCCACAGTAAGTGCTCACTAAATAAGAGGTGTGCCTCGTGGCCAAGGACGTACTTTTTGTATGACTGTGAATGGTTCTGAGCGTGTTTACAAACACATTCCGTGCGTGCCAGCCTCAGAGAGACCAGCTGATGGCTCCAACGGGCCTGGTGAAAGAGTCACCCTTCTGTGGAAGCCTAAGACCTGGCGGATTTGTTGGGGAGACAGCAAGGATTTCATTGTTTCTTTAGTCACATTGCAAGATGAAAGTCTAGAGCAGTGGTCGGCAAACTCATTCGTCAACGGAGCCAAATGTCAACAGTACAATGATTAAAATTTCTTTTGAGAGCCACATTTTTTAAGTGTAAACTTCTTCTAATGCCACTTCTTCAAAATAGACTCGCCCAGGCCGTGGTATTTTGTGGAAGAGACACACTCAAGGGGCCAAAGAGCTGCATGTGGCTCGCGAGCCGCAGTTTGCTGACCATGGGTCTAGAGTACTCAAGGTATATCTTTTCCACCAATTAAGCCAACCTTTGGCAAGAAGATACCAAAGCTAGGACAATTTATAGGACTCATTTAAACCATTAGTTCACTTTAAAGGCAGGACTAAACCCCAGTCTTCTCACTCCCTAAACCTCTGTGTCTATTCTTCCTGCTACTAGATCTCCATGCCCTCAGAGACTGCTAAAACAGGCAAGTCAATCGCAGGTGTCCATCTTTCTTTTTTTAATGAGGAAACTCCTTTACAATAATCCATTGTCTTCTCCTTTCTCCTTTTATTCGTACAATTATTGTAAGTTTTCATGTGAGCAATGTTGGAAAGCACATTGGGTGAAGGAACTAGTCTTCTGATTGAACCTAAATACCATTTCTGCGTGGAACAACTTTGGGGATTAGTGTAACAGTCAAAGCATCTTTGCTCTGAAAATATCAAACTAGCTGGACAACAGTTGTGCTTCTCAGCTTCCCATAATGAAAACATGTCAGAACTTAAGAAGAAACTGTGAACAAAATCAGTATTTTCTTGAATAGGAAAGTGGGGCGTGAAGACTGGCCTTGTAGGAATAAAGGAAGTCGGCCCGGGCTCAGGACTGGTTCACGGGAGGTTGTGAGGCAGGAGCTCTTTGAATTCCAGGAGTCTGGACACCACCCCCTTTCTTTCAAATTAGTGTCCTTGTACTCTCACTGCTTCCTTTGTACATGAGTATTTGCTTTGAAATCATGTCTGTGGGTAGTTACATAAAGTCATATGTTATATGTATATATGTACATGAGTATGTACATATGAACTTTATCCTATCTAATAAAAGAGTAATATGCAGATTGACCATCACTCCAACACACAAAAGGGCTGCCCCTATGTGGTCAAAGATCCTGCCTCCATGTGGACACAAAATGGCCACCACAAGATGGCCAGCAAGGGAGGGCTGTTGGGAGGTTCCAGACCTACAAGAGAGGGCAGTTGTGGGTGATCAGGCCAGCAGGGTAGGGCAGTTGGGAAGGAGCAGGCCTGCAGAGGAGGGAAGTTGGGGGCAAACAGGCTGGCAGGGGAGCAATTAGATATCAATTAGGCTGGCAGGGTAGTGGTCAGGGGGTGATCAGGCTGGTAGGCAGAAGTGGTTAGGGGCAATCAGGGAGGCAGATAAGTGAGCAGTTTGGAGCCAGCAGTCCTGGATTGTGATCAGGCCTAAACGGGCAGTCGGACATCCCTCGAGGGATCCCAGATCAGAGAGGGTACAGGCTGGGCTGAGGGACACCTCCCCTCACCCGTGCATGAATTTTGTGCACCGGGCCTCTAGTTTCTTGATAAAGGCAAGAACCTGTGCTTCACCACGGATAACTGCTTGTCATATCAAGGGTGGCTCACGTGATCTGTGGCACGTTATAGAGACGGGAAACAGGGTGACAGGGGCATATTCACACATGGGCACCTTGGAGAGAATTGAAGATGGCAAGTCCACGACAGCCACAGCATCCAGGCCTAAATGACCTGCAAGGCAGTCATGCCGCTGGAGGGGCAGAGGGGCTCAGGGGACCCAGGGACAGAACCCTGGCAGGGGGGAAACCGTCAGAGAGGCGCCTGTGAGCTCCATGTAGGGGAGGGCTTGCTTGGTGAAGGCTACTCCCCAATGGGAGTGCCATTTCCCCCTCCCAGCCACCTCTGCAGAGGTCCTAACAGACGCCAAGAGGGGTGGTCTCTGAGATGTCACCCCTGCAGGTGGGAGAGGTCAGGGCCTCAGCTCTGCACCAGGAGCAGCTGACTGCTGTGTGTTGCCCATGGGAGTCACGGAGATGATGAGACCTCTGTCCAGGCTCCTGTTGTTACAGAGATCCGGAAAAAATCAAGCAATGCTCAGAGAGTTTCGAGTCACACTTTATTACACGTGGGTCTAAAGGAAAATGACTCTCAAATTCTGGGCCCCAACATGGAGGAATTTTCCCTATTTATATATTTTTACCTTCTTTGTCTCCCAAATATGGGGTGTTTCCGGCCCCTTTGCAAGTTCTTAAAGAGCCCCTGTATGCTGGAGCCTTGAGACTTCAACCAAAGGCCTGGCCTGGCGCCAGCACTGACAACTTCGTCCGGGGAAGGTTTAATGGCCTCTCTGAAGTGGGAGCAGTCTCATTTTCCTTATTATTTAAGCAAGCACGCATTTATAGAAGCCCGGCAGCAGGGTTACCATTTCAAACAGCAGCTTTTATATGAAATGGACGCCTCACTGTGGCGCCGGCAAAGCTCTCGGGAGACGTCGCCGTTTCCACTCCAGGAAGCACTGAAGACAGAGCCCGAATGAGAAACAGCATCCCACGGACTTTCCATCTCCCCGTCAAGGGCAGTTCTGTTCGCAGTCCCGGGCTCCACGAAACTTTCCTGTATCTGTGCGAGTTCCATTTTTAGTTCATGTGACATCAGTTCGTTTCAGATACCTGCACCCAGAGAAGCTTGCCCCACACAGATGAAGAAGTCAAAAACAGCCTCTGAAAACAGGGCTAAGAGATGGAGAAGGGCGCACTCATAAGGCGCCAGGGTTTGGGGTTACCGTGGCGGTGGCCCCGGTTCCTTGCAGACCCTCTGAGCTTCCTGGTGGAGTGCCTACAAGTGTGCACACACAGGCCACAGGGCAGCAGAGAGGGGAGAAGGCCTGGGGCCAGAATGTGGGGCTTTCCACTGACTGCAGAGGAGGGGAGGTTGGGCTGAAAATCACTCTTTTGAATCATACCTGCCTTTCCCTAACCCTTCACAGCAAGGGACGGCTGGAAGGCGGCAGTGGGCTCTGACTCACCGCCATAGGAATTCCTATGAGTAGTTTGTGAGCACTTCTCTGAGCAAGCCAACTCATCATTCTTGTGTGAGAGTAACCAAAATGGCCTCAGATAGGCAAGGGCTCAAAAAAGGCACCATCATTACCTTCCCGAAAACATCATTCAAAGAACAGGAATTCTTTGATGATGATGATGATGATGATGATGATGATGATGATGATGATGATAATGATAATCATCATTATCTATACTAATAAAATCCTTGGGGGCAATCAGGCCAGCAAGGGAGGGCAGTTGAGGGTGATCAGGCTTGCCGGGGAGTAGTTAGGGGGCGATTAGGCTGCCAGGCAGAAGTGGTTAGGAATGATCAGGCAGGCAGGCAGGTGAGCATTTAGGAGCCAGTGGTCCTGAATTGTAAGAGGGATGTCCCACTGCCAGTTTAGGCCCAATCCCTGTGTCCTTAATCAGCAGTTGGACATCCCCTGAGGGGTCCAAGTTTGGATAGGGTGCAGGATGGACTGAGGGACACCCCTCCCCATCCCCCCCATGCATGAATTTCATGCACTGGGCCACTAGTAATAATAACAAAACAATTGAACATGTACAGATTTGGAAACATATGATTTCAAAATTGACTAAGCAAAAAAAAAAAATCTTAAAAATATTTTTATGGGCAGATACTTAACCTATGTTGTCACACACACACACACACACACACACACACACACGGAGAGACAGGGAAACGGTATGGGAAAAGGAAATCTGTACGTAAGGGAAAGTGTTCTTAACCTTCACACTAGAGACATAGATTTTAGCCAGGTGGCCCTTAAACCTAAAGGTAGCCTTAGAGTTCAACAGAAAGTGTCTTTCCAAATCACTTTCGGAGATGAACGTGAATAACATACAGCACAGATCCCAGATGACAAGAGATAAAAACAAAGGAAATAAGGAGGAGGCGTGGTAAACAGGAAGCATGCATCAAGAGGACTGGAGCGGGACCAAGAGCATCAGTAAGATTATCAGTATTTAATGACACACCAAAATGCATGTGAAGGAACCAGCAGAATAAAACACCATGCACATGCAAACACATTTGTGTGAAACACGGATAGAGGAATCTGGAAGGAAATGGGGGGGAGGATGAAAGGAGTTGTGTCCGGGGATATGTGAATTCCTTCTGTTTCTTTGTTCTTTTCTGGTGTTTGCAGCTTGTCAACAATGACAAATGCTACTTTACCAGGCAAGGCTCGTCATTGCAGGCCATAGAACCTGGCTCTGCCTTTTGTTTGCAGGGCGGGCGGGCTGGAGGCCCGGGGAAGCGCTGGCATCGCAGCTGGTAGAATTCCCTCTGCATCAAGGATGGCAACAGTCTTCTTTTTCTCTCTCTCAGGGCCTTCAACTGATTATTGAGGCCCACCACATTACTGAGAGTAATCTGTTTTACTCAGAGTCCCCTGATTCAACTGCTAATCTCATCCAGAAACTCCTTCAGAGCACCATCCGCACGAGTGTGCAACCAAATATGTTTACGCGTCCTCTCCCACCCTTTCGTGTGTTCACTTCCACACGCATGCAGTCATTCGGCAAAGCTTTGGTGAGCGTCTCGGTCAGGCGCCGTGTCAGGCACCGGACATACCCAGATGGGCAGGAAAGGCTGCATTAGTTCACCTCCTGCGTCGGGTTTTCCTGGCCACAGGCCCGGGACTGAGGTCAGCGTGCTCAGTGCCTGCCACAGTGAAGACACTCATCCCACTGGAAGTCTGTGAGTTGAAAGCTGTTATATGAACATGTTAGACACACACAGCAATGATTAAAAGTATGTTTCTTTCTTTCATCAGACTGCTAAGAAAGATAAACAGCCAAAACAGGGTTAACCTAAAATTGAGCTAGTCTATATAACTGCATCATTCTAAAAAGAAGCAGCAAAAGGCCTCTTTTCCTCTGCTCTGCACAGCAAACCCATCAGCTAGGCCAGTGGTCGGCAAACTCATTAGTCAACAGAGCCAAATATCATCAGTACAACCATTGAAATTTCCTTTGAGAGCCAAATTTTTTAAACTTAAACTTCTTGTAACACCACTTCTTCAAAAAAGACTCGCCCAGGCCGTGGTGTTTTGTGGAAGAGCCACACTCAAGGGGCCAAAGAGCTGCATGTGGCTCGGGAGCCGCAGTTTGCCGACCACTGAGCTAGGCCTTTTCCCGTCTCCTGAGTTCTAATCCTCCCTCCCTGCAGGGGCCTTTGAGACCGAGTTGCTCACCCTCAGCAGATGTCACGGTTTCTCGCCCTCTCTCAGATATCTGGTGATGGTGAAGAGAGGCCCATTTGTGAAACCTTATTCCATGGGTACCACTTGGCCATGCAACTTTTATTTTATTTTTTAATATATTTTATTGATTTTTCACAGAAAGAAAGGGAGAGGGATAGGAAGTCAGAAACATCAATCAACTGCCTCTTTCAAACCACACACTGGGGATGTGCCCACAACCAAGGTCCATGCCCTTGACCAGAATCAAACCTGAGACCCTTCAGTCCGCAGGCCGACTCTCTATCCACTGAGCCAAACCAGTTTCAGCGGGCCATGCAGCTTTTAGTGGGGAAAGTTAAACATCTGAACATTTCTCTACAAACATTTTAAAAAGGTAAAGCAAATCAAACAGTTACCTGCATCTCACTTTCTACTAAATAATCCTGAGGTCAAGTGGAAATGGCAGCTGGTAGCAGCCAAACCATCATTTTGCCTTGCTGGACTGCGGATCTTTGAGCAACCGGGGGGGGGGGGGGGGGGGGGGAAGGGGTGCCCACCTCCCTCGCAGCTGAAAATCCCCACATAACAGAGGCCCAGCTGCAGTGGAAGTGGGTGATTTAAATCCATCGCCAAATATTTACTTTCCTTCTGACGTGTAAGCTCAGTCTGTCTTGGCAGCAAAATATTTAGATGGTCTGGAAACTCAGACAACGGCAACAGTTTTGCCCATTTGCCGTCACTGCTCCGCCCGCTCTGCCGCCGCCAGTCCCGAGGCTCTCGCTTCAGGGGTGGGGCCGTGATGCAGAGATCGTGTGCACCCAGAGGTGCAGAGGCCCAGCTGCAGAGGAAGGAAGTCGGCCCAGGGCTCCTCCCTGGAACCTCATTTCTGTTCATGGCTTCCCGCTTCTCCAGGAGAGTTCGTATGGAACCCGCCCAAAGTAGTGCATGGCGCCCACGTGTGCTGAGAAAACATCACAAGTACAGTTATCCAGCCTCAGAGCCACACGACCTCTCTCCTTTCCGCTTGTGCTAAGTCCTGCATGCTCTTCACTCAAAATGGCTCTTACATGTATGTGCTGAAATATCTACCAACGAGGTGCTGATGTCTGGGATTTTATTCAATACTAGAGGCCCGTTGCGGGAAGATTCCTGCAAGAATAGAGCTCCCTGCGGCCTGAGAAAAGCCCCCTCCCTTCTCTGCTGCCTTGCTTCCTTCTCCACTACCTCGCTCTCTCTCGCCTCTGCTGCCTTGCTCTCTCCCAGCTCTGCTGCCTCGCTCCCGGCTCCTCTGCCTGCTTCCCTCCTTTCTCTCCCACCCCACTTGCTTACTTCTCTGAAGCCTTGCTCCCTTCTACAGTGCTTGGCTTCCTTCTGCCGGCTTCTGCACTCAGATATGCAAATTAACCACCATCTTGGCTGGGTTAATTTGCATGATTTGATCCTGATTGGCTGGTGGGCATGGCTTGATTGGAGGTATGGTCATTTTGCATATTACTCTTTTATTCGATAGGACTAGAGGCCCAATGCATGAAATCAGTGCAGGAGCAGGCCTGCCTTCCCCTGGCTACCTCACCAGCTTCCCCCTGGCACCTGGGACTGGGATTCCCTTGCAGAGGAAGGCCCCCCGATCCACACAGCCCGCCGGCTGGTGGTCTGGGCCTCTCTCTATGCCTGTTGATCATGGGGTGATGGTTGTGCCCCTGACCAATTGCATCGCACCCACCTTGGCTGGCCTGGTGCCAGTGGGTGACATAGCGTGGTCCCAGATGGTCTTCTGGACAGTCCTTCCACTGTTTGGCCGTCCAGTCTAATTAGCGTTTTATGCTTTTATTAGTATAGATTGTATAGGAGGGAGACCATGGGCGAGTGTACGAATGAGAGGACTGACTGGGGACTGATGGTTTCTGGGCTAGATAGGGGCTGTGTGGCAGTTCATTTTACCATTTTATCTACTTTTGAATTTTGAAATTTTCTGTAATAGAAAGTAAAAGGACAACAACAACAAATTCTCCTTCCTGGTGATTCCCTCCTTTCCATCCCACTGCGCAGACATTGAAAGAAGCAAGAGGACACTTGACGAGCAGCAATGCTGCGGAGGGCCCTCTCTGGGAAAGGCTGGTCAGTCACCCGAGGGCCAAAGTGGCCTGTTCCCTCGGGGCCTCTTCCTGGGTCCTTTGTAGCCACCCACCACCCGCCCGAAGGCTCAGAATCGGATTTGTCACCACCTTAATTGTGACTTAATTGAGGGCAGATTCCCATGAGCCAGGCTCCGGAGAGTGGCAGCTGCTTCAGGACGCCAGTGCATCCTCCTGTAACGGAAGCTGTAACTGCCCAGAGCCTGGGTCACCGAGTCCTTCTGCCAGCAGCTTCTCTTGCTCTAAGCAAGCTGTGTGGATGGAGGGCTTTCTGAGCTTGGAACCGGAGGCTGAGAGCCAACCATGGCTGACAGTCCATGTGTTCGTTGGAATCAGGCCAAGGTCACCTGACTCTTCCCCACGAGGTCAGGCTCAGAAAGGCGCCAGAGTCCTGCATAGTGCTCCTGTCCCTTTGGCCTCTGGCCTCTCCTTTCTTATTTATTTATAATATATTTTCTTTCTTTTTAAAAAAGATTTAATAGAGTTTTATATTTTTTAATTGATTTCAGAGAGGAAGGGAAAGGAAGAGAGAGATAGAAACATCAACGATGAGAGAGAATCATCGATCAGCTGCCTCACACACACCCCACACTGGGTATCAAGCTCACAACAGGCATGTGCTCTGACCGGGAATCGAACTGCGACCTCCGGGTTCATAGGTCAATGCTAACCACTGAGCCATGCAGGCCGGGCCTCCTCCTTTTTTTGCTTCCAAGTCAGATCAAGCACCCCCTGCTGAAAGGCACTTCCTCTCTTCAAATACGTCACTGCCTTTAATCTAGTCATTGTTAGATTAGCAGGCCAAGGAGCTATTTTATCCACTTACTAGAGGCCCAGCTCGAAATCGAGCACAGTAGCCTGCGGCTGCTCACAGCCCTGCCCAACCACCCGCTGCTGCTTGCCACACTGCTGCCTGCTCACCTTACTGCAATCGGAGCCTGTGGGCTGTGGGAGAGGGACTGAGAGGTGATGGGTCTTTTGGTCGTCCTGGTCATCACAGACACTGGCTATATATATATATACACATATACATATGCATACACATATACATATACATATACATATACATACACATACACACACACTAGAGGCCCAGTGCACAAAATTTGTGCACTTGTGGGAAAGAGTACCTCAGCTTGGCCTATGCCCTCAGGGGATGTCTGACCAACAGGGAGTGGGCCTAAGCCAGCAGTCAGATACCCTCAGGGCTGCCTCGGAGGTGGCAGAGGATCCTGCCATCACTGCTGTGCTCGCCAGTCTTGAGCCTGGCTTCTGGATGAGCGGATCACCCCTGTGGGAGTGCACTGACCACCAGTGGGCAGCTCCTTTATTGAGCATCTGACCCCCGGTGGTCAGTGCATGTCATAGTGACTGGTAGTTCTGCTGTTTGTCCATTTGTATATTAGCCTTTTATTACATAGGATGGATGGATATATATATATATATGGTGTCTTTGGATATTTCTGCTCTTATCAATGTTGTCCTGATCTTTAAAAACTTAATGGTCACATGATTTATCTTGACCTCAAATTCCTAGGGAAGAGAAGGAAGTGGGGCATTTCAGAATAGTGTGGCCATAACTATGTGAATACCCCCAACTACTGAGAAAGGACTTGTCTCCATCCCCCTTGGGTCGGCCTGCTCCAAAGCTTCCTACACACATCTTCAGGTTCATTTTCCAGCAACATCACTTTAAGATACTTTCTAGTGGGTTCCATGGCCTCCCCAAGTCATAATCTGCCCTCTACCCATCTTTCTATCTGACTTCCCATGTGACAACCTCTGCCCCAGGAAACGTGGACTCACTGACATCAGAGAATACAGCCTGCACTGTTCCATTGTGTTCTTGCTCGCACCCTTCCCTATACTTTGGAAAAGTTAAATTCTATCTGTCTTTCAGAATATCGCTCACATTCCACCTTCTTTTGACGTTTCCTGATATACCAGTCACGGCTGACAACTGTCTCTGTTTTCCGTGACCTGGGCCTGCTCAGAGCACAGGTATCTGATTTCTAACAGAGTTCGTAACCATGCTGCAAAATTATTCACTTTCCCCTCATTTCAATGAATTCTATCTACTGAATATTTATCCCACTAGTTTTATACAAGGGACAATTTCTTAATCCTCCAAAAAAAAAAAAAAACCCACCCCACTTACATTTTCAAGAAAGCATGTTAAACTGGTCTCTCCTGGTCACCTACTGCTGGGGGACACTGGAGGCAAGGGACGGCTGCAGGGCGCATCAGCCCGGGGGCAAGTGTGTTGGGTTTGAGGCTGGGACAGTGTGGTTTGACTGACTCCCTTGGTTCTTCTGCTTTTTCACAGCTTTCCCTTCTTCTTTCACAAACCACGTGTTCTTTAAAACGCAGGTGTTTCTCCCATGGCTCTCCTGGCAGCAGCGTGAGAGTTTGGTTCCATTTGTTTAGTTAAGAATGAATAAACAGGACAGAGTTAAGGCCTCTGATGTGGGCACAGGAGGGGTGAATTATTTTCCTTATGATATTTCACTATCTGGGGGAGCACACAATGCATTTTTTATGGCTTATCTACCACAGTTCTTTGCACATTTTAGCCTATCAATACATGTTTTGTAAATGAAATTAAAAGTAGCTAATAGACCAAACCAGCTCTAACAAGAGCCACCAGTCCAGGGCTCTGGTACCTGTCACTCCAGTCAATGACCTAACCATCGCCACCTGCACACCACACCCTTCCAAATACTGACACGCACAGGTAGCTGCAGATAATGTCTGTTTATAAGAACCATATGTGTTTCTGAACAATTATTTATTTAATACTTTTAAAAAACTAAGCTTTGTGCCGAAACCGGTGTGGCTCAGTGGATAGAGCGTTGGCCTGCGGACTGAAGGGTCCCAGGTTCGATTCCGGTCAAGGGCATGTACCTTGGTTGTGGGCACATCCCTAGTAGGGGGTGTGCAGGAGGCAGCTGATTCGATGGTTCTCTCTCATCGATGTTTCTAGCTCTCTATCCTTCTCCTTTCCTCTTTATGAAAAATCAATAAAAAATATTTTTAAAAAATAATAAAAAACTAAGCTTGGAATGTCTTTCTACAAAGCATAATATTGAACTTGTTACCTATTTTAAAACTAATGCAGAACTTATGTTTACAAGAATTGTTTTTATGCACTTATTTAAAGAAAATAGTATTTTGCATTTTGACATTTCCTGACTTAATCAAAGGCTAATTGACCTTAAGAAGCAGAACATTTGCTGAGGTGTCTGTGAAAATGCTGAGAAACTAGAGGGGTTAGCCTTGTGAGAGAAGAAATTAAATATATGCAATGACTGAACTAAAACACAATGAGGAGCTACCTGTGCGTGTCAGTATTTGGAAGGGTGTGGTGTGCAGGTGGCGATGGTTAGGTCATTGACTGGAGCGACAGGTAAAAGAGCCCTGGACTGGTGGCTCTTGTTAGAGCTGGTTTGGTCTATTAGCTACTTTTAATTTCATTCACAAAACATGTATTCAGCCTACTAAAGGAAGAGAAGGCTGAATGGAAAAGAAAAGAAGAAAGAATGAGCATCTACGCTACTGGATGCAAATCATTTAAAAAGCCATAATGATTGCGGGTTAGCATATAGGAAATTGGTTGTAGATCTGAGAACCGCAGTAAGAAATTGATAACCACTGAGATTTGTTGGGCTAGCATGCTACTCCAGCTAAAGGTGGTTTGCTAAATCTTCCGAATGAGTCTCAGAGCAGCATCGCTGTAAATGAGAAAACTGAGGATCAATATTAATTCACCTGCTCAGATTGGCCTGTGTGGCAAGCAGCGGAATGAGCTCCAAGCCAAGGATGTCCAAACCCAGGGCCACCTGCTTACCGTGCGGTGCGCCCTTTCTGGCCGAAGGCCGGGGGAGAGCAGTTCTCCAGGGACAGAGGCTGCAATTCGCAGCGCCCGGCAGTAAAACGTGCTGGTGGCAGCCGAGTCCTGCGCTTGTGGTTAGCCGCACTGTCATTACACTGCCTCCCACGAAGAAGGAATCACGTGTTTGTGCGTGCTCGCATATTAGATGGGACGTGTAGCTTTGAAAGTAACTCCCATAGCTTGTGACTCGAGTGATAACACACGAGCTAGCACAAAGCCCTGTGCTACGCAACTACTGCTGCGGCCACTTTCTGTGATTATGTATCTGAGAACTCACACCTGTCTGTCCACAGCCGGTCAAAGAACCAGGGCCATGTCCTAGGGCCGGGGTCGGCAAACTTGTTGGTCAACAGAGCCAAATATCAACAGGACAACGATTGAAATTTCTTTTGAGAGCCACATTTTTTAAACTTAAACATCTTCTAACGCCACTTCTTCAAAATAGACTTGCCCAGGCAGTGGTATTTTGTGGAAGAGCCCCACACGCAAGGGGCCAAAGAGCCGCACGTGGCTCGAGAGCCACAGTTGGCCGACCACGGCCCTAGGATAATGCTTTAGGGGACGTCAAGGATCCTAGAGACTGTAAGCCAGCTCGTTAGCCGATCTCACATCACTGTGCCGATTTCACTGTTCTATCACTGACTTCCTTCCGGGAGTCCGGACCACCCAAAATGAACAAACAGCCTGTACAGAAATAAGAGCAGACAGTCTTTTTGCAGCCTAACCCTGCCTGCCTGTGCCACCCCTGCCATGTACGCAACTTTGTCAACTCCAGCCTTTCCCCACTGCGACCTATGTCCCTTCCTGCCTGCTCAGATCCTAGCAGATTCCAGCTAACTCTCCAGCTCTGGATACCATTTCCCATGACCCTGCATGGACGGTGTCTCCCAGACAATGGAGAGAGAGAAGTCAACATGGAACCAGTTGGCCAACCAACTGATCAACCAACCACAACATACAAGAAACCATCCACTTTTATATGTATCAGTGGCTAGTTTAACTCCAAGGAGCAGCCTCCTCTAAAACCATCTTCCCATCTCTCTAAGGCCCTGGCCCTGCTTGATTTCCCATCAAAGCACATACTAAGGCATCTGACATGTCATAGATATTCTTATAGCTTATTGGCTGCCCCCACACGCGTTAGATGCTAAGGTCTAAAGGACAAGGGACCTTTATCTCCAACACCTGCAGCAGTGCCTGAGACAAGGTGAGGACCACATACACATACTGTGATAGAAAGGCACTTGTCACACCCCTCTCTGATGTTTATTTTCATCACCCCGAGGTTCACCTGAGCCTCATTTAACTCAAAAAAATTAAGAGAAAATACACTCTTGTTCACACCCAGGATGACTCTGGGGGTCTGTATTATTCTCCACTTTTCCCATTCCCCAACATGTATAGTGGGCGACCATCACACGTTTTCATCCCATTTCACATTCTTTCCCATAGTTTCATTTTCCCGCAGTGGTTTCACATTTGTTGACGTAGTAGCACTTTGTAGGGATCTGAGCTATTGGAACGTAAGGACAATCTAATTTTGACTAGAGAAAGAAGCCAGAATGGTGACTAATATTTACTGAGTGTTTATTAGGTATCATGCTAAGTCCTCTGAGCTCATTCTCACACAAGAAACCCAGGAGATAGGTATTATTATTATTATCATCATCCCTATTTAGCAGTTCAGGAACTGAGGAGGAAGTAATGTACCTAAGGTGATATGGGTTGTAACTAACAATCAGGTCCTACTGACAGCAACGTCTGTGCTCCTGAGGAAGAAAGGAGGGAGCCCGGCCTGCCGGTGTTGACCCATAGACCAGGAGGTCAAGGTTCAATTCCCCATCAGGGTTCATGCTCAGGTTGCAGGCTCCACCTCCAGTAGGGGGCCTGCAGGGACAGCCAATCAGTGAGTCTGCTTCCTCATTAATGTTTCCATCTCTCCCTCTCCCTTCTCTGAAATCAATAAAAATATATATTTTTAAAGGAGGGAAAAAGAGAAGGGAGAAGGGATGGGGGCTGTATTTGTGTATATCTAAGAAAATTCAAGTCTTTAAAAAAGATTTTTTTTTAAACTATCATTTCAATGTGAGTTTGGAGCTAGAGAGTTTCTGAATGATAATGATGAAGTAATTTCTGCAGTAAAAATGAAAGTGCTTTAACTTCATAGGTTTATAGTCGTAACACCTGTCACTGGACAAACGCAGGGTAAGGGTTAGATGAGTCTCTGGCACAGGGTGCCCCGGAATCCTTATCGCGCCCTCTCCCTGGAGTGATAAAAGGACCACGATGAAAGGAATAGCTCTGTTCCAGCCACACCTCTTTTTTTTTTCTTGCAAAAGTTCAACCAAAAGCAGCCTGCCAAATGCAAATCCAATTCCTTGCTTAGTAATTGTGTTCTCACCAATGGGAGTAATGGAAACCCGGGCTGTATGTGGAGGAAATAAGTGAACTTTGCACGAGTCCCAAGTTCAATGCCAGGGATCTGGGTTCTGAGGGAGCCCACATAAGGCACCACCTCTGGGGAAGCTGGGAAAAGGAGGTGGAGGGGCGGGAACAGAGAGGTGTGAATGGGTGATCCAATGGAAGCAGAAGACCACCTACTTCCAAGTTTGCCCAGGACTGTTCATGATGACCTTGAGTGAGGTCTACTTCCTGGTTTGGGAGAAGCCACTGTTCCACTGGGTGGCCACCCTTCGTGGGATGAGGTGAAAGGGTCTCATGCTTCCGTTCTTCCATGGAGATGGTGGCTCTGCACAGTTTGGGAAGGAGTTCTTGCCCAGTTTTTCAGCAGTGACTGTCTTGTCCTTCACACAAGTCCCTTCAAACCTCTTACCTGAAATATTTTTAGTTCAAAAGTGTCATGTTTTGGAGACCTGTGATAAGAGAAGTAGGCTCTTGTTTCTACTCCGGCCTACTTTGCGGCCTGGGTAAGTCATTTAACCACCCTGGTCTTGTTTCTGTACCATAACTCAGGGGATTGGCATGTAATCATCCCATGTACTGGGTAATTACATCCAAGACAAACGCCAACCTGGGTGGTGTTAGAGGGAGCTGGACTCAGACTCATCTGAGGATTACTTCAGTGACTGCACTTCCGGGCTTGGTAAACCATGCCAATGTCTCTTCCTCTCAATAATGCGGACCAGTGACGTCACGTTTTCTTTAGTGTGTAACCGGTTTGCGTTGGTCGTGAGTTTGGTGTCTTCATGGTGACGTGTAAGAATGAAACCATGACTACAGAAACTGTCCAGATAGGAAAAGCTTGGATTCTGGTTTTGCTTTCTTGGGGCCAGGTACCCAGGAGAATTGGTTGCTGGGAACACATCACAGGAATGACCCCGACTTTGTACCCTCCTATCGAAACGTGCGTTGTTGAACTGTGACAGGGAGCTGTACCCAGCTTTTATATTGGAAATATGGGAAACTCTTCATGGTACTCCCCGAGTTCAAATCGCGGCTTTTCCACATATCGCTGTGTGCTCTTCTTAGTCAAGATATTTGTTAGAATGTAAACTCATTTTAAAAATAAAGTAATAAGTACATTTTCAAAACATTCCGACAATGGCCGCTGATGAGCCTTCAGAAAATTTCTAGGCATACACAACGGATTTTCCATTTTTTGCACAAATAGATTGGGCTACCCACAAGGTTCTCTTTACCTCTATTAGTAGCTCTTAAAAACATTACCATTTTCTTGTGGGCTTGCCAGAATATCCTTGGTGTGGATAGGGCATGTTTAGCGAAGCAGCCCTGTTAACACACAGGTGACTTTCTCTTTGGGGCTGTCACAGAACAATGCTTGCTCCCTCGTGCACATCGGCGGCAGCAGGGTAAGTTTCTAGAAGAGAAGCTGCTAGGTCCAAGGTTAAGGTCATGTTCCGTTTCCTAAGAGCCTTGGATTCTTCAGGGCTGTGCACAGTGGCCCATCACCACTTCCTCGGAGGTTTCCTGGGAGGATGACAGGAGAGGAGGCTGCGGGTGAAGGTGATCCCTCCTGTTACGGAGACCACTGTCTATGAACATCACGGTGGCTGGCCATGGGCATGTGCTCGGGGCACATAAGAACACACAGGAAACCCCAGCATTTGGCATGTGCCTGTTTTAAACTCCATTGTTGAACTCGTGAAATCTCTGGAGGGCAAGCTGAACATTTTCACACGCACACAGACTTGACCTTAACCATAAATACTGCTTTCCTCGCCCAATCCAGGTGCTTGACTTGACAGTTGCCTCTCTGCACACTAATATTCCAGGGGGTCCCCCTGCATACTCCAGGGGGTTCCCCTGCACATCCCAGGGATCCCTGCACATCCCAGGGGATCATATACATCCCAGGGGTCCCACACATCCCAGGGGATCACACACATCCCAGGGGTCCCACACATCCCAGGGGATCACACACCTCCCAGGGGGTCATGCACATCCCAGGGGATCCATCCAGGGGGTCCCCCCGGGGCGCACCAGGCCGAGGCCAGCTCCGGCGTGTCCTCCCGGCACGGGTCTGGCTCCCCAGCGGGAACCGGCCGCTCGAGCTGGGCCATGGATTACTGATGAGCCCGCACGCCCGGCTCTGAAACGGTTCTGACAAACAACATGGACACCCCCCGCCTCCCTTCCACTCCGGCCAAGCTGCCCTTCCGACCGCCGGGGGCCCCGAGGCGCGGCGCATGGACCAGAAGTCCGGGAGGAGGTTCCCGGGGCCCGAAGCCCGGCCCGCTGAGTCCGGGCAGAACCTTCCGGAAGGGCCTGGCGGCCCGGGAGGCCATTGCTCCGCTCGGCCCGGCTGCTGAGTCCGCACGGCCCTCTCGCGGCCAGGGCATCCGGCCCGAACCCCCCATCGCCGCCCCGGCCCGAACCCCCCCGCCGCCGGCGCCCCGGCCCGAGCCCCCCGCCGCCGGTCTCCGGGCGGAGCGGCCCCGCGGCTCCCGCGGCTCCCGCGGCCTGAGGGAGCCGGGCTCGGCGGCAGCGGCGGGCGGAGCCCGGGCGGGAGCAGAGGCGGCGGGGCCGGGCCGGGCCGGGCGGCGGGGCCGGGGGGCGGGCCGGGGGCGGGGGCCGGGCCGCGGGGCACCTCTCCGCCCCGGGCGCGCTTCCGCCGGCCGCACGGCCCTGGAGCTGCCGGAGGGCGGGCGCCGCACGGGAGTTCCGGGAGCGGCGGGAGCGGCCGGGCCCGAGTCGCCCAGCGCCCACTCGGGGCCGGGCTGAGCCGGAGCCGCCGCCATGGCCGCCAAGGTGAGGGGCGCGCGGGGCCCGGGGGGTGGGGGGGTCGGCCCGGGAAGCGGAGGGGCCGGTCACGCGGGGCGACGGCCTTCGGGGACCCGCCGGAGGGCGGGGGGTCGCGGGCGGGGCTCCGCGGCGCCGCCCGCAAAGTTTGCGCGTGAGCGGGGCCGCGGCCGGGCCGGAGGGGGTCCCGCAGCGCTGCTCGCCCCGAGCGGCCCCGGCCCGGGACCCGGGAACGTGGGGCTGCAGCCGGGCCCGGCCGGGGGACGGAGCCGCACATGAGCCCCGCGCTCCCGCTTCCTTCGTTTTCCGTGTATTTTCCACTTTCTCGGGGTTTGGCTGCCTTTTCGGGCGGAGCGGCGGTTCCACGCGATCAGCGCGGGTGGAGACGGCTGTTCCCGGGGGGCGTTCGCGGGGGAGACCCGGGCCGGCGTTCGCCGCGGAACTCGGACTCGGGCTGGGGCAGCGGCCGCCACGGGGCCGGTTCGGGGCCGGTTCGGGGCCGGTTCGGGGCCGGTTCGGGGCCGGTTCGGGGCCGGTTCGGGGCCGGTTCGGGGCCGGTTCGGGGGTCGGCGGCCACTCCGCCGCTGAGGCTGCAGGGGGCGCCCTCCCCGCCCGCTCTCAGAGGCCTTTCCCGGCTCTGGACGGACAGCGGGAAGCCGGAGTCCGCCCGCTGAGCCCGGCGGGACCCTCCCGGAGCTGGTCACGTGGGGTGAGGCTGGACGGACTTTTGCAAGTGGTTTTTGCCATGCGCCCTTTGTACACATGGGCACCCCTTATAGACATCAGCCCCCTTTATAAATAAACAAACATGGGCACCCTTTTTTAAAAAAAAAAATGTTTTATTGATTTTTTACGGAGAGGGTTAGAAAGCTAGAAACATCGATGAGAGAGAAACATCGATCAGCTGCCTCCTGCACACCCCTTTCTGGGGATGTGTCCGCAGCCAAGGTCCATGCCCTTGACCGGAATCGAACCTGGGACCCTTCAGTCCGCAGGCCAACGCTCTACCCACTGAGCCACACCGGTCAGGGCACCCTCAGCACCCCTATAGACAGACACCCTTCATGGACACCAGCACCCTCCTGCGTATTTATGTTTGAGATCTCCGAGTTTCTGGGGGTTGCTTTTTGCTGTTGAGTTTCCGTCGGGGAGCGGGGGAAGGGGTGGGACATTTGAAGGCCCTGGGGCAGATCGGGCGGCCGCTGTCCTCCGGAGGGAGCTCAGAAGTCCCCGGACACTGTCTCCACGGCAAATCTTCCCCCAGGAGCCTGCCCGCCGGCGGCACGGTGACAACTGCCTTTTGTTAACGTGTTGGTGTCTCCGCTCTTCCTCGTTTCTGTCGGATGTGACGGAACTTGCCGTCTTTTAAAACATGTATGATTTGGGTTGATCTTCCCAAAACAAAGCTGAGGTCAAGTCAAGGATTCCTAAGGAAATTTGATTCGGGGGGCTGTTGCTGCACGTTTGGGAGATTACCAGGAACACGGCCAGACACCCACCTCGCAGCTGGCAGAGCTGTGGGCACCACCCCGGGCGGGCAGTGTGTGGCATTGCTGGCGCTGACCCGCTAACCAGGCCCCAGGTCTGTCCTGTAAGTGGGCCCGCTTAGCAGCTACTCTGCTCCCCCCAAAATAAGACAGTGTCTTATATTAATTTTTGCTCCCAAAGATGCGCTAGAACTTTATTTTTTTTTTTGAGGGGGAAATGCCTTATATTACAGCGAGTAGGTCTTATTTTCAGGGGATGTCTTACTTCCGGGGAAACAGGGTAGTTCAGGTGCACACGGGGGAGTTTTGCTGGACGGCTACACCTGAACCTGGTTTTCCGCCCCGGGGAGAGGGGGTGTGGTGGCTGTGTGACACCGGAGGGGGACTGCTGCATCTCAGCGCGCAGCTTCCTCCCGGCGCTCCGGGCACCGCTGCGGGCACAGTGCAGCGCCCGGTAATCGCTGTCACACATGGACTCACTCCCTTGTGGACGTGGTGACAAACCCTTCCTTTTTTTAAAAAAGGAAGAGCAAGGAAGTGCGTAATAGAAGTGCGTAAACCTGCCTCCGTTTTCTGCTTTTCCTCCTTTCTGGTGACTCTTAGAGCAGACCACACAACTTTCCCCGTCCCCTCCGCCCACTGCCCGCACGCTGCCCTCGCCAGCAGCTGACCGGTTCGGGCTTTTCCGTCCCTTTCATTTCTAATGGGGAGGTGGGGGGACATTCTTTTCCTAACTGATAACAGCCTGTGTTCTTAAAACGCGAGACTCACCCAGCACTCGGGGCCTCTCAGTGATGACAGGTCAGTTCGGGACCTGCACGTGGTCGGTAGTCCTGGGTTTCCCTTGGAATTTGCAGAGAATGGCGTTGCTTCTCTTAGATACGATTTTCTTGCGGATTATGCCTACATGTTTTCTTGAACATGCATTTACCTTCACACGATCATGATGTTTGAAAGCCTTTTTCTGGTACACTCAGAATAGAAAGGAATTATCTTTGAGAGAAAAACTTGAATTGGTCAATTCTTCACTCCCCAAGGAAGTTAATTAGTAACTGCATATTTTAAAAGGATTATCTGTTCTTTGAATCTCATCTTTCCCTGTATGCTGAGTTCAGCTGCGTCTCTGAGGCCAGTCCAGTCTGATTTACCAAACCCAGGCAAAGGCTCATTCGAGGGTGAGAAGTCTCGACTTCCGTTAGAAGCTTCAGAAGGTTATATTTTGACACAGTCCTATGGTGAACTTAGGAGTAAGTTAAGTTTTATGTATTACCTCTTGGAAAATAAATGATTTTTTTTACCCACACTTATTCAAAGGGACATGAAATAGCTAATGAAAGTTAATCCATAGCTGTATAACTTAGTTGTAATTTCCATTTCAAAGTTAACCTTTCGTAACTAATGTGGACCCTTGTGTGCTTACGTAGTCACTTTTAGGATTAATCATTATAACAGGAGTCCCTGATGCTGTTTTAAAAAGAACTTTCCTTTCCAGCGCCAGTGTCTGAAGTCACACGTTGGTGGTGTGGGGGCGGGATGTTGAAATACTGCTCAGGACTGTTCCCTACTGGGCAACAGAGAACAGTGTAGAAGGGATACTTGGTGGTCTCCTCTGAGCAAAAGCCTCTTTATCCGGGGAAAAAAGGAATAGAAATAGCTTCCTAAAGAGTCTTCATGGTTAAAGTTGGTTTGGAAAGTTAAAAAAAAAAAGTAGTGTGGAAAATGCTAACCATTCCATTTTGCATAACAGTAATATTTTAAAAAGTGTCTTAGTAAATATATCTGGGCAGTTTTTGTAGAGTCGGAAAAATTTGATGACAGTTTCTTATTAAAGAAGGAGCAGATTAGAAATCATGAACATTTTGCTGTTTCCCGCTCCCTGTGTTTATACTGACCGTCTGAAAATTAAATTCGAGTTGCACTTTAATTGCCCACCTAACATAACTTTGCAGATGCTGCTCTTTCTTTTCTGGAATGCTGTTCTCTGGCTCCCCCTCCCCCCGGGTGCCTTCTTTTTTAGACTTAAGTCTCAGCTCAAAGCATCCCTTCCTCCGGAAATCATTCCTCACCTGCCCAGCCCTTGAGGTCACACGTGTCCCTGCGGCCATTTCAGGTTGTGTCTGTGACGAGCGGCCGTCTCTTGTGAGGTCCCGTCAGCAGACACGGGCCCTGACTGGGGCCCGAACCGGCGACCTGTTGGTTCGCGGGGCGATGCCCAGTGCTGAGCCACCATGGCTGGGCTGGGCTGTTTCCATGGGGCGTTTTTGCTGCCTTACCTTCCAAATCACTGATTTGATCAAGTCCTCTCATCTACTTTATTCGTTATTTCAGTTGCGCTCTTCATTTCTGACTGGGTCTTTTTTATGTCTCCCATCTCCGTTTTTACGTTTCCTACCTGGGAAGTTTCCACCAGGTCACTGGTCATCTTTATGACCAGTCTTTTCAACTCTACACCTGACAGATTGCTTGTCTCCTTTTTGTTTAGCCTTTTTTCTTTTTCTTTCTGGAGCCTTGTTCTTTCAGCAGGGACGTGCTTCTCTGTCTCCTCATTTTGCTTGCCTCCCTGCATGTGTTTCTGTGCGTTAGGCAGTGTTACGTCTCCCCGTCTCGGGAGAGTGGCTGATGTAGCAGGTGTCCTCTGGGGCCCAGCGCACAGACCCTGGTGCGCTGTGTGAGGCCCCCGGCTGTAGGTGAGCCTTGGTGGACTGCGTGTGGCTGTCGGGAGCAGGGTTGGCCCTCGGGCTAATTGGCTGTGAGGACCGGTGGCGACTCCAGCAGAGGAGCTGTTGACGGGAACCCTGTGGGGCAGGACTCGCTGTGGTGTTTCTGCTGCGTCTACCCTTTGGGCTGTCCTTTGTGGAGGAGGTTGGTGGGTCTGATGCGGGCCGTTGGGTGTGTGGTTGTGCCTTTGGGAGGGGCCCTGGTGCGGACAGGGTCAGCTTCGGCCTGTGCCCTGCCCAGGGCCACGAGTGCTGGGCCCGATAAGCTGACTGGGCGAGGCTGAGCTGCATATCGAGGCCAGCTGCCACTCGTGTTGGGCTTGTGGTTGCTCCGTGAGAGATAAGGGGCACCTGGAGACTAGATGCCTCCTGTTTGGGGTTTGTGAACCTTAGAGAGGTTTTAGGAAAGTTCTCACCATGAGCCAAGACTGGCATTTGTATGGAAAAGCCACTGGAAGCGGCTTGGGTGTGTCCGAGAGTGGGGCGGGGTGTGGTCTTGGAATGACCAGGGCAGGGCAACCAGTGTCATCAGGTTGATGGGGACTCAGATACGGCCGGGTGGAGGCTGGAGACTGGAGACCCGGATGTGGCTGGGTGGAGGCTGGGTGGGGGAGGGCTCCAGAAAGAAACAGTGGCCTCTGCCAGCACTTCCAGCCTGGAGCGTGCTGCCCCTCCAGCCCTTGCCCGGAAGCCGGACAGTTCAGCTCCTCGCCCTCCGTCCCTGGTGCCCTTCGAGCTGCTGCCCCGGCTCTGGAGCGGGGGGGGTTAGTCTGAAGTCAGAGCAGCCCCTTTAAGAAGAATGCCTGAAACTCTAGCAGCCCTCTATCTCAGCTCCAATCGCCCCTGGGTTTTTGTTTTGTTTTGTTTAACGTATTTTTATTGATTTCAGAGAGGAAGGGAGAGGGAGAGGGAGCTAGAAACATCAATGGTGAGAGAGAATCTTTGATGGGCTGCCTCCTGAACCCCCAGACACGTGCCCACAGCCCAGGCAGTGCCCTTACTGGGGATTGAGCTGTGACCCCCACACCTGCAGGGCGGAATGGGACTTCTCTTCCTGCCCCTGGGACCCTGGGCTGGGGGGGTCTTTCTGGGGCCGGGACCCTCAGGGGTGACTTCCACAGCAGAGGTATTTTTAACTGCGTGTTTGAGTGGGCGACCAGCCCGGGTTGGTCTCCAGGCCCAGCAGGGCCCCCTCTGCTCTCCGGTACAAGATTCCGGTCAGCTGGCGGCAGGGCTTCCGGTGACGGCTGTTTCAGCTGTAATGTTGGGGTGGCTGCGGGAGGAGGTGGGAACATTGGCCTACTCCACCTTTTTTGACTGAAAGCCCAAAAGTATGTTTAAGTTTTAAAAGTAGAGGATTGCTCTTTGTCTTTGTGTTAGTAATTCCTAACTTAATTGCATTGTGATCAGATGATCTGATTGATACTAATACCGTATCTGAAAATTGGTTGAGGCTAACTTTGTACCTAGCATATAAGCATATATTCCACTTGCACAATATACATGTATACATAGTATAGATACATGTATATACTCTAACTGAACACATGTGTGTGTTCTGTGTGTGCCCGTTAGATTGAGCTTACATTAAGTTACGCCTTGCACATCTGTTTTCTTACTAACTTGATGGACATGTTAAATGGTGGCTTTTAAAAAGTTTCTGAGTTTAGAATTAATGTTATCGTCCAGGTGACTTGAACTTTTTATCATTATGCAGTGATGCTCATTAGAATACTTTTTCCCCTCGAAGACCATTCTGCCTAACGTTACTGTGCTTCCACCAGCTTTCTTTGGGTAAATATTTGCCTGAATATTTCAGCATGTCGCGGACTTTTCCCTTTTTATCTGGTCTGGCGCTTTGTAGCTAGAAAGTGTTGTCTGCTTTTATTTGTGTTTACCGATGTGCTTGGATTTCTGGCTGTCACAGATTAATTGAAACCCCAGACCCCTCCCTTTTTTTTACTTCTTTTCCCCCTTCTCCACTCTGGGGAAGGTTTGTCGGACACACTGCCGTTCCTCCTTCAGTGGTCATCGTGAATGTATGTGACCACTTCTAAGTTAGAGTCTGAAATTCCTCAAGATTATCGCCCTCTCTCCCCAAACAGCCAGTTACGGCCTGGTATTTGAGTTCTCTCTTTCCCACCGCAGATGATACATTATTTTAATTCTTTCACAGTCAGTGTTTGTTTCGATCTGATCGCATTTGACCCTACCTGTGCTCACTGTGCCTTTTCACAGCCCAGTTCTTCTCTCTGGGGTAGCTGTCTTTCTGCCTAACGTGAGTTCTGTGACATTTCCGCTAGGGAAGATCTGGTGATGGTAAATCTCCTCGGCGTGAAAATATATTTCGCCTTATTCTCGAAATGCCAGTTTCCTGCGTTCAGAATCCTAGGTTGGTGGCATTTTCCCTTGGCACGTTTGAAGGTATCAGTCGCCTGTCTTACTGGCTTTCCAAGTTTCCGCTAGGAAGTTAGCCCCGGAGACCGTTCCTGTGGAGACGGTGTGACTCCCCTCTGCCTGTGCCCAAGACCCTCTCTGTGTCTTCAGTGCCCGCAGTGTCACGGGGTGTGCCGCGTGCCCCTCATCCACAAGCTCGGGGTTTAGTGGGTGGCGGGGGGTTTCGGTGGCGGGGCGGTGCAGCTCAGCAGAACTTCCCGTGATGCTGCAGGCCTCTCCGTGCGGTCCCGTGTGGCAGCCGCCCGCCACAGGTGGCCAGCAAGGACTTGAACGGTGGCCATTGTGACCGAGGAACTTTGTTTTCATTCTTAACTGGCCACGCTGGCTAGTGGCTGCTGTCCTGGGGGTCACAGTCGTAGAAAATTCCTAGTGATTATTATTTCATGAATACTGCCTCCCCCCCCCTTTTTTTTTTGCTGGCGCTAGAATTAGCATGAAAATGTCCAGCAGACACAAAACTTCTTAACTCTCCACCTGTCATGTTTTCTTGGTGCTGAGCTCTGGACACAGTAAACCCTTGATTCTGCAGATCTCAATTCAATGGACTTCGGGTTCCATGGGCAAAATTTCTGGTCCATCTGTCATATGTGGAAATTAACATCCTATTAATTTTAAAATGCTCTTAACCAAGATTAGCTTATAACTAAATTAACAGGTTTTTTTGTTAACAACTCACTGTTACTTTTAACATATTTTAGCAAATAAGCCATATATGTTGGAGAAAACACTGTAGTAACTTCACTGACATAAATCATTACTACATACCTACCCCTATAGTCTACATATTAAATCCAAGAGGTGCAACACTTACAAGCGATGTTTGACATATGGTTAGCACATGATCGTACGGCATTGCGCTAGACTTTCTGCAGCAGCTTTAAAGCATGCTGGCTGGTTTTCTTTTTTAAAAAAATATATTATTGATTTTTTTACAGAAAGGAAGAGAGAGGGATAGAATTAGAAACATCGATGAGAAAGAAACATCAATCAGCTGCCTCCTGCACACCCCCACTGGGGATGTGCCCTCAACCAAGGCACATGCCGACGCTCTATCCACTGAGCAAACCGGTTTCGATCACCTGAGAGAATTTTAATATCTCTATCGAAGTCACTCCAGAGAGGACTGGTCTTTGCTTACGCCATTCTCCTGGAGATGCTACCTCCTTGGCTTGAGTCCTGGCTTAACGTTTCTCCAGCCACACTGGGTAGCATCAACACGGACCCCCGATCTCAGTGAAATCTCCCCTTATTCCCTGCTCTGTGTCAGTGGTAAGTTTCCTGCTGTTCCTTTTGTACAACAGGCTCTTCTCTCTTACCCTGTGTTTCCGTCTCTGGGCCCCGCTTCAGGCTTGGTCCAGGAGTCCCCCTGCCCCCCCCCCCCCCCCCCCCCCCCCCCCCAGCACAGCCTTCAGAGTGGATCCAAACAGGGTCTCCGGAGTTTGCAGGAGACTCCGAGGGCAGAATCCTGCCGCTCTCAGCTCATCTCTCTCCCAGGGTTTCTGCTCTCGCCCCCCACCCCCACCCTCCAGATCCTTTCCTTTTGTGCTGACTCAGAAATGCGTTTTAAAGGGGGCATATTGTGTTTGTGTGTCTTTTGGTTTAATATTTTATTCAGTGCCTCAGTGTTTCACTGTGATGTTGGTGGACATATCGGCCTGCTGTGTTTGCCAAAACAAAACCCAAGTTAGAGCATCTTTATAATAGATTGTGAAGGAACGGAAGGAGTGCGCACAAAGGCTTAATCTGTTTTTGGAAGAAAAAGGCACAATTGTTAAGCATTTCAGTTGAAACCAAACCTGAGGCCAGGCGATCAGAATAACAGACTGCGGGCATTTCACTGCCTAGTTGACACATCTTCTCCCTTTTGATTTTTAAAAACACCCGTTAGAGTTAGCCCACCTGTCCGCTCGCAGGCAGTGTACGTACAGTGCTGACGGGCGTCACTCAGGATGACTCGACTTTCCAAGCTGTCTTAGCGTCTGAAAGCCGGGTCAGGCGGCGGCGTCACCTGCAGGACGGGGCCCAGAAGTCGGGGCTGGCACCGGCGTCAGTCCCCGGCTCGTCTGAACTCGGGTGAGCTCAGTGTCAGGCCTCAGGCCCCCATGGATGCCATCGGAGCGGCCTGGGCCTGGTCCTCAAAGGGCACTGCCCCAGCTGGAGTGTCCTAGAGGAGGGGGCTCCTGGTGTACCCCAAGCCAGCAAGGCTTTCAGAGGAGCTGAGTCTTGAAATGTCTTTTTTCCCTTCAATCCACTGATCGGATTTAACCCTTACTCTATCACATCAGTCTCTTTTAAAATACCTGGTTTGCGAGTGCAGTCTTCGCCCTGTAGGGTCTCGGAGACTGAATTTGACAGACATTTCCGGGGATCCTGTGTGCCGCTTGATGCTCGGGGTAAGGCAGCTAAGCTTTGGATGCTTCCCTAAGAGAGCTGAGACCCAGACATTATGGAGCTATTTCACCTGAACCAGCTAGATGCCAGGTTCCGTGTGTTTTCTAATGCAGAGTCACAGAAGAGGGCTTGGAAATGGAGAAATAGGTGTTGATAGTAATTGTTTCTCTCAGGGTGGCTGCCATTAACAGCTTATTTTTCAGCTTTTAGCCTGTTTTGTGTTCTCAAGATTTTGGATAATGAGTAATTATTGTTTTAGTAATAAGGAAGAAAACAGGTTCACTTTTTAAAATTTAAAAACTTACTGACACTAACCAGGCATCAAAAGCAGAATCCCAAACTTACCCACCTTCTGTTAATTGGTTTTGAATTGACTAAGATGAAAAAATGTTTCTAATTAATTTTCATTTATAAGTGGCATGTCAACAGAAAAAAATAGAAAAATGCTAATGAATTCAGTATTACAAATGGAAACTTAGATATTTATTTAACTTAAGTAGCATATTTTCTTACTTTCCAAAGGAGAAAAAAGTATGTTATTTTAACTTTTAAAATCAACTGAAAACTTACTGAATAATCAATCACCTTTGAACCTGAAAGTTTTGAAAATTGCAGCTTTGTAAGCACGTTTGTGACTTCACCTGCTTCCCCGCATCCTTCCATTGGATCCCGAGAGGAAGCGGAGCAGCCAGGCTGCGGCTCAGCAACAGTGTTTTCGTTTCCGTCACTTCTGTGCTTTCTTCACCTTCAGACGACTTTAAAGTCAAGTTAAATTTAAGATTTTTTACAGCCTTTTTGTTGCTGTGTCAAAAGTGAGTCTCTGATCTATTTTCCTGCGTTCACTGTCATTGGAAATTTAAGAGTAAAAGTGAATTTATGTCTGTGGAGAGGCCACAGCCTTTTTAAAAAGTCTGTTTTGGGCCCCGGCTGGCTGGCTCCGTGGCTGAGCGTTGACCTATGAACTAAGACAGTGGTCGGTAAAGTCATTAGTCAGCAGAGCCAAATATTAACAGGACAACAATTGAAATTTCTTTAGAGAGCCAAATTTTTTAAACTTTAACTTCTTCTAACGCCACTTCTTCAAATAGAGTCGCCCAGGCCATGGTGTTTTGTGGAAGAGACACGCTCACGGGGCCAAAGAGCCGCATGTGGCTCGCGAGCCACAGTTTGCCGACCACGGAGCTAGGAGGTCACGGTTCAGTTACAGGTTAGGGCACCCGCCTGGATTGAGAGCCGATCCCTAGTGTGGGGTGTGCAGGGGACAGCTGATTCATGATTCTCTCTCATCATTGATGTTTCTATTTCCCTCTCCCTATTGCTTCCCCTCGGAAATCAATAAAAATATTCTTTCTACTCGGTTGTTTTCCCTTCTTGTGATGTTTATTCGCACGCAGGAAGGATTTACTATAAACTGGGATCTGTTAGACCCCAAGATCTAGAGTCTACCTTGACTGTATTCTGGGAGCTTAAACATGTTTTTCTAATTTCAAGTTATTCCTGCGGAACTTTTCAAACTAACATATATTCAATAAGAATATGTATTTACTAGAGACCTGTTGCAGGAAGATTCCTGCAAGAATAGGGCTTCCTGCAACCTGAGCAAAGCTCCCTCCTGTCTCCGCTGCCTCGCTCCCTTCCTTCTCCCTCGCCCCACTTGATTGCTTCTCTGCAGCTTTGCTCCCTTCTGAAGTGCTTGGCTTCCTTCTATGCCTCTTCTGTGCCTAGATATGCAAATTAACCACCATCTTGGTTGGGTTAATTTGCATACTTACTCTGATTGGCTGGTGGGTGTGGCGAAGGTGCGGTTTATTTGCATATTACTCTTTTATTAGATAGTGTTCTTATTTATTTCAGAGAGGAGGGGAGAGGAAGAGAGAGAAACGTCAATGATTTGAGAGAATCATGGATTGGCAGCCTCCTGCACACCCCACACTGGGGATCGAGCCCGCAATCCAGCCCTGTGCCCTTGACAAGAATTGTATCTGGGACCCTTCAGTCCACAGGCTGATGCTCTATCCACTGAGCCAAACCAGCTAGGGCTTCGAATTGACTCTTACCCCAACCTTTACCAACCCAGTTTCCCAAGTTTTGGTGACTGACAATTTGGGCTTGATTCTTTTTGCCATCGCTGTGGTGTGCTGCAATCTAGAAGGGCTCAGGAGTCTGGAGAAGGGCTGCATGTAAATTAATAAATAGACTAGAAATACAAATTTAGCATACATGGGGGAGCCAGAGGAGCCCTGGCTTCAGTAACCAAGTTCTCTCTGACTCTCCAGACCCAGGGCTCTTCACGAGCACAAACTGCCCTAACGCAGAGCAGACATACATATCGAAAGGTGAGGTTTGGTGTACAGTAGGCATTGTCAGGTTGGGGGGAACTGCCTGTCAGGCAGCAGGCACTAATATATGCAGATCTTTAGGTTTGGGGAAAAGCTTTCAGCTATTCCAGCAGCAGGTGATATATTTCAGCCCTGCTGAATGTAGAAGCCCATCAACCTTTTGAGGACTTGTTGCATTTGTGACCTGCTGGAATTAGCTTACAGCAGTGTGGCTTGCTAATTCTGGTAAATTACCCTTCGTACATCGGAACAAGATAAAAGTGAGTCAGTGTTTGAGGCAGACAGGACAAGCGTGTGAATAAGCTAAAAACACATTGCCGCTGCTAGAAAACCTGTGACATGATACCACTCTCTGTGTTTAGCTGGTCCATCATTTTATTAACTTAAAGAATGTCAGAACTGTAAACCTACTTTGGCAGCCCTTGCATTTACTTCCAGTATTTCCAAGACATGTGATCTGAAATTTTCTGTCAAATAGAATCTAAAACTCATTATGTTAGAGATTTTTTAATTTCACTTGAAAATTCTTTTCAACTGATTGGACTGGGATAAGTCCTCATATATAAAAAGATAGTCTGTTAGTCCTTTTGTAGCTCTCTTACCAGTTGGCTTAAAGGGAGCTCGGGATCTTCATAGTGTCCCTTTAATTAGATAATGTCCTTAAGTTTCAAGAAGGGATGAAATAAGACTTCCGTCTGATGGAAAGGTGACAGAGCCTTGCCTTCCCACAGTTAGCTTTGGCGACGAAAGACAAGATCTTTAAAAGATGGTCAGTTTGGTGTGCCGAAGCCCGTCAAGTAGTTTGGCCTCTCGGAATACATACCAAAGCCCCGATCATCGGGCACAGTTCCCTGTGGCCTGGGCACCGTGCTGCTCTCCCGGGGGCTCAGCATGGGCGACACAAGGGCAGGCATGCCCCCACTCTAGGGCAGTTCTGCTTCCTCAGCGGTCCCCTTGGATTGGGTCACTTGTTCTCATGGTTTTAAAAGAGATGCTATCCTCCTGGCTTAGGAGTTTGAGATCTAATGAAGCTTTATTCTTTTCATTGTAATTTTTTGTATGAAATATACCGTATTTTCCGGCGTATAAGACGATCTTTTAACCTAGGAAAATCTCAAAAGTCGGGGGTCATCTTATACGCCGGGTGTAAAAATACTGTAGCTTGCAGTTATGATGGGCGTTGCTAACGCCAGGGACTTGCCCGGCACTGGCTCTCTCTCTATTGTTTGTTATCTTCCTCCTACCATCATCAGTTCCAGTCGTCTTATACGCCAGAAAATACAGTATTACTGAAATTTTATATGATTTGTGGTTAAAACCCCCATGACAATGAGTTTCATTAAAGATATTGTCTAAACATTTGGCATGATTCAATATTTTTTATTTTGACTATTTATAAAAATTCCAACCACAGACAAAAGTAAAATAGTAAGTATATTGAGCTCTGTCTGTACTAGTGCATATCCCCAGTCTGAATGTTTATCCACTCCTGGCCAACTTTATATCCTCTAACCTTCTTCTTCTATTTGTCCCTTCCTTTGTTATTTTGAAGCAAATTTCAGATATTAATGATAAATATTTTAACATATACCCTTAAAAATAAGATTTTAGAAACAAAAACAGTATTCTTTACTGTTTCAACTGGATCAGCTGCTGTTAGTAAATCAGTATCTGTGCTGTCTCGTGATTTATCAGAAGTGTTTCTGTGACATTTTCAGTGAAAATGGATCTTAAACAGTTACCTAAAAAATAACAATGTAGTTTACTGAAATACTGTGGTATGAAGAAAATGCCATGGCTCTTTAAATTTACAGGCCTTACAGGCGTAGGGAACCTAATAGGGCTTACTGTTATTTGCAATAAAATAACGAGGTTTACTGTAGAGATAGAAGTAAGGACAAACGTAGTCTCTGTCCTTGAGGGAATAAGAAAATGAAATTCATTAGGGCTCAGAATAGCCTCTCCCCTGCTTTCTCTGCCGTCTTCCCTTCTTCCCTGCCTACCCACTGTGCTGTGCTCCGCCGCATTCTGTTATCACACCCCCTTCTGTAACTGTTTCTCTTTCCCGTCAGCCATCGGGGTGGCTTTTCCGTGCGTGTGTTCACAGCCTCCTGGCGCCATCAGCAGTGGCTGGTCAGTAGCTGATTGTGAGTAAGAGCTGGGAGCCGCCTGGCCTGGTGTCCGGGAAAGGAAGAGCCGGGCCTCACCCGGAGGCAGTCCTGGGCTGCAGCCCCGGCTTTCCTGCTTTTGAGCTCTGTGACGGTAGGCAAACTCACCCCTCGGTGATTATGTCAGAGCCTGCCGTGTTTCTGGCAGGGATGTTAAGCCTCTGTGTGCAGGGTAGCCCCAAAGAAAGGATATGAAGACTTGCCCCTCCTTGGCCCGATGCTAAGGGCACCGGGTGAGAAACACTGGCTGACCTTCATCAGGCCCGTCCGTCCCTGGAGCTGAGCGTGTGACTTTCCCCCCGGGGCGGGGTATCTAGCAGAGAGGGCAGAAGCGGGACTGTTGTGAGCAGCTACTGTTGATTCAGTGGTATCTTTTAGGAGAGAAAAGAAAATGCTCTGCTAGGGCTGTGGTCGGCAAACTGCGGCTCGCGAGCCACATGCGGCTCTGTGGCCCCTGGAGTGTGGCTCTTCCACAAAACACCACGGCCTGGGCGAGTCTGTGTTGAAGAAGTGGCGATAGAAGTTTATGTTTAAACAATGTGGCTCTCCAAAGACATGTCAATCGTTGTGCTGCTGATATTTGGCTCTGTTGGCTGATGAGTTTGCCGACCACTGGCCTAGGGAGAGTGGTATTGTGGAGTGGGAGATGGGTTAGGTTTTCAGAGCGGAAGTTAGGTTTTGGAGGATTTTGAACACCAGAACATGAATCTGAACCTGGTCCCAATAATTGGGAATCGGGAGTTTTCCATACGTGGCCTGACGCCTGTTCTCTCTGGAGAGCCTCCCGACCATGTGCGGGGCCGAGTGGGGGGAGGAGACACTGGGCCGGTGAGTTCAGGGTCCGCACAGGCCCAGCTCCTGGGTGACTGACAGGTCAGGTCAGTTCAGGGGTCCGCACAGGCCCAGCTCCTGGGTGACTGACAGATCTGATCAGTTCAGGGTCCGCACAGGCCCAGCTCCTGGGTGACTGACAGATCAGATCAGTTCAGGGTCCGCACAGGCCCAGCTCCTGGGTGACTGACATCTCAGTTCAGTTCAGGGGTCCGCACAGGCCCAGCTCCTGGGTGACTGACAGATCAGAGCAGTTCAGGGGTCCGCACAGGCCCAGCTCCTGGGTGACTGACAGATCAGATCAGTTCAGGGGTCCGCACAGGCCCAGCTCCTGGGTGACTGACATCTCAGTTCAGTTCAGGGTCCGCACAGGCCCAGCTCCTGGGTGACTGACAGATCAGATCAGTTCAGGGTCCGCACAGGCCCAGCTCCTGGGTGACTGACAGGTCAGATCAGTTCAGGGTCCGCACAGGCCCAGCTCCTGGGTGACTGACAGATCAGATCAGTTCAGGGTCCGCACAGGCCCAGCTCCTGGGTGACTGACAGATCAGAGCAGTTCAGGGTCCGCACAGGCCCAGCTCCTGGGTGACTGACAGATCAGTTCAGGGTCCGCACAGGCCCAGCTCCTGGGTGACTGACAGATCAGAGCAGTTCAGGGGTCCGCACAGGCCCAGCTCCTGGGTGACTGACAGATCAGAGCAGTTCAGGGGTCCGCACAGGCCCAGCTCCTGGGTGACTGACAGATCAGATCAGGTCAGTTCAGGGTCCGCACAGGCCCAGCTCCTGGGTGACTGACAGATCAGAGCAGTTCAGGGGTCCGCACAGGCCCAGCTCCTGGGTGACTGACAGATCAGGTCAGTTCAGGGTCCGCACAGGCCCAGCTCCTGGGTGACTGACATCTCAGATCAGTTCAGGGGTCCGCACAGGCCCAGCTCCTGGGTGACTGACAGATCAGATCAGTTCAGGGTCCGCACAGGCCCAGCTCCTGGGTGACTGACAGATCAGAGCAGTTCAGGGGTCCGCACAGGCCCAGCTCCTGGGTGACTGACAGATCAGATCAGGTCAGTTCAGGGTCCGCACAGGCCCAGCTCCTGGGTGACTGACAGATCAGAGCAGTTCAGGGGTCCGCACAGGCCCAGCTCCTGGGTGACTGACAGATCAGATCAGTTCAGGGTCCGCACAGGCCCAGCTCCTGGGTGACTGACAGATCAGATCAGTTCAGGGGTCCGCACAGGCCCAGCTCCTGGGTGACTGACAGATCAGAGCAGTTCAGGGTCCGCACAGGCCCAGCTCCTGGGTGACTGACATCTCAGAAGGTGTAGGGCTGAGAGCCGGGGTAAATTCCAGGTCATTCGTTGGTTCTTCTCCCTCAGGACAGCTCTTCCTGCACAGCAGCATCGCCCCGTGTCAGGGCCGTCTGAAAACTCAGTGAGGACAGAGCTGAGGTGCCTCACGCCTGAGATGCTCAGTCCCACTTCATTGTTCTTTCTGCGTGGCGTTCCCCTGTCTGTGATGTTGGTCCGCGAGCAGGAGCGATTCCCTCAAAGGGAAGGGCAGGCGCCGGCAGAACCTGGTCAGACCTCAGGACCCCTCCCGGGAGCTCTTCCGGCCTCTCAGTTTCCCGTGTGATCGGCCCTCAGTCTGTGGCCTCTTCCCACCTCTGGTTCCATCTCATCTCAGTCTCTTCATCTGATTAAGTATAATCCATTCTTCTGTTTCGGGTATAATAAACTTAAGTTAGCTCAAATCGCATTTTGTTTTGCTAACTTAATTCTCTCTGGCAGTCTTTTTTTTACTCTGTCTTAACCTTATACTGTGATGCTATAGAAGCCAGCTGTAGTTCTGTGGTGAGTTTATAGTAGCTGTAGGAATCCAGAAGGGAAACTCCTCAAGAGGAACCACTGGTAAAAGTAAATCCCAGTTGATGGCCTGGCCAGTGCCGCTCAGTGGGGAGCGTTGGCCCGCCCACCGAAGATCCAGGGCTCGAGTCCAGATCCAGGGCCTGAGCCTGGGTTGCAAGGTTGTTGCCTGGCCCCGGGCTGGGCGCATGCGGGAGGCAACCAGTTGATACCTCGCTCACATCTCTCTCTCTCCCTCCCTCCCTCCCAACCCCTCTCTTCCACTCTCTAAAAAGCAATGGAAAAAATATCCTTGGGTGGTATTTTAATTAAAAATAAAAATAAGATAAATGAATAAGTCATAGTTAAGAGTCCTGGCCTTCATTCAAATACTAAGTTTACAGCAGACACTCCTATTCCTCCTGCCGCCCAGTCATGTGTCTTTACGTAGAGGACCTCAGAAGAGGCATGGTCTGAGCAGTTTAATTGTATTTTTAATTTGGTTTTGGTTTTTAAGTTACAGTTGAGGTACAATATTTTATTTCAGGTGTACAAAATAGCAATTAGACATTTGTGTAACTTACAAAGTGGTCACTCCAGTAAGTCTGGTACCCACCTGACAACATAGTTATTACAATGTGTTTTACTGTATTCCCGGTGCTGTACTTTACATCCCCGTGACTGTTTTGTTAAATACCGATTTGTATTTCTTAATTCCTTTGCCTTTTTCGCCTATTCCCCTAACCAGTGGTTGGCAAACCGCGGCTTGAGAGCCACATGCGGCTCTTTGGCCCCTTGAGTGTTCTAACACCACTTCTTCAAAATAAACTCGCCAAGGCCGAAACCGACTTCTGCGCACGGGCCACGAAGTTTCAATCGCACTGTACGTGCGCGCCCACACGGGGTATTTTGTGGAAGAGCCACACTCAAGGTCCAAAGAGCCGCATGTGGCTCGTGAGCTGCGGTGTTTGCCGACCACTGTTCTAACTCTTTTCCCATATTGCAACCATCAGAATGTTCTCTGTAGCTAGGATTTGTGTTCTTTCTTGTTTGTTTGATTTTTAGATTCCACATATAAGTGAAATCATTTGGTATTTGTCATTCTCTGACTTAACTTCTCTTAGCATAAAATCCTCTAGGTTATCCATGTTGTTGCAGATGCAAAATTTCATTCTTTTTTATGGCTAAGTAATATTTTATTGTGTATTGTACCACCTCTTATCCATTCATCTATTGATGGAAACTTAGGTTGCTTCCATATCTTGCCTATCTTAAATAATAAAAGGCTAATATGCAAATCGAACAGTGGAACAACGGGTCGCTATGACGTGCACTGACCACCAGGAGGCAGATGCTCAATGTAGGAGCTGGGCTCACGGCTGGCGAGCATGGCGGCGGTGCAGGAGCCTCTCCTGCCTCCACAGCAGCGCTAAGATGTCAGGGAACAGGCCTAAGCCATCAGTCAGACATCCCCCGAGGGCTCCCGGACCACGAGAGGGCACAGGCTGGGCTGAGGAACCTGCCCCCGCCCCCACATACACACACACCAGTGCACAAATCTGGTGCACTGGGCCTCTAGTTGTAAATAATGCTGCAGTTTGAGCACATGGATGCATATGTCTTTTTGAATTAAGTATTTTGAGTTTCTTTAGACACATATCCAGAAGTACAATTGCTGGGTCTTTCTTTATCTCTTGTAACAGCCTTTTTTTTTAAGTCTATTTTGTGCCCTGGCTGCCATGGCTTGGTGGTTGAGTGTCAACCTATGAACCAGGGGGTCACTGTTCGATCTCCAGTCAGGCCACATGCCCAGGTTGTGGGCTTAATACCCAGTGTGGGGCACGCAGGGGCAGCCAATAAATGATTCACTCTCATCATTGATTTTTTTTTTCTCTCTCTCTCTCTCCCTCTCCTTTTCTCTCTGAAATCAATAAAAATATATTAAAGTCTCTTTTGTCTGGTATAAGTATTCTCACCCCAGTTTTTAAAAATTTATTTCTACATTCATGAAATGTCTTTTCCATTCCTTTGCTTTCAGTCTGTGTGTGTCTGTAGATTTGAAGTGAGTCTTTTGTAGGCAGCATATGTAAGGGCCTTGTTTTCTTATCGATTCAGCCACCCTGTCTTTTGATTAGAACATTTAATTTGTTTACATTTAAAGTAATTGTTGATAGATGGTAGTTATTGGCATTTTATTTATATTTTTTATCTTTTTCTTTTAAAAGATGTCCTTTTAACATTTCTTATAATAGTAGCTTGGTGGTTATAAACTTCTAATGGTTTCTTATCTGCGAAGCTTTTAATCTGTCCTTCAATTCTAAATGATAGCTTTGCTGGGTAGTTGTCTTGGTTATAGGTCCTTCCTTTTCATTACGTTGAGTATTTCATTCCAGTCTTTCCTAGTCTGCAGAGTTTCTGTGGAGAAATTATCTCCCGGTCTGGGAGAGTCCTTGTGGTTAGCTGCTTTCCTCGCTGCTTTCCAGACTCTCCCTTTGTCTTTAACTTTGGGCTTTTAATCCTGGCGTGTCTTGGGATGAGCCTCTTTGGGTTCATCCTGTTTGGGACTCACTGCACTTCCTAGGCTTGAGTATGCTATTTCCTTGGCCAGTCAGGGAAGTTTTCTGTCATGACTTCTTCTGGTAAGATTTTATTTTGTCGCCCTTTCTTTTCTTCTTCTGGTACTCCTATAATGTGGAAGTTGGAATGCTTGACGTTGTCCTAGCAGTTTCTTACACTAACTTTATTATTTTGGATTCTTTTTGCCATACTGATTGGGTGTTTTCTGCTACCTTATCCTCCAAATTGCTGATCCTATGTTCTGTTTCATCTAATCTATGGATTTTCTCCAATGTATTCTTCATTTTAGTTACTGTATTCTTCATTTCTGACTGGTTGTTTTTTGTTTCGACCTCCATTTTTTATTTTTGGTATCTCTTTGTTGAAATTCTCCCCGAGGTCATTGAGCATCCTTGGGATTTGGGATGAATTGCAATTTATTTATAAACAGACATCTTTATGTTCTTACACCTTGCTCTCAGGAACATGGTGTGATATATTGATAGGCTTTCTTCAGTAAATTCTTTATGCTTTTGGTTATCTTTTCTTTTTTGTATTTTGTTTTTGTTGCTATTGGGAATATCCTTCCTTTTTTTTTAAATTAAAGTATTTACAAGGAAACTTGATTTTTGCCTATTTATTTTTAAATTTATCTAGTTAAATTACCACTGTTCTAATATATTTTCAAATGACTGAGGGTGAGGGATTTCTTGTGGACATCATAGTTAACATGGCTGGATAAACTCTTCCCACCATACACACTACACGGGAGTGGAGGGGTTGTGGGGGTTGGCAACCCCAACCCCCAGGTGGATCTGGTTCTTGAGCGATGTGGTGAAGTAACAGATTCCAGAACCATCTTTTGTGGGAATAAGTAACTTGGTCCTCAGCTCTTTCGTTCTCTTGAGCTTCAAGGCTAGTTACAGAGCCTTTGGTGGCTGGAAAAGGAAAGCTATACAGTGATTTTTTAGCACATGCAGTGTATTTGTGTGTGCATATCTACACTAATAATCTACACTGATAAAAGGGTAATATGTAAACTGGTCACGATGCCCTTACAGTAACAACTGAACAGCAGGCTGTGTGGGGCAACCAGACTGGCAGGGGGGTTATTGAGGGACAACCAGGCTGGCAGAAGGGGGCAGTGAGGGACAGCCAGGCTGGCAGGGGGGTTATTGAGGGACAACCAGGCTGGCAGAAGGGGGCAGTGAGGGACAACCAGGCTGACGGGGGGGGGGGCAGTGAGGGACAACCAGGCAGGCAGAAGGGGGCAGTGAGGTGCAGCCACACTGGTGGGGGTGGGGTGGGGGGAAGTTGGGATGACCAGGCTGGCAGAGGGGAGCAATGAGGGGCAACCAGGCCAGCAGGGGGTTAGGCTGGCAGGCAAGTGAGCAGTTAGGAACCAGCGGTCCCAGATTATGAGAGAGATGTCCAACTACCGGCAGTTGGACATCCCCCAAGGAGTCCCAGATTGGAGAGGGTGCAGGCTGGGCTAAGGGACACCCCCCCCCCCTATTGCACGAATTTCGTGCACTGTGTCTCTAGTGTATATATATGATGTTAAAAAACCCAAAGGTTATGACGGCTAGCATTTGCTGGGCTCTTTGTGCCAGCCACTGTTCTAAGTGCTTTTATTTATTAGCCCATTCACCATTCATGTCACGAGGCTCACGCTGTTATCCTGATCTTATTCTTGAGGAATTTCAGACAGAGACTCTAAGCTTTAAGGAATTCAGCCTAGTTGAACCTGCATGGTCTGGTTTGAAAGCCAGCTTCATCGCCGTGTTGCCAATAATTACATTTCCTCCCTTTTGTGGGAGGAACGGAAACATTCGATACACAATCCTGGGGCCTGGGAGGTAGCCGTTCAGACACTGTTACAGGGAGTGCATGTGAGTTCTCTACAGTCATCGCTGGGGTTTGAAAAGCACGTGTGTGTGTGTGTGTGTGTGTGTTTACCATGTATAGGTCTTTCTACAATTAGTAAAATAATAAAGCTGTTTTAATTTGGGGTGGGGAGTGGAGTTCTTTTCTTAACCACAGCGAGGCAGGTTTCCGTGTGCTTTGCCCGGGAGGTTAGTAGTAACCTTGCAAGTGTGATAAAGAGCAAGTATGCGGATATGAAGAGAACTAAGAGTAAATGAAATAAGACCCGTAGAAGAGTATATGCACTATGGTTCCAAGTGGTTTTGTGTTTATGTGCAAACAAGTGTCAAACGCATAATTTTTGAAGGGTACTGTCAGATCTGTTAGCACTTGTATCCTTTGGCAGATGAGGAATCTTTTTAAACTTCCTCATATTGTTTTTCCCCTTGTTGTGGAAGCATATTTATTGTGTGTGTGTATAGTGAAAACCACAGTACTCAAGAGTGAGAACTGCAGGAATATATAGTCCTTAATACAGATTCTGCCTTCTAATCATCTTTTTTTTTATCCTCCCCTGACGATATGTTTTTATTGAATTTTAGAGAGATAGAAACATTGATTGGTTGCCTCCCTGACAGGTTGCAAAGGGGTGATCGAACCCGTAACCTGGGTATGTGTCCTGACTGGAAATTGAACCTATGCCCTTTTGGTACACAGGACGATGCGCCAACAGCTGAGCCACATGGACCAGGGCTGGAATAGGTTCTTGAGTGAATTATTTAACATGCTGCTTGTGAACGTTTAAAGACATAGACTAACTTTATTTTCTTCTTTGGAAGTTTTAAGAGTACCATACCCAGACCTGGCAATTAATTGGCCCACGTCCCCTTGGAGAATTTCTTTTCTCTGGCAGCTCTCTTGGCTCCCAGGCTGCAGTATTTTTTTTTTTAACAGTTTATTAATGAAGCAGGTGAACTAGAGAAAGCATGCTAATCAGGCTTTCTGATGACTTAATCAGAAAAGGTTAAGGGATAAATTAGTGGCTTCAGAATTTTGAAAACTCTTTATCAGTTGGTAGAAGCAGTGGGCTGAATCTAACAGGATGAAATCGTAGAGATATTTGATTCAAAATAACAAAATAAGCACAGGCTAGGATTTAACCAAAGTGATTGAAATAATTTATAATAGGGACAAATACATCTATATTAATGATGTAATATAGTAATGCTCTCAGGGTCTATTAGGATACATTCCGTTTCTTAAGCTGTAGAAGAATAATCGATCCTCCAAAATAAACAAACAAAATGAAAACAGACTCATAAACACAGAGCAAACTGCTGGTTGCCAGAAGGGAGGAAGCTTGGGTGTTGGTGAAAAAGGTGAGGGGATTAAGAAGTCCAAATTGACAGCTACAGAAGTCACAGGGGTAAAGTAGAGCATAGGGAATAGCATCAATAATATTGTACCAACTGGGTATCGTGCCACTAATATTGTACTAACTGGGTTTGGTGCCACTAATATTGTACTAACTGGGTTTGGTGCCACTAATATTGTACTAACTGGGTTTGGTGCCACTAATATTGTACTAACTGGGTGTGGTGTCAGGGGAGCACTTTGAAAAGTACGGGATTGTCTAACCGCTCTGCTGTACACCTGAAACTAATCCATAATAATGATATATGTAAACTGTAATTGAGAAGTAAAGTGTTAATTTCAAAGAAAGAAAGAAAAAAGAAAGAAAAAAAGAAAGAAAGAAGAAAGGAAGGAAGGAAGGAAGGAAGGAAGGAAGGAAGATAGATAGATTGCGCCTCTGGGCTGAACGTTCAGTTATTTTTTCTTTGGCCTGTTATGCTCATTTGGGGATGTGCCTTTGAAATATTTTTGTTCTCCAAAATTATTCTCATTTCTAATTTTTAAGAAACATCTCTAGATTAAAATAAAAGTATTGATCACTTTTAAATAAAAGTTATTTAAATAAACCTGCAATGTTTATATACATTTTTGTATATAAACCTACAATGTTTTATTTATTTATTTATTTATTTTTATATATTTTATTGATTTTTTACAGAGTGGAAGGGAGAGGGATAGAAAGTCAGAAACATCGATGAGAGAGAAACATCGATCAGCTGCCTCTTGCACGCCCCCTACTGGGGATGTGCCCGCAGCCAAGGCACATGCCCTTGACCGGAATCGAACCAGGGACCCTTCAGTCCGCAATCCTATGCTCTATCCACTGAACCAAACCGGTCTCGGCTAAACCTACAATGTTTTAAATAAACCTACAATGTTTGTATACATTTTTGCCTTGGAGAAATGTTTAGAAACATTTAAATGTGTTACGAGTTTCCAGGTTTTGTTTTTATTTTTGATAATTCTGTTTTACAAAGTCGTCAATTTGGTAAACAAGAGGCTTTGGTATTCTGTATTTGGGGATTAGTTGGAGTTGGCGGGATTGAAGGAAATGGTTAACTGGGATTCTTAAGGAATAATAAGAAAACATCTGGCTCTTGTCAGCACCCCAAACCCCTCCCCGGGAAGCTTGCTGTGCTGAGGGTGTGTCCTGGCTCAGGGACCCTCCTCACAGGGGAAGTACCCCCCCCCCCCCCACCCATCTGTCTCCTGCCTGCCCTCTCTGCAGGAGGCCTTGAGGCTGGTATGACATGTTTTTGGAAAATATTCCACAACATGACCAGCAGAATTCTTCTGCTTTGGCAGCTGTAGGAGGAAATCCCTCAGCACGGTTTTGTCGTGCCGGAAATGACCCAAGGAAAATTAACGCTCCCAGAATTCTCTGCGTGCCGTCCTCTCTTCCCATCCCCCTCCCAGCCCCTCTGGAAAGATGGACGGAAGGAAGCAGGCGCCATTTCTTCACGGACACACTGCACACTACCCTTTGTTTCTTTCCAACACTTTATTATGGAAACTCTCAAACATGTACAGAAGTTGAAATAATTTTTCACTGAACACCTTAAACCCACCATCTCGATTCTGTAAATAGCATTTACTATACCTGCTTTGTCACATATTCACCCATCAGTCCATCTCATTCTTCTCGATGTTTTTGAAAATAAGTGAGTGGGTTTTCCCGTCTCTTATGGCCAGCTGTGAGTTCTGAATCCGTGTGATAAGGACCGCGGGCATCATTACGAAGTGAGAAGAGAAAGCGCCTCGCTCAGGCCTCGCCTGGTGGCTTTCAGTACATATCTGCGGGGATGCAGGGCATCCGGCCTGTTTGACTAGCCCTGGAGGTGACCTTCCGTTTGCCTCTGAGACAAACAATTATTTTAAAAATAAACCGTACAATCTCTAGATATGGGCGAGCCTCGGTTTATAAGATGGACTTCTTTCTAGGACAGTCCATGAAATGGTTAAAAAGGGGACATTGGTTTGGTGACGGTTGTGAGTCCTCACCCGAGGATACGTTTCCATTGATTTTTAGAGAAGGTGGAAGGGGAGGGAGAGACATCCATCGATTGCCTCCCGCACACACCCTGCCGGGGACCCGGAATCACACCCACTCTTCAAAGCAAACCCACTTCTTCAAGGGGAAAAGGGCAAGCCCCTCCTTTTTCCCGAGGCATGTGCCCTTGACCGGAATCACACCCAGGACTTAGTCCATGGACTGATGCTCTGTCCACTGAGAAAAACCAACGAGGTCAAGATATATACGTGTGTGTGTTTGTGTGTGTGTGTGTGTGTGTATATGTGTGTGTGTTATGTGTGTATATATGTGTGTGTATGTGTGTGTGTGCGTATGTACGTGTGTGTGTGTTTGTGTGTGTATGTGTGTGTGTATATATGTGTGTGTATGTGTGTATATGTGTGTGTATGTGTGCGTGTATATATGTGTGTATATGTGTGTATGTGTGTATATATATGTGTGTGCGTGTATATATATGTGTGTATATGTGTGTGTATGTGTGTATGTGTGTTGCGTGTTATGTGTGTATATATGTGTGTGTATGTGTGTGTGTGCGTATGTACGTGTGTGTGTGTGTGTGTGTGTGTGTATTACGGTATATTATACACATACATTGTTTTCAGCAGCGATTCTCTCTCAGAACACGTGTGGCCGTATCCCAGGAGCTCACATTTCTGGGTTGGTGCCTCAGGGACCCTCTTTAGGAAGAGCCTGGAGGAATAATCTCACAACCAGAATGGCTTCCTTTTAGTATGTTTTCTGAGAAATTAAGGTTTCGTTGCAGGAAAACGTTTGAAAACTGTAGCTGTTCAGGTTACCTGGCAGGCTCCGCAGCCTGTAAGTCACCGTACAGTGGGTACTGTTGTAGAACAAGAATGCAGTGTGTGTCCTGCACTCCGAGTGTACGTGGCTGGGAAATGCATTATCTGGATTCATCCCAGTGGCTCTGGATGCAGAATAGTGAGAGTTTTAACGGCTAGGGAGAAATCTAAAGTCGTCTGCCTCTTACATATTTTTATGTCTCTGCATCTCCCCGGTCCCTGAGAGTGAGTTTCCATATGAACAATGTCTGTGACTACCTCTTACCTCCTGGAAAGGAGGGGCTTGCCTTTTTCCCCTTGAAGAAGTGGGTTTGCTTTGAGGACTTTTGGGGGGACCATCTCTAAATGCAGTGTGGGCAGTTCCCAGAACTCTGTTCCCGAACAGATCCGGGCTCTGAATCGTGTTGGTCATATGTACCCTTTCTCCCAAAACATGGCAGCCACTGTCATGTGGTGTCTGTTCACACCAGCATGAATACAAAGGGAATTGAAGATTGTTGGTTTTCCCACTGAGTTTACATTCGTAACTTCTTTTCCTTTCCTCTCCCAACAGGCTCGGGTTATGTATGATTTTGCTGCTGAACCTGGAAATAATGAACTGACAGTTAATGAAGGAGAAATCATCACAATTACAAATCCAGTAAGAGAACTATTGCATTTAAATCAGATTGTCCTTTAAGGACTTATTTTTAAGATTTTATTTATTTATTTGTTAATCCTCACCAGAGGGTGTTTTGTCCATTGCTTTTTCAGAGTGGAAGGGGCGGGAGAGGGAGGGAGGGAGGGAGGGAGGGAGGGTAAGAGACAGAGACAGACAGAGACAGAGAGAAATTGGTGTGAGAGAAACACATCGATTGGTTGTTGCCCTGACCAGGGTGGGAAGGGAACCTGCAACCCAGGTACATGCCCTTGTTCAGAAATCAACCCTGAGACCCTTCAGTGTATGAGCTAAGGCTCTAACCGCCGAGCAACACCAGCCAGGGCAAGAATCCTATATAATAAAAGCCTAATGTGCTTAGTGTCCCACTGGTCTGCTGTTCAACCAATCAAAGCATAATATGCTAAGACCGACCACTCAGTGGCTTGCAGTGACATGCACTGACCACCACGGGGGGAGACACTCCAACCGGTAGGTTAGTTTGCTACTGGGGTCCGGCCCTGGAGCCCTCCTGCGGTCCCTCCCCTGCTGGCCAACCTCCTGCATTTCTCCCCTGCCCCGATCCTGCACTGGTGGGGTCCCTCAGCCTGGCCTGTGCCCTCTTGTAATCTGGGACCCCTCGGGGGGTGCTGGAGAGCTGGTTTCGGGAGATGGTTTTGGGGGATCCACTTAAGCCAGCAGGCAGACATCCCCCGATGAGTCCCGAACTGTGAGAGGGCACAGGCTGGGCTGAGGAGCTCCCCCTCTCCCCTACCCAGTGCATGAATTTCGTGCCCCGGGCCTCTAGTACTTTGTCAACATTGAGAAAGTTAAGTCCCCTAAAGATAGCTGGGTAGGGTTTCATCAGATAGAAATCCTAGCCGGGTCCCAGCCAGATCAGAGGTGCTAAATTTAGAAAGTATTCAGTGTTTCTTAGAAGTCGCAGCAACCATATTGACAGCCTAAGAGTCAGGTATTTGGCTAAGCTCTGTGCATCCTTTCTTTCTTGTATTTTCCCCATGAACTGTGTGAGGTCAGTATTTTCCATCTCTTCTTGCAAACGAGGGTAAAGAGACTTAGAGAAGTTAAGTAACTTGTCCAAGGTCATTCTACTTGTAAGTGACAAAACAAGGGTTCAGAGCCACATCTGTGTGGCCTCTCGGCTTCTGCTTTTTTTCTCTGCCGGGGAACACTGCGTGTATACCCGTGTCCCAGGAGCACAGGTGTGCGACCAGCAGGAGACAGGCTAAGAACCCTGGCTCTCGGAGCCAGATGAGACAGGACTGTGTGCCAGGGCCCCCTAGGTTCCGGGCTTCGTTTGTCCGTAGTGGCTTCATTTAAGGGTTGTGCTTGTGTTTTGTGGGCGGTGGTGGTGGCAGGGAGACATGATGAGACCAGCACTCCGAGGACGTTAATCTGGGGGAGGCGCACGGAATGAGTGGAGTCACAGCAGTGGAGCTGAAAGAAAATGGGTGCAGGAGCCTTTGGAGAGTCAGACCCAGGGGACTTGGGCCTGAGTTGACACTGTTGGCGAGAAGGGGGCCAAGGGCCCCTGAGGTGGTTGTCCTTCGCTCCCGAGACGATGGTGCACTTACTAACGTATGTAAGCCAGGAAGAAGGATTAAATGAGTTTACTCTTAGCTGTGTTGAGCTTAAAGAATTGGAAATAATTAACCATGGCCCGCATCAGTGTAAGGATGGAAATGCAGAGCTGGAGACGCGCTGGCTCCCTGGACTCGGACAGGAAGCACGTGAGGAAGGGGCCAGGAAGGCCAAGGGCTCTGGGGAAGGAAGGAGATGTGGGTGTTCCACCAGGGGGAGGAGGAGGATGGGGGGAACTCGGACAGTGAAGTGCCCGAGAGGAGGGTGGTGGTTTCTTATTAGTGGTAGCATTTTTACAACCTATTTTAAAATCTGCCTTAGGTACAAAAACGAATTACTGCGTAGGAAAAGTATATATGGTTTTGTAAAATATGCTAGGTGTGTATAAGTAAATACATTCTATTTTTTAATCATTGATGAAATTTTGATTCTTTTATCTGCCTGTTTTTTAAAAAATGAAGACATATTCTTTATATCTTAGAAAAATAGTAATGTCTTTAAGTTGCTGTTGTCAAAAATGGACAGAGTTGTGGCTTAATTTTTTTAAAAAAAAGAATGAAAAATGTTTTAGCTAGATTCAGGGAATTATTAAATAATTAGGGCACAATTTATGAACATGAGACAACTCTTACTATTTTAAGGGGGAAAGCGGGTTTTGCTGAGACAGTAGATTGAAACACAGGGATCCTGGTATAGAGGACTTTCTTTCTTATTTCGTTAATAGTGATTTGTAAGAAGAGCTACGGAATCCATGGATCAGTGAGTTAGTTAGCTTTTCCTCGATATTAGTCAACCCAGAGCTCAGTGAAGAGAACAGACGGCCATTGGTTGCTGCTCAGGAGTCTACCAGCCTGGGCTCCCTCAGGAGCCGGAGTCCCCTGGCACGGGCTGGGCCCGGGGACCATGGCTTCCCTCACTCACGTGACTGGCCGTGTCCCCGCCGGGGGCGGCTGGCCTTCGGTGGGGCAACAGGCAGGCTGGGCTTTGTCTTCATCATCATCTGGCAACGCAGGTGTGTTCACACAGCAGCTCTTCCAGGGGGACAGGCCCTGGAGGCCGGGCCCTGAGCTCACCCCACCGTTTCCACCTCCCTCTGCTGACCACGAGGCTGCAGAGGACAGCGCCAGTTCTCGAGGGGGGGCGGGGGTGCCTCCTGCTTCTGGCCAATCAGAGCGCAGATGGTTTTTGTAAGCCCCCACAGCCCACAGCCAGGGAGGAGGATGGCATTCTGGGAAGAGGCTGCTTACAGATCTTTGACCTCTTATTGTTGAAGTTTGTTACCTCTTGTTTTTAGATGATATCATTTTCTAGAGTAAAGAAAAGGCTTAAAAATTTTAAATTTTGGTATCACATATGTAACAATTCCTAAAGTAAAATTTTTGCAGGAAATTCCAACTATATTCTTTCTTTTCTCTTTTTCTTTTTTTTTAACTTTCTTAGGATGTTGGTGGAGGATGGCTGGAAGGAAAAAACAGCAAAGGAGAACGAGGTCTAGTTCCCACAGACTACGTTGAAGTAAGAACTTACTGTCATTTATCAATTAAACCTTCTTTGTCAAACAGAGTTTTATGAATTACCAACTTAAGGGGCAGACTGGATGATAACAACTTTATTTCTAATTTTAAAAATGTTCATTGCAAAAGTAATACACGCTAATCATTATACCATGTGGAGAATACATTGAAGTAGAATTAAGGAAGAATATTATCTATGGACCCAAGCTCCAAAGAGTGACTCCAAATATTTAAGTGAAGTTCTTTCCAAAGATAGCAGTGTTTCATTATTCTGAATCTGAGTTCCTGTTTTGCTTATTTTGTGTAGTAGTTGCTGCCTACAATACTGCTTATTATAGAATTGATTCACAAAGTTTAAATTCAGTACATTTCTCTCAGGTCCTTCTCCCATTCCCATAGACAGAAGGGTCTAGAATAAGCTACTGGGAACGATTGCCTGGTTTAAGCTCTGATATGATAGATGCCAAGGATAGGGTTACAACACCCCGAATGAATGAGGCCCCGCCTGGGACACACCCACTCATCTGACAAGCCCTCTTGTGCGTCACCCTCCCGGCGCCCCCCGCTGGTTGTCTGTAGTCACTCAAAACTAAGTGGGTTCCCCAGCGAGTTTGTCTCTCATCTGGGTATAGACCCTGAGGCTGCCTGTCCCTGTGGGTGACATCAGAGTGAGATCCAGCACAAAGGCACCCGCGGGTCCCCTCCACTGGGGGAGCTGTACCCAGGGAAGATGCTTACGGGGCGCTGCCTGCGGAATGGGCTGGCTGCCTGTCTCTTGTTCCTGACTGAGAGAGTTTGGGTGGGAAGCTTAGAACCCTTTGGAGAATCCTATGAAATCTGTACCCTTCTCAGAAACATGTGCATTTGCATGCACCCCAGCCTTTTCCATACAGTTTCAGCGGTTCCCGGCCTCTGAGCTCAGCCCACATGCCTTATGTTTATGTTGGGTTTTAGTTCTGTGCAGTGTGCTTTCAGGATTCGGAAAATCGACAAGAAAAGGAAAAATCTGAGGATTTAAGTAGATACTGTCATTAATTGCATTTCTTAGAACTGCGTATTTACAGAAAGGAATCGTTAACTGTTCTGGGTTACTTGCCTCTTAGAAATATAAACCCTTTTTCTATAATAGACAGCAATTCTTACTTGCCCTCAGGGCTTCTAACTCTGAAATAACTAACCCATGAAAATGATGGTGATTCTTTCTGATATTCAGATTTTGCCCAGTGATGGGAAAGACCCATTTTCTTGTGGAAATTCAATGGCTGACCAAGCCTTCCTCGATTCGCTCTCAGCAAGTACAGCCCAAGCTAACGCGTCAGCTGCCAACAGTAACAACCAGGTAAGTCCCCCATCACCTGCTGGGTGTGGCTGGCCTTCCCGAGAGCAAAGCGCATTTGTGAAAGCTTGTGATACGTTCCGGCTGTCAGATGTCTGCGTGGCATTTCTCTGGGGTATTAACACTGAACTTGGAAAGAGTTGCCTTAAAGTCTGCCATGCTCTGAACACAGAGCTTATAAGTTACGAATCCCCTGTCGAGTGAGGACGTGGAAAGAAAAGAAGGGTCCTGAGCGGAGGTGGTCAGTGCCAACGCTCTGGCTGGGACCGGAAATGATCTATCTGACCTTGGCGCCTTGCTTGCTCTCTCTGCTAGAGCTCCCTCTTCTCGCAAATGCAACACGTGTAAAAGTGACTGCAAATCCAGCTCTTAGCGTTTGGTACTATTACTGTATTGCTTCTAGAAAACTTGGGACCATGGGATAATTCAGTGAGAAAACTACACAGTAATTTTACATTAATTTTAATGGAAATATGATCAGCTGAGGTGACACTGCCTGTGCAGTTATTGCTGATTGATCATCCACAGCGAGTGGCAACAAGGAGACTGAAAGAATGGAGATCAGAATATGGCCGCTGCCTACACCTTTAGAGCGGATGGGCTTTAGGGAATGCTGTTTCTATGTGTATTTTCAGCTACTTAGGTTCTGTGTGCCCCGGTTTCCTCACTAGTAAAACCTCGTAGAATGGTTGGAAAGAGTAAAGGGAAAAATAGTTATAAAGTACTGAGCACAGTACTTGGTACTCAGTAGGGATTTAATAGTTGTTTGGGACAGCTATCTTATACTCTGCTGCCTCCATAATAATACATCTCGGGGCTCCCCCTTTGCCTCCTGAAACAAGTAACCATTTCTCTACGCAAAGAGGAAGAGTTGGGGCGGAGGTAGTCACTATCCTAACAGTCAGGATAACCAAGCAGACACTGAAGTGCATGGGAGGAAATTGCGTAAGAAATTCACCTGAACTTGAGATAGGATTAGATACTTTTCCAATCCCGGTTCCTTACCTTATCCTTACTGTGTGTTAGGCTCCAGCCAAACGGGCTGTTCTCCAAATATGCCTTATGCTACCCCCTCTTTTCTCTGAATCTTTGTTCTCTTCCAAGAATGATAGAATGACTCCGTCCATCTTTCAGAAGTCTGCCTAACCCTTAAGTTTCAAATCAAACATTGCTCCTTTATTTGTTTCTCCTCCCCTTTGCTTCCTCTCAATTCTGGTAGCACTATCTGAGGCTCGTAAATCATGTTGCTTATTTGTAAACTCGGGTTCAGATCCAGCTCCACAACTACCTACTGGGGAAGTCAGTGCCGTTACTGAACATTCAGACACTTCTGGGAGGATGCACGTTTTGGTACAGCTCTCTTGCAAAGTGGTGGCATTATTTCCATTTTATACATGTAGATAAACTTGGTTTTCTACACCAAGTAATAGGCAAAAGTGGGCAATCTAGATGGAGTAACTGGGATGCAGTTTACACTGCCACTTACAGCTGAAAAACAAAGAACAAAAGACATGAAACTGAAGGCTTGTACCTAAAACCTCAAAGGATTCAAGTTGAACGCTTTGGGCAAGAATATATGATGGGTAATTTCGTATATTCATGCATCAGTCACATCAGAAGACATGGTATCTGGCCAGCCCACCATTATTGATCAGAGTGCCCTTGGGCCAGGGTGATCACAGTCTTGTGCTCCGTTGTCTGGCTGCAGCTCCTCCAGGCCCATAAGCAGCCTGTCTGCTGTTAGTCCGGCGCTGTAACCGCCCGCCTCAGTTTAGGCTTTGCCGCCACATGGCGGTCCCGGCTACCCAGCCAGTGCGTCATCCTCCCCACGCGTGGAGCTGCTGTGTTCTGTGAGGGCGCTTCTTCAATCAGCTGGAGCTCGTTAGCTGCCTTGAAAACGCTCCTGTTGGAGTCGATACAGAAGTCTAATTCTTTCCCTTCAGTTGCCAGTTTTCAAAGTAAGAAATTGTTTTAATAGCTGCCTCAAATAGCAACGAATGAGTTTTCCTATCTTTTTTCAAGTTTTATTAGGTACCTATGGAATTACTAGAGTGTTTTTCCCCTTATGCTTAAAATTGTTACCTCTTAGAAGTCCATTCAAAGTGTTTCCTCTGACGTCAATATTTGAAATACTACTCTTAAATACCACTAATTCTGTCATCTGTTATTACTGGGTCAGCTTCGATTGATTTTCCTCTTTTTGTGGGTCTTAATTTCTTGCTTCCTTTCTTGCCTGGAGATTTGTTATTGGATGCCAGACGTTTGTGATTTTTACCTTGTTATTGTATGCTGGGTAGTTTTGTAGCCTTGTTCTGGCATGCAGGTGAGTTACTTAGGAACAATTTAATCCTTTCATGGCTTATATTTTAATCATCTTAAAGTGAGATCAAAGCTACATTTAGTCTAAGGACATTTTTGCTCCTCCAGGGAAGCAAAACCCTTTTCAGTCTGTCCAGTGCCCTGTGAATGATGAGGTTTCCAGGCCGGCTGGTGGGAAGGCCGTATGTGACATATTGACGCTTAAGCCTCTCAGTTGGTAGCTTTCTCACCTGCATACGCTGGTCAGTACTGAGCCCCAAACCTGGGGTCTCCTTCAGTCAGTCTCCCCCCTCTGCCCGGACTCCAGTGTCTCCGCAGCTCAAAGACCACTGGGCTGTGTGGGGGCTCCCACCCCGGTCCGTGGCCGGAAAGTCTCCAGGAGGGAGCAGGTCCTTATGGCCTCGTGGCCAGTGATTCAAAATCAGTTTCATGTATTTTGTCTTTTGTTTTTTAGTTTTAAGTGGGAGTGTAAACTGCATCCCAGTTACTCCATCTTGATTGCCCAGTTTGCATATTAGTTGGTGTAGAAAACCAGGTTTATCTACATTTATAAAATGGAAATAATGCCACCACTTTGCAAGAGAGCTGTACCAAAGCGTGCATCCTCCCAGAAGTGTCTGAATGTTAAGTAATGGCACTGACTTCCCCGATAGGTAGTTGTGGAGCTGGGATCTGAGGCCTGGAAACCAGACTCCAAAGTCCTCTTCCCAGTAATGCCAGTTTGGCCGTGGCTGGCTTAGTGGGAGGGCGTCTCTTATTTTTCTCTCGCTCCGAAGCTGCATTCTGGGCCGGGCAGAGCCTCGGGCACCCACCGAAAGACCTCTGCTCCCCAGTCCGCAGCCACACAGGAAAGAGCCCTCTTTGTCGGGGCCCGGCTGGGTTTGGGGGGTTCATACATGGCTACGATTGCTTCACGCCAACCCCACAGCTGTTCTCTCATCTTCGTGCTCTCGTGTATCTGTTGGCGTGAAAGCAAAAGGTTCAGCATCTTCACATGATTAAAAGCGTGGCTGTGTTTTTTCTCTGGAGTTCCTCTCATGGGCTGTGTGACCTGCATGACATTTGTTCCATTGCCTCTGTGCCGTAATTGCTTCTAGTGCTTCAGAGATGCTGCATTGTGACAGCAACACGTCTTTAGAATATACACTAATGCGTTGAAGATAGCCCATTGCTGCCCAATCGGGGCTTTGCTTTTTGCACGTGATGTGTGCGAGTGAGGGGCATGCTGGAATTTTCCGGGTAAACTTAGCCCTGCTATGAATTGGCTGTTTTTCGTTAAGAGCTTTGGGGCGCTCTTGTTCCCTTCATTTACTGAGCGCCTCTTTTATTTTAAGGTGGATGTTTTGGCTCGGATTGGTTGTGCTGAAAGTTTCAGCCAGTCACCACCTTCTTCATCTTCTCCTTCTCCTCCTCCTCCTTCTTCCATAAATAAGGTAACCCTCAAACTTAACGCAAGAGGAAATAAACATTTAAAACCTGTTTCCCAGTGAGGTCTGTTGTGGGTGAAGGGTGTTACACAGCTCTCCCCGGGCAGGGGGGCCACTGGGCTGCAGTGAGGTCTGTTGTGGGTGAAGGGCCTTACACAGCTCTCCCCAGGCAGGGGGGCCACTGGGCTGCAGTGAGGTCTGTTGTGGGTGAAGGGCCTTACACAGCTCTCCCCAGGCAGGGGGGCCACTGGGCTGCAGTGAGGTCTGTGGTGGGTGAAGGGTGTTACACAGCTCTCCCCGGGCAGGGGGGCCACTGGGCTGCAGTGAGGTCTGTTGTGGGTGAAGGGCCTTACACAGCTCTCCCCAGGCAGGGGGGCCACTGGTCTGCAGTGAGGTCTGTTGTGGGTGAAGAGTGTTACACAGCTCTCCCCGGGCAGGGGGGCCACTGGTCTGCAGTGAGGTCTGTTGTGGGTGAAGAGTGTTACACAGCTCTCCCCGGGCAGGGGGGGCCACTGGGCTGCAGTGAGGTCTCAAGAAGAGTCTTCAATTCGGGGTTGAGATTCAGGAAGGACGTGGTGCCATAAGTGGGGGAGGGGGCGGGGAAAAAGAGGAAGACATGGCTGAGGATAAAGGAGAGGAAGGAAAGGCAGAGAAGAGGTGCCTCAGGTTTGAAACCTTAAGGAGGAGCAGAATGGGTTGGTGTGCAGTTGAGGGACGGAGGGGGTTACGGGGTTTGATAGGAAAGAAGTCCGAGGCCCCAGGATCACCCTGAAAGCGGCCATCGTAGCCCATTTGGTTCCAGTAACCGCCGGGTCAGGCTTTGGAAAAACGAGGCTCGGCGTGTGGCCCTCGGAGAACGTGGTGCCAGGAGCCCTGAGGACAGGAGCTGCTGTCGAACTGCGGGGGGGGGGGGGGGGGGATTCTGCCTCTCTCTGTCCGGGGTGTGGTGAGGACAGGTCTTCGGCCAGAGGAGAGGGCATCTCAAGTGCTTGTTATTATGTCCTTAATACAAAGTTCCTGGCATTGAAACCAACCGGAAATGCAACTTTTTGATCTTTTCTTCTAAAGCACATGCCAATAGGTATGCTAGTCATGTTGGGATTTATTTAAAGAACTGCCAGTCTTCATTCCTGTCTTTATATTCTAGATGGCACCCCCCCCCAACCCCCAGAATAAGATAAATACGTTATGTCATCTAACCCTTACAAAGCCCCTATGAGGAAGTGAGTATTACTGTACCCATTATATAAGTGCGGAAACTAAGAGAGATGGAGTAACTTGGCCAAGTTCAAACAGCTTGTAAGTGGTAAAGCTGGGATTCAAACCCAGACAGACAGCTCTGGAGCCCAAGTTTAAGTTCTTAACCACTGTACCTATGTGAAATTTACTTGAATAAAATTCCATTGGATCCTTGGTCCCTGGGATTTAAGATTCACTCAGTGAACCAGTATTCTTATCCTTGCCCTTTTTTATCCCACATGAGGTGTTTGTAAGACCCCCAGCCTCCTACAGTGCTCTCAGGAAAGCCCACCAGCTGCCCATTCCGCATGGGCATTCTGTCTGCGTTCTGTGGTCTTTCTGGCTCCCCAGCCCGGTACAAGCTGGTCTGCTTTCAGAAGAAACTCAGCTTATGCTTTCATCCTTTCAGTAAAGAGATTTAAATAATTCTCATTAGATAAAGCCAGTGTAAATGTATTTTTCTGTTTGTTCTAAGAGGATAGGATAGCTGTTAAATGTAGGGCGCTAGACCAGCAGCTGTTTGAGTAGTTTGTTCCTGGCCTTAGGAGCACCTCATTTAGTTGGGGGGGGGGGGGCAGTCGGACTCAATCAGCCAGTTTTAGTGCAAGGCAGATGAAAATGCATTTTTAACAGCGGTCCCAGACCGCTTCCGAAGTATGATACTTGGTAAAACACTGTGTAATATGAAGCGAGAATTCTCACGATCCGTCCATAATCTGTGATCGATCACAGCAGGTTATTTCCCTAGAAAAGACTCAAGTACATAAGGAAAATCCAGTTTCCCTCTTTGTGAAATAATGACGTTATGAAGGTTAGATGTCTGACAAAAAACAATACATATTTCATACAAATGATTAAGAACATCATACTTAATTGCTTTAAGTTAAAAAGTTTTGAATCTTTGCCACTCCAAAGAATGCTGAGGGAAGTGTTTTTAGTGAGATAGGCCTGTGGCTGTGACTTACTAGTGGGAGTGACCGACACTCAGACGGCTCTGACTTACAGACCAGCTTTGGAGGACACACGGGGGACAGAGTGAGCTGGCGGGCTGGGGCCGAGCCCTCGGGACAGCAGGAAGGTGACAGAGAAGGCTCTGCGTGCCAGTAGAGAGAACCGCATGAGCAAAGGCAAGGGTATAGGAGAGTTGGGGAGCCTGCGAAGGTTGAAGCACAGACGTGAAGGTTAATGGCAAGTTCACAAAAAGAATGGGGAATGTCATGGAAGGAAACGTTAGGGCCTTGCTGGGTGGACACAGGAGCTTGGAGTTGATTCCATGGCCAGTGAAAGCTAATGAGGGTTTTCAGTGTCAGGAAGGGTTTGGTACATAAAGAGGTTGAAAGAGGAGGATGAGGACACTGTAGGGAGGAAGGAGAGGAAGGAGAGCTGAAGAAAGTAGAGAAGATGCTCCCACCCCCATCTCCGAGTTAAAAGCGTGGGGTGGGCACAGTGTGTGACAGACATGTGCAGAGGGACCACGGAGATGGGGGTGGAAGCAAAGGCGGCAGAGAACGGGGCGGGGGCCTCAGGCAGAGGCAGGGTTAGACAGACTGTGTGAGCTGACTTTAGGGACTGATATTAGAAGAGGGGCTCTGGGGGTCAGCAAAAGGCCATCGGAGAGAGGAAGCCAGTAAATGTGCATGAGAGAAGCTGGAGAGATTCTGGTTTGGAAAGATTGAAACAAGATAGAACGTTCCGGGAAAAATAACAAGAGAGAGAAGCAAACCATTACTAGGTTTGCCTACAGGGATTTGTAATCTAGATAGAGAGCTAAGATCTTACACATAACCAAATAATGTAGCAGTTATTACAAGTACTGTGAACAAAGTGGTTTTTAAGAGCCTTATCACACGTTTCTGTCCTAAGTTTTAAATTTGGGGGGATCTTGCCGTGAACAGGTCACATTCCGTTGTCCCCAGTGTTGATGAGTCTTTGACCCCTCACTGACACAGCCTCGTCGTCATGGCAGTGCTGAGCTCCGCCCCTTCCTGTTGCTGTAGTTGACAACCCCTGTCCCTCCAGCTGCCTTCATTTCCGGTCTATCAGTCTGTCAGAGCCCGAGTTCATTTCCGGTCTGTCTGTCAGAGCCCGAGTTCATTTCCGGTCTGTCTGTCAGAACCCGAGTTCATTTCCGGTCTGTCAGTCTGTCGGAGCCCGAGTTCATTTCCGGTCTGTCAGTCTGTCGGAGCCCGAGTTCATTTCCGGTCTGTCTGTCAGAGCCCGAGTTCATTTCCGGTCTGTCAGTCTGTCGGAGCCCGAGTTCATTTCCATTCTGTCAGTCTGTCGGAACCCGAGTTCATTTCCGGTTTGTCAGAGCCCGAGTTCATTTCCGGTTTGTCAGAACCCGAGTTCATTTTCGATCTGTCTGTCAGAGCCCGAGTTCATTTCCGGTCTGTCAGTCTGTCGGAACCCGAGTTCATTTCCGGTCTGTCAGTCTGTCAGAGCCCGAGTTCATTTCCATTCTGTCAGTCTGTCGGAACCCGAGTTCATTTCCATTCTGTCAGTGTGTCAGAACCCGAGTTCATTTCCGTTCTGTCAGTCTGTCAGAGCCCGAGTTCATTTCCGGTCTGTCTGTCAGAGCCCGAGTTCATTTCCGGTCTGTCAGTCTGTCAGAGCCCGAGTTCATTTCCGGTCTGTCAGTCTGTCGGAACCCGAGTTCATTTCCGGTCTGTCAGTCTGTCGGAACCCGAGTTCATTTCCAGTCTGTCAGTCTGTCGGAACCCGAGGTCATTTCCGGTCTGTCAGTCTGTCAGAGCCCGAGTTCATTTCCGGTCTGTCAGTCTGTCGGAACCCGAGGCGCTGCGTGACCTTGCCCAGCCGGAGAGGGGGAGCCAGGGTGGTGACCCGCAGCCTGACGGGAGGGAGCTGTGCCCCTGACGGTGCCCCCTCAGTGTCCGCCTGTATTCCCAGTCCCCCTGGGGTGGCTTGAAAGTATTGCCTCCTAAGCCGTGTGTTGGAGACCTTCACGGCCGTGCGAATGAGATGCCTTTCTGCTGTTAGTATGTGCCTGAGAGCAGAATCACTAGGAACTTCAGAAGTCATAACGCCATGTGTAAACCATACTTTCTGCTCTTTGTGCCTCTGGTCTGTGGCCGCCAATTATCCATCCCATCTGTCAGGGAAGTGTAAACAAAGACCAACATTGTAGGGTTCGAAAACATTAAAAAGGTATATTCCACAGTTTGGGAAATTTTCCTATAAATATCTATATGTCTCTATCTCTCTCCCCCGCCCCCAACTCCAATTTTTTTCCCATGTGAAGGGGAAATATTGTCATTCCATGTTCTTGGATAAATAGATTCAACATTGAAATAGTTGTTTTTTAAGGGATTACTTGTTTTCCCTGAATTTACCTATAAATTTTAGGTGATTGAAATGAAAATCAAGGTATTTTTAAAATTTTTGACACTCTAGTGCTAAAGTTCACATTGTTTTAGGTTTAAAATATTAAGCTGATGAAAAAGTTTGTTTAAAAGTAAAGCTGAAACCGGTCTGGCTCAGAGGATAGAGCGTCGGCCTGTGGACTGAAGGGTCCCAGGTTCGATTCCGGTTGAGGGCATGGACCTTGGTTGCAGGCAAATCCCCAGGAGGGGGTGTGCAGAAGGCAGCTGGTCGATGTTTCTCTCTCATCGAGGTTTCTGACTTTCTATTCCTCTCCCTTCCTCTCTGTAAAAAATCAATAAAACATATTTTTAAATGAATCAATAAAAGATGTTATACTAAAGCACTAATGGTACTGTAGCGGGCTCAGAGTGGCCTGATGCGGTACAGATGGGTTGCTAGGATACGGCAGAGAGCCTAGAAGTGGCTCGTGGTCCATATGTGATGGAGGTGACATCTCAGATCGGTGCGGGAGACGGATCCTTAAATGACAGGGCAACAGGCACACTACAAGAGAAACTAAGCTGGCGTCTGTATTATTCCTTCTGCTGAAGTGAGTGTCAGACAGGTCAAAGGTTTACATTTTCAAATCAAGGAAACAAAGACAAAAACAAGCGTCTTTGACTCCCAGGTGGCACAGAAGGGGTGGAGGGGGCTGCAGGCCTCTTATTGCCGTGCTCCTGGCCATTGGGGGCCAGGGGTTACCTGTTCAAAAATGTTCTTTATAGCAGAATTAAACTACCCAGAGGAATAATGGGAGAAGGTGTTTTTAAAATAATTTGGGATGTGGCAGCCCACCTTCATGCAAGACAGAATTCCTTGGCACGTCGGGAGGGGGGCACGTCGGGAGGGGGCACGTCAGGAGGGGGAACGTCGGGAGGGGGGGCACGTCGGGAGGGGGCACGTCGGGAGGGGGGCACGTCAGGAGGGGACACGTCGGGAGGGGGAACGTCGGGGGGGGGGCACGTCGGGAGGGGGGGGCACGTCGGGAGGGGACACGTCGGGAGGGGGCACGTCGGGAGGGGGGGCACGTCGGGAGGGGGGGCACGTCGGGAGGGGACACGTCGGGAGGGGGGAACGTCGGGAGGGGGGGCACGTCAGGAGGGGGGCACGTCGGGAGGGGGCACGTCGGGAGGGGGGCACGTCGGGAGGGGGCACGTCGGGAGGGGGCACGTCGGGAGGGAGGGGGCACGTCGGGAGGGGGCACGGAACAGCAGCAGGCGCTCAGCGCCGTTGGACGAAATCCACTCGTAAACGTGCAGCCTCTTAGCGCAGCGGTGCCCCTTTGGGGTTCCAAGGCCTGTTGGACACGCGGGAGGGGGCGCACTGCAGCCTGACTTACAGGAGCAGACATTGAGAACAGTGAGTGCGCAGCCCCGTGCTGGGTACGTTCCGGGGTAAATACAGTGCGGCTCTGGGGCCGAGGAAAAGGAAGAGGCCCCAGATGTGGCTGCACCTGGAAGAGGGGCCAGGCTCTCAGGTGGGGACCGAAGCGCAGAGCGGGGAGTGGAATTGGGCTCACTCTGCGTTTAAATATATTTTATTGACTTTTTACAGAGGAAGGGAGAGGGATAGAAAGTCAGAAACATCGATGAGAGAGAGACATCGATCAGCTGCCTCTTGCACACCCCCCACTGGGGGATGTGCCCACAACCAAGGCACATGCCCTTGCCGGAATCGAACCCGGGACCCTTCAGTCCCCAGTCCGACACTCTATCCACTGAGCCAAACCGGGCTCAGTCTGCGTTTAAAAACACAAAGATCTCTGCATGGGATGTTGGAGGCCGTGTATAGAAGGATTTGTTAGTAGTAGTTGTCTTTAAAAGAATGACTGGCATCTTAAGATGGGGTGTGTGTGTGTGTGTGTGTGTGTGTGTGTGTGTGTCTGTGTTAAGTCTCACCCAAGGATGTTTCCCCATTGACTGCAGAGAGAGTGGAAGGGAGTGGGCGGGGAGGGAGAAACATTGCCTTCCGCACACAGCCCGCCTGGGGCCGCGGGTGAGCCTGCACCTGCGTGTCCTTGACCAAAACGGAGCCAGAGACCCTTCAGTCCTCAGGCCGAAGCTCTGTCCACTGGGCCAAGCCTGCGAGGGCAGTAGACGTATTTTAAAACCCCGTGTCTTTTTATTCTGTTTGAGTTTTTTTTGTTGGGAGCGTATTACATTTTCAGATTAGAGTAAAAGCCTCGTAAAAACACAAGGGGTTGCTCTCGCCTCGGTAAAGTGAATAAGACGCCCTCGTTGTTAGCAGGTATGACCTCAAAGCATACTGTTCGGGGAAAACGAGTTGGAAATAGATGCACGCAGAACGATGTCACTTGGCTCAGCTGTGGCACTACAAGGCGGTCGTGACAGCACACGGGCAGTGGCGGCACGCCCCCGGGAGCGACCCACTTCCGGAAGCCCCGGGGAAGGCAGGAAGGAGGCGGGAGGGGTCCGGCCGGTCGGGCAGCCTCTTTGTCGCCGGTCATAGCGTTCCTGAGCGAACAGCGGCTGACTGGCAGCGTCGGAAAACCCGGTTGATGCGGTGTTTCGTGCTTCCTGACACGTTTAAGCTTGTTTACTGTGTAAATGTAAATGGTTGCGAATTTCTGCTGCTGTCTCGGCACTGCTGTTGTACCCGATTGTGACGTGATTCCTGCGCAACCGAGTCGTGCTTCCCGAAGCCACAGTGTCCTTTCTCCTTCTCACCCCGACGTCAGGTCAGCAGTGGCGGTGACCCCTGGTCAGCCTGGAGCGCCTCCAAGTCTGGGAACTGGGACGGCACGGACGGCTGGGGAGCCAAGCCGGAGGGCACGGCGGCCCAGAAAAGCACTGCCAACAACTGGGACGCCGCCTTCGGGCACCCCCAGGCCTACCAAGGACCAGGTGAGGAGGCCGAGGGCATCGGAGTAGAAACAGATTTGAACCCGGGAGCTGCTCCCGGCGGCTCCGTTGGGTAAGAGCAAACCTGTGAGTGCCCAGCCGTTGCGGGCGGCTGTTAACGGTGACCGTGAGGCCGATCCCAGTTGTCTGTCACGGAGCCACATGCCCGCAGGGGGCAGGGTCACAAAGCAAAGGGACACTTTCAAATCGTGGCAGTTCGCACACATGTATTTTCTTGTGAATCTCCGGCCACAAACAAACGCGTCCAGACGAAACCGGGGGTGTCCCCTCCGGGCTGTGCCCTCCGGCCAGCCGTCCATCCTCTCCTCAGCACCTGTCTGACCCCCGGCTGTCAGTGGACACACCGAGGCGGGGAGGGACTTATAGACGGGAACCAATCAAGGAAGGATGTTTACGTCGTTCCGAAATCAGAGGAAAACCTGCTCATGGTGTTTTATGGCCCTGAGTGAGCACGCCGTGCCGGGGATTGAATGTGCCAGCTGGCGAGGGCCTTGCCCACAGGAGCAGGGCTCGGGTGCTGGTCCCAGGCTCCCCCTCGTCGAAGGACCGGCACTGTGGGCAGCACCGGGAGTCTCGGGCCGAGGAGAAATGTCGGGGCCGGACTGCTGACGTGTGGTTCTCAGTAACGAGGCCCGGCCCCGGGAAGCCTGGCCCGGGCCCTTCTGATTCTTTCTGTTCTGCTCGTTTTTGTCCTGGCGTTGTCTCTTCGTTGTGGCACTCGGAAGGCAGAGATGCCGGGGCCATTCCCTGCCTGAGAGCAAAAGGACACGCCCGGCCCCCAGAGGCGGGAGGCAGGCAGACGTGGTGAGGAAGGGCGCAGGAGGGCTGGCAGCACCTTCCCGACACAGACACTGTGTGAGGCCGCTGGTGCCGGCTCCCGTTTTCCTCTGTCCTCCTCCATCCCCATCCTGTTTCTTCCCATCTCTCTCCGTCATCACCCTTCTCTCACCTTTATTGTTACTCGTGATAATTGCTTTTAAGAGCTTTATTATACCTTTTGTCCTCAATCATCGATAGATACATAGATACATAGATAGATAGATTTTAGAGAGGACCGGAGAGGGGGAGAGAGATAGAAGCATCAGTGGCATCAGTGACGAGAGAGAATCACTGATCAGCTGCAGGCCCCTGCTGGGGACCAGGCCCCCGACGCAGGCGTGTGCCCTGCCTGGGAACCGAACCGTGAGCTCCTGCTCATGGCTCAGCGCTCACCCCCGAGCCACGCTGGCCCTGCCTTCCCAGGCCTCTGGACTTTAAGGGGGTTCGATCTGCTGATTTGCGAGTTTATAACGCTGGATCCATCAGCGTCTGGACCTCTGAAAGACCTTCCCTTGTTTGTGCACCATGTAGCATTTTTATAGTGACTTCATATTAAAACGAAGTTGCTTGGACTGACAATCCTCTTGAAGCTAAAAGGCAGACTCTACACTTCAAGCCTTACGACTGACTGGAGCCTATATTCTCCATGGCTACTTCATACTCCTACAGTACTCCCTTTTCTCCTGTTTTCCACTGGTCAACCCAGCCAGTAGTTCTTATCCTAAAATTAAATCATTCCCTTTTTATTTTGTTTTTCTTCACTGTCCCTCTTTGGTGCCCACCCCTAGCAACTGGTGACGATGATGACTGGGACGAAGACTGGGACGACCCCAAGCCATCTCCCTACTTCAAGGATTCAGAGGCAGCCGAAGCGGGAGGTGCGCAACGCGGGAACATTCGTGCTGGCTCCTCATCTATGAAGCTGCCACTCAACAAGTAGGTTTAAAGGCGGTCGAGCCACAGGAACTCTGTGCAGGAACAGACAAGATACAAAGAGGCCTTTTCTCGGCGATTTATGAAGTTTCGTAATTTGCTCACTTTCCTTTGGATCTTAGCTTGGTAGCTTGTCTCAATACTAGAAATTCATGCACTCTGGGCCTGGCGGGGGTGCCTTGGCCTGGATTGCAAGAGGGTGCAGGCCAGGCCGAGGGACCCCACTGGTGCACAATTGGGGCCGGGGAGGGATGTGAGAGGTTGGCCAGCCAGGGACCACAGGAGGCCTCCAGGGGATGTCCGGCCTGTCTAGCTCAGTCCTGATCTGCCAGACCCCAGCAGCAAGCTAACCTACCGGTCAGAGCATCTGCCCACTGGTGGTCAGTGCATGTCATAGCGACTGGTCGACCTGTCAACTGTCTGCCCACTGGTGGTCAGTGCACATCATAGCACGTGGTTGAGTGGCCTTAGCATATTGTTAGCATATTACACTTTGATTGGTTGAATGGACAACCAGACACTTAGCATATTATGCTTTTATTATATAGGATTTTTTTTCATTTTAAAGGAAATATTTGTCCTACTTAATGATCTGCAAACACTGTTTTTACCTTTATCAACTTCAGGACATATTAAGGTTTCCTTACTGATGTCACAGGAAAACCAAAACTAACTCTCTTTAAATATTTTGTTATTTATTGATCCTTGATTGCTTCCCGAATTACCAGGCAGTGTGCAAAGCAGTTTGTATACATTCTCACGAGACCCTCCTATCCCTTGTAGTACATGTGCTCTGTGTTCTGTGGGGAAGACTAAGCCCAGAGAGATTAAATAACTGCCCAGACTCACACAGGATTCCAGTCCAGTCCCTCAGTCTCCTAAGCACACGCTCTAAACTACGATGCGTAAGGTAATTAAGGTTGTTTTCACCTAGGTTTCTCTTAGATTAAAAAAAAGATTTTGAGTTGGACTTGTAGCTGCACTGCTTAACAAGAAAGCACGTGGTAAATGTGGACGGAGTGCTGGAGCATGGCTTGGTAGAGAGTTCTGGATAGTCTAGTTCACACCATGTAGCTTGAAGGAGATAAAATTTATGACTTCCATAAGAATCGTCAAGTGCTCTTTCTTCCAGCAGTTACATTTAAAATAGTTTTCTAAAATGGCTGACACTGTTTGACAGTGTTCCAAGTCCAAGATTCAAAGCAGATACCCAGGAACGTTAACCTGGGTCTGGAAAAATATTGTCAACATAACGTTTGACACCTGTATCTGGTTATCAGGCTCCAGTTCTAGATCTACACACATCTGCACACGTGTAATAAGCCCTGCAAGTCCCCTCAGCGTACTTAATGAGCATCAGTGATTAAATGTCATCTGTTAGCTGTCCACTTTGCCTATGTCTCTGTCTGGTTCCTTCCGTTGTGTATTTTCATGCTCAGTTTCTTGTGTAATAAAATTAGTCATTTGTTATTGGCAGTGTCCTGTTTCTTCGGGTCAAATTTGAAGTTTTCGGTATGGTCAGTAGAGATGTGTATTCCTCTCCGCTGTTCTCTGAACCCGAACACAGAGTATATTTAAAAGCCATTTCAGTAGAATGTATCTCTTTGTCCCAGTTTGAAATTGAGGAAGTCAGGACTGCATCACATGACTGGCCAAGTTTTCGGCCAAGTTTTTGTGGCTAGAAAGTGAGGTCGTGGCTGGCGCTGGGCCCGAGGCTCCCCTGCCCTGCGCTGGCTCTCTGCCGCGCCGGATGGTACTAGAGAAGCTGAAGGTCTGGTGAGCCTCAGTCGCCTGACCTCTAACGGGAAGGGCCTGGCTTTAAGAATGTTCTGCTCTAAAATGTCATTCCACTTGGAAACCAAAATAAAGCCGTTGTCATTGGCATCTGCAACCATTTCTAAGACCCAGATCCATCTTGTCTTCTGTAGATGGCACTTTGGGTGGCTATGCATGAATGCCAGCTTTTCTCCAGTTTTAGAAATTTGCTTTGGATTTTGATTTGATTTCTGGCAGTAACCAATTTGATTATGTTTCAGGTCTCTATTAAGAAGACTGATTTTCTTTTGGGCTGCAAATACTGGTTCTTTGGGGTATCAGTGGCAGCTTCTGTGGGATAATTGTGGCTCTCCTGACGAGGGCACACGTTGAGAGGCAGCTTTTGAACCTAGGAATGCGGGGTGTGGCTGTCACCCCAGTGGTCAGCTCCCATTGCTACCCTGTTTCCCCGAAAGTAAGACATCCCCCGAAAATAAGACCTACTCGCTGTAATATAAGGCACCCTTCCCTCCCCCCTCCCCGAAAATAAGATCTAGTGCATCTTTGGGAGCAAAAATTAATATAAGACACTGTCTTATTTTTAGGGAAACAGGGTATGCTCCATAGCGTCTCCTCCTGTGACGTGGGGGACATTTTTCTGGTGTGCCCTTCACTCCTTGTGGTGACAGAGTGTGTCAGGTCCCGTTAGGCAAATGAAGTGCCGTAAATATCACACCTTCTGGAAGCACACTGTTCTCTTACCGGGGGAAGCTTAATTAAATGACTAATTGGCCGTCGCACAATCTGATGAGTTTAGGTTTCGTTTGCCACAGTTTCCTAGTCCCCGTACATCTGTGGTCAGACAAGGCTGCAGTGTATTAGGTAAACGGGGAGGAGAGCTGTGTAATTCTTGTCAGAAAGGCGTGAGGCTCACGAACATTTGTCTTCATGATCAGGTTTCCGGGATTCGCCAAACCTGGGATGGAACAGTATTTGTTGACTAAGCAACTAGCAAAACCCAAAGAGAAAATTCCTATCATTGTAAGTTTGTTCGTTCTTGTTTGTTTGCTGTGTTTCTGACAGCTCTCTTATACGTCTTAAAACTAGGAGGGTTATGCGTTCTTTGGAAAGTTTCTAAACACATTTAATACTCTGAGTATGTGCTAGTATTTTAAAAGCACTAAAGATAATTAGCATAAATTAATGCCTGTCATTATATTGTTTAGATGTTTCTTTATATTTACCTTTCAGATTTAGTAATTGAATCAACAATGCCCTTTAGTATACGTATTTTTAATATTCTTTGTTTGTATGGTGTCTTGAAGTACCTTTTACATGCTGTTTTCCTACCAGGTCTACCTACTTGGCTAATAAACCCAATTCAAATATTTAGGTTTCTACCTGGCAAAGTCCATGCATGTTATCAGAATAAAGTGCCTTTTCCACTGAGTTGCTATAATTAGTTTCTTCCAGTAAACCTGCTCTCAGGACATAATAAGGAGCTAGCAAATAAAAGCTGGGAGTGATGACACCAGGAAGAGTGTCTGCCTTAGAATAACTTGGTTATTACATCGCATGCACTGGCCCTTTGGTTTCACCCAAACATTGGTGGCCGGTAGAGGTTTCTGCCGAAGCGTCATGTAGCCGACATTCCCAGATACAATTCCGGAAAAGAGAACCGTGGCTGCCTTCTGACCCTACCTGCTTCCCCTGTGTCTGCGAGATGGGGACCTCGATGTGGTCATCACAGACTCAAACGAGGAGCAAACGTCTGCTCCTCTTCTATAATCTCCTGGGAAACTTGATAAAATTGCAAGCTTGAGGTTGGACTTCTTTTATTACTTTTCTTACATCTTTGAAACCTGGAAACCTCCAGAGAGAAGGGATGTGACCAAGACCCCTTTTTTCCTTCTCCCCTCAAAGCAAATTTGGGGTAATTATCTTCTGAGCTGTTCTAAAACAGATATCCTTAATGGTGTCATTAGATTAAAAATTACTATTTTTCTTCAGACCTTTTGTAAGTACTGACCATGTATCATTGGTTTGGTTTGTTTGGTCTGGTTTCCATTAAATTTGAAACTCCACACAGTTAAGAGCCCGTGGCCCCGCCCCTGGACTCGCAAAGGGGACTTTGTCACCAGGTGGCCGAGGTGGAAAGAGCGGAAGGACCCAGCCAGCATACGTCCCGAAAGTCCTAGGTGGCAGCGCCCGTGTGCCCTGCGGCAGCCTGCCCGTGGCTCCCGGGTGGAAAAGGAAGCCCGGGAAAGCCGTTGGTGTTCAGGAAACCGAGAGGAAGTAGAGACCTAGCTCTTTGCCTGTGAGGCGCAGTAACCCTTGCCCGACACAAGGGGACGCTGTGTGGCGAGCAGGAGTCCCTGCTGGTGCTGCGATTGCGGCAGGTTCCCCAGCGGCTGCTCAGCTCCTGCTCGGCAGCTTGAAGGCTTTCCCGGATCCGCACTCCCTCTTGGGGGTCAGAGTCGCTTGTTGTCAGAGATCTCTCTCCTCCCTAATTAAAATTCTCTGACCCCAGCCATCATCCTGACCTCATAGCTCCAAACCTGCATACCCCACCCCACCTTTTCGGCCTCCCACCCCGAAAGAGAAATGGGACAGGGCATCCAGAAAAAAAGGTGACATTTTTCATATGTATACAAGGCTGTAATTTTTCATTTCACAAACTGTCAACTCAGGAGAGAGGAGAACATTTTAAAACTAGCCCTTTATCCGTATAACTAAGATTGCTGGGCCAGGGAGAACACGGTTCGGCCCAGCACTCCCTGCGGGAGGGAGACAGGCATCTCTCCTGCAGGGCCCGGAGGAGAAACGGCATATCTGCCGGCGAGTGTGTTCTTCCAAGAGCTCAGCAGGAGCAGAGACCGTGCCGGAGCCTCAGACAGGGCAGGAGCGGCCTGCAAAGGCCCGCAGTCCTAACGACAACCTCTGATGACGGCGTCAATTTCGTTTACGGCTTTTCCTTGTAACAAGTTCGCTCTCCCTGAAACGGTGTGCAGGTCGGAGATTATGGCCCGATGTGGGTTTACCCTGCCTCTACCTTTGACTGTGTGGTGGCAGATCCCAGGAAAGGCTCCAAAATGTACGGGCTGAAGAGCTACATTGAGTACCAGCTGACGCCCACGGTGAGTGTCCGAGCTGTCGGAAGCTTGTCACTGGGCAGCATGGCTTTTTCCTCACCTCCTGTCGTTGGCATCGTAACTTTCCCCTCTCCTTACTGTGCAGAACACGAACCGGTCTGTGAACCACAGGTATAAGCACTTTGACTGGCTATACGAGCGCCTCCTGGTGAAGTTTGGGTCAGCCATTCCAATCCCTTCTCTGCCAGACAAGCAGGTCACAGGTGAGTGTGTGTGACGCTGAACTCGGGGCGGCAAGGAGAAAGACTCCGCCCCATATAAATCGGTAATGACATTTTTCGTCCTCTGGGGGAGCCAGGTGTCAAGCTCTGGGAACATACTGTACGTGTATTTGGAAGTTACCTAAACACCGAACGAGAAAGGCTCACCAAGTTCCCTACAGGGTTTTGTAGACATAGCTGGGGCTCCAGCAGGGTTGTTGTGTCTCTGTTGCTGCACCCGCCTTACAAAAGAAGGGCATGAATGTTGAAGTGACCCCAAAGAGCCTGAAGTGGATGGATCTGCAAATCTGTGACCCAACTGGGGTGAGCGCTTGGTCAGTCCAGATGTGTTGTCTGCATCAGAGGCGTGGAGGGAGCCGGGGGAGAAGCCACAGAGCTTCCAGCTGTTCATATAGAGAACATGCCCATAACGTTCTCGCGCTCCCCGCGTGGCCCGAGCAGCCCTGCGGGGCGGGCCGTCGCCCGGGAGCCGTGTCGGGGTGGCCGGGCCCGCGTGCATTGCTGCCCCCTTCCACTCGGAGGTCACTGTACCCCTAGTTCTGTGCCGGGTTCACAGTCCACTGGTCCTCCTTTTGTCATCCTGTTGATTTAAAGAGCAGCTTGCTTTTTCAAACTTTAGATCCCTTTCCCTGAAAACTTCAGTCTGCCTCTCTCCGCGTTTCCAAAGTGCAGTTCGCTTCCGGAGCGGTACGCTCCCCTTGAGCAGCATGCCCGGCCCATGTGTGGGAAGAGTGGACTGGGTTAGGGCAGGGCTGCGGGATTCCGGGCCACTTAGGTTTTAACACGGGCTTTGGTCCAAACCAGGCAGCTAGGTGCCGTTTTAAAGCCTCGTGGGGTCACGGTTCGGGCCCACGTGGAGCTCTGTGGGTTTGACAGAGAAGCTCAGGCCGAAGCCCGGGGGTGTCGCAGGAAGGCAGAAAGCAGCGGCCCGTCGTGTGCGGAGCTGAGCGGCGATTGGCTGCCGGAGGGGTGAGCCGAGGAGCCCAAAAGGCACAGAAGCCACTGTCGCCCTCCTCGGGATGGCCTCCTGCCCCGATGCCACAGGCCACTGTTGTGCAAACAGAGCCCCTCGCCCTGGAGTCTGGGGGACAGACTAGAAATGCGCACGTGTGATGGCGCCGCATTTCTGTGGACTCGCTGAGCTGTCCCTGGAAAACCTCCAGCTGCCGTGTTTTATGCGTCCATAGATTTGGGGTTTTGTGAAATAACATTGAATAAATGCGGCTTTACTCTTGGGTGCAAAACTGCTACGCTCACATTCTTAGTGAAAACCTAAGTAGGGTTATTAAAAATGGGAAAGGAGCTGAAACCGGTGTGGCTCAGTGGATAGAGTGCCGGCCTGTGGACTGAAGGGTCCCAGGTTCGATTCCGGTCAAGAGCATGTACCTTGGCTGCGGGCACATCCCCAGTGGGGGGTGTGCAAGAGGCAGCTGATGTTTCTCTCTCATCGATGTTTCTGACTTCCCCTCTCCCTTCCTCTCTGTAAAAAATCAATAAAATATATATTTTTTTTAAGTGGGAAAAGGGGAATCTGCCCTCCTCCCCGCCCATCCCCCCCCCCCCCCCAAATTCTCTGAAACCTGCTATAAAAATCCTACCAAGCACAAAATAACACCTGAAATTATTTGGAAATAAACCAGCTATGTCAGAAAATTTACTGGCAGAAGTTAAGAATCAATCAATGTGGAGGCTATCAACTCTTGGTATCATTCACTTGGTCATAATGGGGAATTCGGTGTAACTCAGGTCTGTGCTGATTTATGGGGTCTTTTTCAGTCTCCGTATATCCAACAGATGAGACTTTCTGCACAGCCTAAGCTTATGTAGTACTTAATTTATGTTCCTAGTAAGTGCAGCATTTAAAGTGCTTTCATATACAGGAATGTCTGGACCCCCCCCCACACACACACACACACACACACACGTACACCCACCATAGTTGATAAATTGCTTTTCACTTGCTGCTTTCAAATTTTGATTTCGTTTTGTCTTTCAGAAGTTTGATTCTGCTATATCTTGGCATGGCTTCTTTCTGTTTGTCCTACATGGGGTTTGTTGAGCTTCTTGGAAGTGTAAATTAAAGTTTTCCATCAAATTTGAGCAATTTCCCCCCATTATTTCTTCAGCTATTTTTTCCTTCTTTCTCTTCTCTGGGTTCTCCCACCATGAGAGTGTGTGGTGTGCTTGCTGTTTCTGAGGCTCTTCATTCTCCGTTGGTTTATTTCTCTGTTCTTCAGATTAAATAACTCCCGTTTATTTATATTCAGATTCACTCTTTTTTTGTTGTTGTTGCCATCTTGAATCTGCTGTTAAAAATTCTTACAGTGAATTTTTAATTTCAGTTATTGTATTTTCAACTTCAAAAGTTTTCATTCTTTTTTTTATAATCTCTGTCTCCTAAGAGTGTCTGTTGATTCCTTGTCATACTTTTCTTTAATTTTTTTGACATGGATTCCTTTAGTTCTTTGAACATATTTATAGAAGCTGCTTCGTCGTTTGGTTTTGTTGTGAAATTCAGCATCTGGGAACACTTAGTTTCTCTGGACTGCGGTTTTCCTCCTGTGGACCGTGCCTCACTGTGTCTTTGCAATCTCTTGATTTTTTGTTGAAAACTGACCATTTTGGAGAATGTATTTTAGCGATTGTAGATGGTGATTTTTCTCTCTGAAGCTTGTTGTTTCTGTCTTGTTTGATTGATTGATTGATTCACAAGTGACGTGCCCAGGTTGGCCTCTGAAGTATGTCTCCCCTTCTCTCTAAGTTTTCTCTCTAAGTCTGGCTTCCTAGGTTCGCTGCCTGTGTGTGTCGGTGCCGAGCCTGCCTCGGGCATTGAGCTTCCGCCCTCTGCCAAGGGACTGCGAGTGAGCAGGGGAGCAAATTCAAAGCTCAGGTCATTTTCAAGGTAGCCAGCCCTGCTTTTTGCTTTCTCGAGGGCCCTTCTTGTGTCTCCTTCCCGCGTGTGTAGCCTCAGGTTGGCTGGGAGTGCCTGCCTGGCCCGCCCCCCCCCGCAAGCCCCCTGTTTCTGCACTCAGCCTGGTAACCTTGGCTGGTGGAGCTGGCGGCCTCCTCTGGATTGTCACCGCCCCACCGTGAGCATGGGCAACTCCCACGCTCCAGACCAAGGGGGGCTCTTTCCTCCCAGGGCGGAGCAGCTGCCCGTCTTCACAGCCTGCCCCACCCCGGGAGAAGCCCGTGCGGCCGGTAGAGAGGGGGGGGAGGGCAGGAGGGGAGGACCGGAGCAGCCCCGGCCAGACGCCGCAGGTTTCTGCTGTTGGTGCTGACGCGGGGCCGTGCAGACCTGTGTCTCGGATGGCTGCTGGCCGGAGGCTTTCCAGGGCTGAGTGTTGTGCTCGTCTGGGTTTAGAGTGATTTGGGGGGACTGGGATAGCGGATTGCCTCACGTGACTGTAGCTGGAATCTCCATTGCCAGAAGCCTTTTCACTGACAGTGGTTTTGTTTGGTAGGCTGATAAAAATGGCAACTTTCATTATCGCATTCATGGAAAAATGGCTTTTTCTATTTGCAGTTTAAGTAACTTAAAAAATAAAACAGGGGAGGGAAAGCTACAGTCCCGAGTTACTTTGCATAAATACTAAGTTTAAATTTGTATATCTGAGATGATGCTGCCTTTGGTCACATTTTTATAAATATAGAAATTTCATATACTTTTGTAAGAATTACTTATTAAATTCAACAATATCACCTCTTTCTTATCATTAGGACTTCATAGGGCCACAGATTACTCTATAAGAAAGAGAAGGTTTTTCATATTAAAATAAGATGTACTTGAATTTTTTAAAATACTTTTGGGAACCTTCAGGAAAATAGCACTTTTGAGGTTGTAATATTCTTATCACAATTAAAAGGTTTGTTGACTTGTTAAATCGTCATTTCATGCTTGTAAACTAAAAAGTCTATTGTATCATTCCTGCGGGTCTCTGAGAATTCACCATGTTACCTGTTTTTATTATTCTTTCTTTGTATTATTTTTTGTGAATCCTTACCTGAAGATATTTTTCCATTGATTCTGAGAGCAAGTGAAAGGGAAGAAAAGAGAGAGAAACAGGATGTGAGGAAGACACGTCAGTGGGCTGCCTCCCACTCGGGCCCAGCCAGGGGCTGGGGCCAGCCTGCATCGGGGGGGGGGGGGGGGGGGGGTGCTGGGCTGGTGCTAGTTTTAGGCCAGTGAGAAGCTGCCATGGCTCTCCTTTCACTGATAACCTTCTGCCAAGGAGCCGTTGGCTGTACAGACAGCTTTTCCACAAAGTGATTCATCCTCTGGGCGCGTCCCTTGCAGGTCGCTTTGAAGAAGAATTTATCAAAATGCGCATGGAGAGGCTGCAGGCCTGGATGACCAGGATGTGTCGGCATCCGGTGATTTCCGAAAGCGAGGTTTTCCAGCAGTTTCTGACCTTCCGGGATGAAAAGGTATTTGATAATTGTCATAGTCACGTCAATTTTATGTCTGAAAGGAGTTAAAATGATATCAGCTGGAGGGTTATTTCTGATTTTCTCTACAAAGACAATGGGGATAGAACCCTGAATCCCAGGGACAGGAAATTAGTCCCAAAGTCGGAGAGAACTGCTTGCTGGGATGGTCTCCATCTGTGGAGAACAGACTGGCGGAGGAGATGGGGCCGAGGATGTGCTGGGTGAGGAGCGGTTCCTAGATGCTAAAAATAGGATAGACCCCAAACTACGTAGGATATTACCAGCGTGAAGTGAGGGAAATGGAGTGAATGATTTTATTTTATTTTATGGTCAGGTCAATTTTAAAAATTGATATTACAAAGGAAGGGAGAGAGGGAGGCAGAGTAATCAATAAAAATGATTTTTGTAGTCAATAACTCATGTAGATGGATGGATACAGAAAATTCCTGTGAATCTACAGAAAAATTACTAGAAATAAGTGGTTAGTGAGGTAACTGGATATAAGATATTGCATATTTGTATATTGGCAATAAACAGAAAATGAAAATATAAAAAACAATATTTCCAACAGCATGAAAAAATGTCAAATTTCTAGGAGTAAATACAAGGAAATTTACAAAAGACTTACGTAAAAAACTATGAAACACTGTTGAGAAAAATAAAAGAAGACTTAAATAAATTTTCCAACATTATCTTTCATGGATTGAAGAACAGGAAAGATGTCACATGTAGAAAATCAAAGCACTAAGAACAGCCAAGATCCTCTTGAAAAAGCATGAGTGGGAGGAGAACTTTATTGGATATCAAGACTCTGTAGCCGAAACCGGTGTGGCTCAGTGGATAGAGCGTCGGCCTGCGGACTGAAAGGTCCCGGGTTCGATTCCTATCAAGGGCATGTACCTTGGTTGCGGGCACATCCCCAGTAAGGGGTGTGCAGGAGGCAGCTGATCAATGTTTCTCTCTCATCGATGTTTCTGACTTTCTATCCCTCTCCCTTCCTCTCTGTAAACAAATCAATAAAAAAAGACTCTATAAAGTTAAAAGAATTTCAGAAGCAAGGAAGAGGCATAAAGAAAGATGACAGGCCAGCAGAGCAGGACAGATGCACACCTGCTATCTGACGCGAAGGATGCTGATACAGTGGAGAAGGACTGTCTTTCTCATAAATGGTGCGAAGTCCATGCCATCAGCAGTCGCCACCCGGTGGTCCGCAAGCCACTGGTGCTCCGTGAGGTCCGAAAGGTTGGCGGCCGCTGCATTGGCTGGCACCGCAGGAGAGCAAAGCATGGCTGCCCCCCGTAACAGTGCACGGTTGATCTTGTTAGCGCTGACGTTGGCATGGTGGTTAGTTTTTAAAACATGGCCTTGTATCTGAGAGGTCCATTTAAGTAAGCAAGAAAACAGGTAGAATAGAGGAGATAAAACAAAATGGGTAAATTTTTGATAATTGTTGAGGGCTGAGTCTTGTAGGGACTTATTGTTCTTTCTTTTTACCTTTGTATGTGTTTGGAAGTTTCCATTGTATGAAGTTTTAAATCAATTCCAGATCATTCTGAGGTCTAAATGTGAAAGGCAACCAATAACACTTCTAGAAGCTGACATGGGAAAATAGCTTCATTCCACTAGAGTAGGGAGGGTTTCTGAGATAAGACAAAAACAACTGGGCATACAGGAAGAAATTGGGATTTATTTGGAAATTTAGATTGCCTTAAAACTGAAAACTTCTGTTTGTCATCAGAAGCCATTGTGAAAAACAAACTAAGACATAAACAAATGTGACCAGCCGCTGGCGGGGTTTAGAATGTGTGAAAACCCAAACAGAAAGATAAGGTGATCGGCCCAGCAGAAACATCGTAGATTTGATTACGGACTTCCCAAAAGAAAGTATCGAATCCTCAACAGATGTTTAGAACAGTACTTACTCTCATTAGAAATCGAGGAAATGCAAATTAATCCACAGTGAACACCCCTACATATTCACCAGAAAGGCTAAATTAGGAAGTCTGGTGAGCGAGATGAGCAGCTACACGGGCTCACACGCTGCCTGTGGGTGTGAGAATTGGTAAACAGTTTCATATTATCTAAAGTGGGACAATTTTTCATTCCTATACCTAACAAAAATCCGTGTGTGTGTGTGTGTGTGTGTGTGTACACACACACACACACACACACAGAGTGGCCATATTATTATGCTCTCTGAATGCATAATAATCTGGCCACTCAGTGTATATCCTATATAATAAAAGGCTAATATGCAAATTGCCCCCTTAACCAAGAGTTCAACCAGCAGGCAAGCTGGCCAACCACCCATGTCCCCTCCCCCTGGCCAGGCTGGCCGGACCCCACCCATGCACAAATTCATGCACTGGGCCTCTAATACACACACACACACACACACACACACACACACACTGAATGGCCAGATTATTATGCGTTCAGAGATCATAATAATCTGGCCACTCAGTATTATATGAAGACATACATAGCTACTTCATTCATAACTTGGCAGGGGTGACTACCAGTCAAAGGATGGATAAATAAATGAGGGAGTATTCATATAAGGGAATTTGTATAGCTGTAACAACAGTGTGAATGCATCTCTTATACACAGGTTGAGCCAAAGAAGCCAAACTCACAAAAAATGTATAGAGTTCTTCGCTAGTTAAACTAGGAAAACTATAGTTTAGGGACTCATGCCCAGGTTGTAAAATTCTAAAGAAAAGTGATGAACTGATAACCATAAAGGAAAGAGGGTGATGGTTAACTTGTAGGAGGGAAAAGGGAAGGGACATGAGGCTTCTGGAATGCTAGCTTTTCCCCCGGTCTTGGTGTAGTTACACCGGAATTTACGTTGTGAGAATTCCTTGCATGGGGCACTTTTCCATATGTATGTGTGTATAAACTAGCCCATAGTACTGGTTCCTATCTTCTATTTTAGAAAAGTGTTAACCTTTTTCAGCACTAAACAGCCTAAAAATTTAAAGCACTCTGTCCGAATTCGTAGGTGTGTTTCTACTCCCTGAGTTTAGATCGGTAGCGGGAGAGAAGGAGCAGTGGCTGAGTTGCCTCACTTGGGAAGGGCTGGGCGCTCAGAGACCATGCCGGGCATGGGCACTGCTCCCATGAGATTACATGTGGAGTGTGCACTGTTCACATGAAGTTACATGTGGGGTGTGCACTGCTCCCGTGAGATTCCATGTGGGGTGTGCACTGCTCACATGAGGTTACATGTGGGGTGTGCACTGCTCCCGTGAGATTCCATGTGGGGTGTGCACTGTTCCCATGAGATTACATGTGGGGTGTGCACTGCTCCCATGGGATTACACGTGGGATGTGCACTGCTCCCATGGGATTACATGTGGGGTGTGCACTGCTCCCGTGGGATTACATGTGGGGTGTGCACTGCTCCCATGGGATTACATGTGGGTTGTGCACTGCTCCCATGGGATTACATGTGGGGTGTGCACTGCTCCCATGAGATTACATGTGGGGTGTGCACTGCTCCCATGGGGTTACATGTGGGGTGTGCACTGCTCCCATGAGATTACATGTGGGGTGTGCACTGCTCCCATGGGATTACATGTGGGGTGTGCACTGCTCCCATGGGATTACATGTGGGGTGTGCAGGACACGGCCCGTGGGCAGAGGGAGCAGCGGGACCTGCTTCCTGAGCATTTGGAAGGTAGCGTGGTCAGTGAGCCGGTTCCACAGGGGGTTTGGAAGACCAGTTTAACCCATGACCCTCCCACTTGCAGGAATGGAAAACGGGGAAGAGGAAGGCGGAGAAAGACGAGCTGGTGGGAGTGATGATATTCTCCACCATGGAGCCGGAGGCCCCTGACTTGGACCTCACGGAAATGTAAGAGACGCCGCCACCCTTGCCTTCTTCTCGAGAGGCCGTGCCCGCCGCCTTTGCCGCGGTCTGGCGGGCTCGGGCGGGCGCGGGCGGGCGCGGGCGGCAGAGGAGGGGCTCGGGCGGCAGAGGAGGGCGCGGGCGGAAAGCGTCTCGGGTGGTGAGAGCACGCGCCCGCAGAGCACGTGCGTCTGCTTCGCTGTGCCCCGCAGCGTGTCTGGCGCCCACCGGGTGGGCGTTGCTGCTGGTCGGGCGTGATGGAGAGGGCACAGGCCAGCGCACCCGCGGTCCGCGGCGTCTGGGCGTGGCCTCCAGGGAGGCATCGGCCTGCTTCTCTGCGCTCTCTCGTGGCGTCTCTCATGCTGACAATTCGCAGTGGTTCCTTTTCTGTGTGAGGACTGGTAGTAAGTCTTGAGGTTTGTTTTTATTTTAGGAAACCTTTCTGTGTGTAAAATCATTGTATACGTGTTACCAAAACTATAGACAAGGGGAAGAAAACACCATGTACGATCTCCAGCGACCCAAGAGGAAGTCAGTGGACCCATAGTTTCCCGACCCCTCCTTGGTGCAGGTTACCTAAAGGAAAAGCTGTTCAAACAGAAATCACCTCACAACATGCGTTCTCTTTCATTGTCTTTTTTAAATTGAAGAGTGTCTTATGTGCTCGCTGCGGCGGCACATCCACTGAAATTGGAATCATACACGCCGAGACCGGTGTGGCTCAGTGGATAGAGCGTCGGCCTGCGGACTGAAGGGTCCCGGGTTCGATTCTGGTCAAGGGCATGTACCTTGGCTGCGGGCACATCCCCAGTAGGGGGCGTGCAAGAGGCAGCTGATCGATGTCTCTCTCTCATCGATGTTTCTGACTTTCTATCCCTCTCCCTTCCGCTCTGAAAAAATCAATAAAATATATATTAAAAAAATAAAAATAAAATTGGAATCATACAGAGATTAACATGGCCCCTGGGCGAGGGTGCACGCAGATTCGGGAAGAGTTCCATAATTTACAAAGAAAAGTACCTTGTGATGGTTTTTCAGGTTGGTAAGTACTTTTTACATCCTTAAGGAATCTATGTTCAGTATCACCTTCGGCAGCGATTTTCCGTCTGTTGCATCTCATGCACATACACTAGTTACTAAAACCCGAGGCACACCAGAAAACGTGGTATCTTTGCCAAGCTGGCAGAAATAAAAACAGCTGTAATTGTGCTTCATCCACACGACGCGGCTGTTGTAGTGGCTGCTGGCGGCTTCTGACTTGGCGATCCGGGGAGGGGCTCGGTGCCTGCCTGTTTGAACCCCTCGGCTCAGCGGGGCCGCCATGCGCTTGTGTCTGGGCCTCTGGGAGGAGGGGCCCCCGCCGTCCGCAGCCCCCGTGTGCTTTACGGTTCCCCGGTGCTGACTGAGTTTTTCTAGATGAGCTTTCCGGAAGTGAGGGTTCGCTGTGGCCTGACAGCCGGGAGGCGGGAGGCGGGAGGCGGCGGAGGGAGCCAGGGGGCCGTGTCGGGGTGGCTAGCTCGCCGGCAGCCCGAGTCCGGCCTGTGGGGAGGCTGACCGGCCGAAGGGCGGTTACGGTCAGGGTGGGCCCCCTGCCCCGGGATGCCTCTCCCGCCCCGACGGGACGCGCGGTGGCGGGCCCAGCAGGCGCCTCCTCCTTGTGTTTCGGCCCAGAGAGCAGAAGTGCGAAGCTGTTGGCAAGTTCACCAAGGCCATGGACGACGGCGTGAAGGAGCTGCTGACCGTGGGGCAGGAGCACTGGAAGCGATGCACCGGGCGTGAGTGCCCTCGGGCTCGCGGGCGGGGCGGGCTGGCGGGGCCGGGTCGCCCGGGCCGCACCCCGGGCAGAGTGTGTCCGGTGACGGTCATGTCCCGCCCAGAGCTGTCGGGTGAGCCTCTCTTCTCAGCCCGGCTCCACAGCGGACGGTCAGTGCTGACAGCCGGCCCGAGAGCTCTCAAACCACGTCTGCTTACGGTTTCCGGGGACTCGGGCTTCTGTGGCCTGTGAAAAACGTGCCTCTCCGCGTGCTCAGAGAATGGCTGCCGCTCGTTGTTTGGATTGTCAGCGCTTCTCCATGGGCAGGGTGTTGTTGACTGGCCCCCAGTTTGGGGAAACCAGTGTGATTGGTAGGGAAGGTAAGACGGCCAGGCCGGGAGCGCTGCGGGCCCGGTTGCCTCCGGCCTGCCGCCGCCACGTCCTCCGGGAGTCCGCCCCGTCCCGCTGTGGGCGGGCTGTCACCTGCTGAGCCACGGAGCCGCGAGCTCTGGTCGGGAGCCGGGCCTGGCCTGTGACCGTCGCAGATCCCGCCACAGCCCCCCCTCCGCCCTGAGGCTCCGGCTCCAGGGGCCGGGCGGTGTGGCGCTCACACGGGTCCCACTGCCCCGGAGGATGCGGGTCTTCTCCCCTCCCCCGTCTGCCCCCATCGCGGCCCAGCCTCCCGAGCCCGCAGGGAAACCCGGTCACCGTGACCCCTGAGGACGAGGTCCTGCTCGTCCGGAAACCTGCAGGAATCCTGGTCCCGGTTCTTCCGGGCGGAAAGGGCTTGGCCGTGAGGTCCAACCGGAACACGTGCCCCCTTAGCATTCCCTCAGCACTTGGGTCCCCAGCAGAGGAAGGAGGGTAAACGACCTGGTTTTGTAAAGACTTTCTGAAGGTGGGATTTTTATTCTAAATATTGGGAAAGAATCAGTTTGAGGCCAATAACAGTTCAGGGGTGATGTGGGGGCTTGAGGGTGAAGTCCTAACGTCCGAAGAGCTACGTGGCCTCACGCCCAACGGGCGACCGGTCACGGTGAAGTGCATGGAGCACCTCTCGGCTCCCCTCCCCCAGCCCCGAGCCGCTCGCCGTGACGGGGGCTGGAGCGGGGGGGGGGGCGTGCTGGGGACTGCCGGACGGTGACGGGCTGCTTCACGGGTGGCCAGGCTGGCCGGCTTAGCGGAGAAGTCGAGAGCTGGTGGAGGGGGGCTGATGGAGCGGGCGGAGGGGTGGTGATGGGGAGGGGGGCCGATGGAGCGGGCGGAGGGGTGGTGATGGGGAGGGGGGCTGATGGAGCGGGCGGAGGGGTGGTGATGGGGAGGGGGGCCGATGGAGCGGGCGGAGGGGTGGTGATGGGGAGGGGGGCCGATGGAGCGGGCGGAGGGGTGGTGATGGGGAGGGGGGCCGATGGAGCGGGCGGAGGGGTGGTGATGGGGAGGGGGGCCGATGGAGCGGGCGGAGGGGTGGTGATGGGGAGGGGGGCCGATGGAGCGGGCGGAGGGGTGGTGATGGGGAGGGGGGCCGATGGAGCGGGCGGAGGGGTGGTGATGGGGAGGGGGGCCGATGGAGCGGGCGGAGGGGTGGTGATGGGGAGGGGGGCCGATGGAGCGGGCGGAGGGGTGGTGATGGGGAGGGGGGCCGATGGAGCGGGCGGAGGGGTGGTGATGGGGAGGGGGGCCGATGGAGCGGGCGGAGGGGTGGTGATGGGGAGGGGGGCCGATGGAGCGGGCGGAGGGGTGGTGATGGGGAGGGGGGCCGATGGAGCGGGCGGAGGGGTGGTGATGGGGAGGGGGGGCCGATGGAGCGGGCGGAGGGGTGGTGATGGGGAGGGGGGCCGATGGAGCGGGCGGAGGGGTGGTGATGGGGAGGGGGGCCGATGGAGCGGGCGGAGGGGTGGTGATGGGGAGGGGGGCCGATGGAGCGGGCGGAGGGGTGGTGATGGGGAGGGGGGCTGATGGAGCGGGCGGAGGGGTGGTGATGGGGAGGGGGGCTGATGGAGCGGGCGGGGGGGGGAGCGGGCGGCCTGCATGGTGGACAGCACTGTGCACATGAGAATCGTCTTCTAACAGCCGCCCAGCCACGCGGCTGTCATTCGCAAGTGACAAAGGGCAGCGGTGCCGGTTGCTAGTAACGGCATGCACCGTTCATTAAGCGAGTAATTAATTATAAACGGAAAGAACTTGGTTGCAAAAAACAATAGATTTTACACCCCTGTCATTTTACGATGGCATGTAAACTAGTTTGGAGCATGCAGACTTCTCCTCTCTGAAGGAGTCACTGTTAGGAGCTGCCCGCGGGGCTGTTGACGGGTGTCTCTGCTCCCCAGCGCTGCCCAAGGAGTACCAGAAGATCGGGAAGGCCCTGCAGAGCCTGGCCGCCGTGTTCAGCTCCAGCGCTTACCAAGGTGGGGCTCCCGCGGGCGGGGCTCCCGCCGGCCTGCGCCGCGCCCGGGCCTTCTGAGGGGAGCGGAGGCTTCTGGCCGTCTTCCCGCAGCTTCTGTGCCGGAGCGCTGCTCACGGACTGACAGTCCACTTCGGGGACGGTTGTCTTCCCTGTAACACGCAGCTGTCCCTGTTTTTTGAAGAGTCCTCCTCTTCTAAGAAACATTGTGGCTGAAACGTTCGGGGCCGGTGGAAGGGAGGTGGGGGGCGGGGATAGGTGAAGAAAATTGCCCACGAACTGTCCGTTGGGAGGCTAGGTGACGGGTCAGCGGAGGGATTCGTTCCAGTTTTCAGTGTCGGAAACTCTGTCATGAAATGTGTAAACCCACCGAGTGAAAAGCTGTCACTCACAAGCCCTGGCCCGTGCCGACTTCCAGGTGAGACGGACCTCAACGATGCCATAACGGAGGCCGGGAAGACGTACGAGGAGATCGCCAGCCTGGTGTCAGAGCAGGTACGAGCACCGCCACACGGCTCCGTGTGCCACTTTCCGCTGTCCGGTCTACACACTTAATTTAAAGTGAGTTTTAACACGAATGCCCCAGGGGCTATCCTCCACTTCTCTACTCCTATGTATCTTTTTAAACTGTATTTGATTTAAAATACAATTGAGAGTTAGCTAAAGTGGTGGATAAAGTTGTCATCAAGAAACCTAAAAGAGCCCTAACCGGGTTAGCTCAGTGGATAGAACAGCAGCCTGCGGACTGAAGGGTCCCGGGTTCGATTCCGGTCAAGGGCATGTACCTTGGTTGCCGGCACATCCCCAGTGGGGGGCATGTAGGAGGCAGCTGATGGATGTTTCTCTCTCATCGATGTCTCTACATCTCTATCCCTCTCCTTTCCTCTCTGTAGAAAATCAATAAAATATATTTTTAAATGTAAAAAAAAATCTGAAAGAATGCCTTCCAGGGTCAAGGGCTTGGATCTGTTGTTAGCCGCCAGGAAGGAGCACTGCTCAAGTCCCCTTTGGGCTCTTTACTGCCTCGGTTTCCCCTCGGGAAGGTGACGGCGTCGGAAGGAGCTCACTTACCGGGGGGCTCGGGACTCCACAGCGGTCAGGCGGACGCCCCTCTCCAGTCCCAGCCCGAGCGTCCCCGGTCAGAACGGTGTGGCTGCAGTCCTCGGTCCCCGGCTCCCCTCCCGCCGATAACGGGAATAGGCTCCTCCGAGGACAATCATCCAAGTTGTTTCAGATCCCCGAATTAAAGTTTTTTTCAGATAACTATTTGAAATGTGTTTTACACATGTGCCTGTGGACACACACTCATGTCATTCATTACTCTCTGCCACTTAAAAGATTAATTTTTAGAATGTGCATGACATAGCTATTAAAAATCGTAATTCATAAAAATAGAAAATGTTAAAGTTGCCACGAACAATGATTACTAGACTTTCCAATAATGTTTTTACCTTTTCTGCTAAAATTTAGACATTAAACTATAACATCTTATTTCCTTGTATGTAAACATAATAGTCCTCACATTCTTTTCCTCGTGGTGGTGTATTTTGGGCCACCTCAAACCAACTGAAATATTGCCTGATGTGTTTACAATTTGTAGATTTTCTTTACAACTGTGGTAGCGGATATAGGACGGTGGGGATTATTTTCTTGTGGGAAAACTAAGATGAATGTTTAACACTCAGTGACTTAATGAGTACCTGGAGGATTTGGCTGATACAGTCCTCAGCTCTGCGTTTTCTTCTCCTCGATTGTCTGGATTCCTCTGCCAGTAACCCCAGGTGTGTCTTTACAGCCAAAGAAAGACCTCCATTTCCTGATGGAATGTAATCACGAGTATAAGGGTTTCCTCGGCTGCTTCCCCGACATCATCGGCGCTCACAAGGTAACCGGATTGCGGAGTTTACAGCGGAAAGGGGGGGTGAATGGGGAGCCGCAGGCACGGACCCCGCCTCTCACTCCTGAGCGGGAGGCTTTCTGGGAGGTCCTGGGGGCGTTTAACTAGCAAGGTCCCACCACATGTTTGGGTATAGGAGTAGTTGTTTCTTTTGTGATTAAAAAACAGCATTATTTTGAAGGAACTAAACATATGAAAAGTATATCTTTGTGCATGTAGTTAGGTATCATGATGTTTGAAATCCAAGACAGTCATAGGAATGATCCTCTCTGACCAGTCAGACCTTGTCAGCTGCTTGGGCAAGTCCTCAAAGACCCTGCCCCGGCGCATGAAATAACCCCGGTTTTCTAGTTAAAATTCACATGGTCAGTGCTGGCATTATATGTTTATACATAGTGTAAAAAGGAAACTGAAATTCCTGTCAAAAAGTTATTTTTAAACTGAATTTAAAAAGTGACTTAAGGTGTACTCAGATTTTGTTTCTGGTTAATTTTTGTCTCTGTTTCAAAATCTGTTTTACCTCAGACTTTGGGCTTCTTACAGCTGTGGGAATCCAGGGCACAGTGCTGTGCTGGGAGTTATTAGGAAACTTTATGAAGGCCTGGTCAGAGCCCGTTTTAGCATTTGGCTTTACTAGTATAATCCTATATAATAAAAGCCTAATATGTTAAGTGTCCAGTCATCTGTTCAACCAATCAAAGTGTACTATGCTAATGATATGCTAAGGCCACTCAACTGATTGCTATGATGTGCACTGACCACCAGGGGCCAGAAAGCCCACTGGTTGACCAGTCGCTATGACATGCACTGACCATCGGGGGCAGATGCTCTGACTGGTAGGTTAGATTGCTGCTGGGGTCTGGCTGATCAGGACTGAGCGAGATGGGCCGGACATGCCCTGGAGCCCTCCCCCAGCTGGCTCAGCCTCTGATGGGTCCCCATCCGGGGCAGGGCCGGCCGGTCCCTACCTGTGCACAAATTCACGCATTGGGCCTCTAGGTAAAGTATGAAGAGATCGCGTATGTAAACAAGAAGTTTTGTGCAACTTAGACAACTTAATATAAATCTCAGAGCATTCTTGATCCATTCACCCGATGACGGACACTTAGGTTGTTTCTGTATCTTGGTGACCTGCGAGAGTTCTGTCTCTTTGAGAGAGTGGTTCTGTTTCCTTCAAATATGTACCTGAAGCGGAACTGCTGGGAGAGCCGATCGTAAGGAAAAATAATTGTAATTCTGTGAGGGAGATGGGTGTTGACCACTCACTGTGGTGATCACAATAGACACGTGTAGCAGGTCACTGTGTTGCGCGCTTTAAGTGATTGCAATGCTACATGTCGTTACATTCCAATAAAACTGAAGAAAATACAATTAAAATCCCAGTTAAATAACACCGGTCAGTTAACTTGTTGGAGGAACGTGTCCCTCCGAGTGAGAGTTGCAGGCACGGAGCCGAATTTACCCGCGAGCGCGGCGGCTCTCAGTGATGAGCGCTTGAGGTGTTCAGCAGCTTCTACAGCTGCTTCCATCTAAATATTAATTTAAATGGTCTCGCTGTGTCTTCCGGAAATCGCAGCAAAGCTCAAGCCTCCAACCTGCTCGCTTAAGCACCAGCCCGCCAGTCCTCCCCGAGCTCAGGGGTGCTGTGCGTGCACACCTGCGAGGGCGCTGTGTCCTGTGGGGACTGCGCTGACCCCGGGATGGCCCACAGATGCTCCGGAAATGGGGTGCTGCCGGGTTCCTGCTGGCTCGCGGCACAAAACGAAATCATAGCTCAGTGACGCTTTCCAAGAACAGTTACTTTTGCTTGCCGGTGACTTAAAGGAGTGGTGTGGGGGCGCTTTCCTCTCTTACCTTGCAGCGACCTCGTCCATTTCCACAGCAAGTCACGTAAAAGCGGTGGTTGCGTGGTTACATTTTAAACTGGGGGACGAGCCTTTCAGCTTTGTCTTCCTGATGCCGTTGCACTTCTGTGTTTCACAGGCGGCGATAGAAAAAGTGAAAGAAAGTGATAAACTGGTTGCGACCAGCAAAATCACTCCCCAGGACAAGCAGAACATGGTGAAGCGCGTCGGCACCATGTCCTACGCGTTGCAAGGTGAGGAGTCTGTGTGGCCGGCGGGGCAGGCGGGCCCGGTCCCCAGCGGAGCTGCTTTCCTGGCTGGAGAGAAACCCAGGTCGAGCCGCAGTGAAGTCAGAGCTGGTTTGGACATCCTCAGAAGCCACGTGGTCACAGGACCCCGGTGTCGGTGAACACTGACATCTGCCTGACGTGGCTACGAGTGCCGGTTTGATTGGACGTGCACAGTTTTATTGTTTCTGAGGGACACTGGAGGTGCCTTTCCCGCCTTCATGTCGCACCTTCCTAGTGCTCGGTCCAGGCCCCAGGTCCACTGTGACGGCCTGTCGCCGCCACGGCTGAGGCCGGTGTGAAGGCGATGGGAGGTGGCATCAGGCAGAGGGACGCTAAGTAAGGGGAGACTTCGTTGATGGTACGTGGCTGGTGTTCGCCTAGGAGCAGGGGGCGGGTTGTGGACAGAGCATGTCCGTGGGAAAGGAGAAGGGGATGCTCCAGCGCGCACAGAAGCCTGCAACACAGTGCGGAACGGCGCCGTTGGCCTCGGGGATAACGTATTTGCAGGTTCCTGGGGAGTAAGCGATGGTGGTTGGGGAGGGCCTTGAAAGCCAGGCAGGAGGTCTAGCCTGGGGGTGCACATTAAAAAGCCATTGAAAGGTTTTGAGAGGAAAACGCTCCAGGGAGAAGGGGACACACCGGAGGGGCGGCGCTGGCTCCACAGCCCCCCGAAGACCGCTGCCGGGCGGTGCGGGGGGGGGGGGGGGGGGGGGCGGGAGGTGTGCGGGGCGGAGAGCCACTGCGGGCCCCGGGAGCGCTCGGGGCTGGGGGCTCGTGGGAGAGGAGGTGTGGGAGGGATTTCCAGCACCGCAGCGAGAGCAGGGACGCAAACCGGACTGCAGATGGGGCGCTGAGGGTTTGAGGGGGAATTGGGTGTTGAACGTGTCTTTGAGCTTACCCAGACAGGAAAATGAAGCGCTTCAGATGACACAGAACTCAGGACAGTCAGCTTTTGTGGGGGGATGCCAGCAGTGGGCCTTCCCGGCGGGGAGTGGCAGGGAAAGGCGGCGGCAGCTGTGGTGAGGCTGGCCCGGCGGCTGATGGGGGGTGGCGCCGAGAGCCACTGGTGCGGGGTTCCTTTGTGAGTGGGGACATCAGCAACGATGAAGAGGGGGCACAGAGCCTCTCGCTAACGAGAGGCGGCTTTCTGACAGCCCGGTGCCCGGGGCGTGACGCCCACGAAGGATCAGGTGCAAAGGGCCCACCGGGCGCCCGGCTGGTTCCCGAACCCCCCGAACCTCGGAACGGCAGTTGTCTGCAGGGAACGTGCAGATCAGCAGAGTCCTCCCTCTGCTCGGAAGTGTTTGCCGTGCGCTGTCCAGAGGTTTTTAGTCTCGGCACAAAGTGAGCTGGCAAAGCCGGCACTGCCCGAGGCCACCGGGGTCCGCCTGGCTGGCGAGGAGCCTCCGGCAGCAGAGAGCCAGGTCCGGGTGGAGCCGGGGACTGACTGGTGTGCTGGTTTTGGTTGCAGCGGAGATGAATCACTTCCATAGTAACCGGATCTATGACTACAACAGCGTCATCCGCCTGTACCTGGAGCAGCAGGTGCAGTTCTACGAAACGGTGAGCCCCTCCCGCCCCCGCCTGCGAGGGGAGGGGCCTGGCCACCCACTGCGACCACATCGAGTTAGTCTGCTTGTGTTTTCAATCCTGGGTGTTAAACCCAAAGAGGCTAAACATTTCCTAGGGTTTATTGTAATCTTTTAATTCCCTCTGCCTTTCCATTTTTAGTAACACTGGGTTAGCACAGAGGTTTTCTTTGGAAGAAGGGGGGTCGGTGCCAGTGGTGAGGCCCCGAGAGGACCCTGTTGTGTGGCTCCCGCCCCCCCTACGGCCTGTCTGTGCGCAGGGAGCACTGCTGAATGGGTGAGGTCCCCCTGCGCCCAGTGGGCTCGGCCGGGGAGGCAGCCTGGCACCGCTCGGGCACCACCGGCGGCCTCTGTTCGCGACCGAGCGCTCAGGGCACCAGGAGACCGCAGAGGAGGGCAGAGAGAGCCGGGCCTTGCCTGCTTCGTTCAGAAATCAGTGAGAAGGCCAAGTTCCGTGCCTCCGGGCGGGGCGTCCTGTTTACCGCGCCGGCTCCGGCCCGGCAGCGAGGACAGCCGTCCGGAGACGAGCGCGGCTCTTGATAGTTGTCCGGGAGCTGGCGCCGTGGTCCGAGTCCCCCACCGCCCCGGATCACGCCATGGCTGCCCGGGCACAGTCTTTGGGCTGGACCCGGACGGTCTGCCCGCCCGGCTCCGCAGAGGAGCGGCTCATGTGCCTGGTGCGTGCCGGGCGCTGGGCCAGGGCTTGGGGGACAAGAGCGCAGAACGGATTCCGAAGCACTCGCTCCCCCCGGGCGCTGCGGTGCCCTGTGCGGTGCCCGCTCACCGATGCCCCTGGAGGTGGCCTGGCACCGTGCTAGAAGAGCAGGCACTTGTGTTCTGGGTGAGAGAGTGATTGAAGGCAAATCTTAAAATTCTGATGTTAATTTGCTAAATAATTCTCAAGCCCACGTGAGGTTTGATTATTAATGCCGTTGTAATTCAGAGTAGGGAGCTATGTGTTGCCCTGGCCGGTGTTGCTCAGTGGATAGAGCGTCAGCCTGTGGACTGAAGGGTCCCAGGTTCCATTCCCGCTCAGAGCACATGCCCGGATTTGCGGGCTCGAACCCCACTGGGGGGCGTGCAGGAGTGAGCCAGTCAGTGACTCTCTTCATCGATGTCCTTCTCTCCACCTTCCTGTCTGAAATCAATCATATACACACACACACGGACGTGTCTACACATGAAAGAAACTGACTTTGTTAGGTCTAACACGGTTATTAAAATGTACATGTTTGTTCACGAAGCACACACTATACACTAAGTGCTGTACACTGAGCACTGATGCAAACGCTCAGGGTCCGAGGGTGACGGAGACCCCTGTCTTCGGTGGTGTGTGTCCTTGGGGGAGGCATAGGCACTCCGGCCCTGAGGGACAGCAGTGGCTTTATGTAAAGGTGGCACTGTCTACCTGTGGTGGCTGAGGGGTGCGAGCATGGGGCGAGCCCCTCAGCTGGGCCAGGAGCTCTTAGGTGGAGGGGTCCTCGTACCCCACTGGAGGGAAGGGGGTGCTGGTGCCCCACTGGAGGGAAAGGGGTGCTGGTGCCCCAGTGGAGGGAAGGGGGTGCTGGTGCCCCAGTGGAGGGAAGGGGGTGCTGGTGCCCCAGTGGAGGGAAGGGGGTGCTGGTGCCCCAGTGGAGGGAAGGGGGTGCTGGTGCCCCAGTGGAGGGAAGGGGGTGCTGGTGCCCCAGTGGAGGGAAGGGGGTGCTGGTGCCCCAGAGGCCGGGGGCCCCAGAGGAGGAGCAGCACCGGGTCTGGGACGGTCCCCCACTGCAGCGTGGGAGCGCTCAGGGCACAGACCCAGCAGTGTGACCTTGTCACGGTGTGTGACGCAGCAGCGCGGGAAGTTACGGCCGTGGGGGGCCGTGGGGGGCCGTGGGGGGGTGCATCTCAGGCTTGTCTTTCCCGCCAGATCGCGGAGAAGCTGAGGCAGGCCCTCGGCCGCTTCCCGGTGATGTAGGAGCCGAGCGGGCGTGAGGAACCCCCAGTGCTGCCCGCCCGGGGCGTGCGGTCCGGCCCGTCCCAACGACCGGAAGCAGCCGCCGCAGAAGCCGCGCTTCCTCTCCCGGCTCCGCTCGGCCTCGGCCGCCGCAGCCGTGTTTACGCCGGCGGATGGTCTGTCTCTGGAGAGGATTTGAAATGACCAGAACTTTGAATGGAAATTAGAGGTTTCCCCACTTATATTTTGCATAAATTTGTAATCTTTAAGCCCACAATCTTCCAGTTCTTACCCAGGGCCAGATGGTGACTAATTGCTTTCTTAAAAATACGGAATACGCCAGAATAAAAAAATATGTTTGTATATATTTTTATAATTCTCTTCAATGCCCGGGGATTCCTGTCCGCTCAGGAAGCCCCACATGCCTTTCGCTGACGCGGTTCCGACTCCAGGGCTCGCGCTTTCGGGAAAAGGAGGGGCCGCGGGGCCGCCGCCAGCAGGAGGCACCGTGGTGGCTGGGGGCGTCGAGAGGCGGGCGTTCTCCCGCACGTCCTTCCTCGGCAGGGCCGGCTCTGCGAGGGAAGGGCCCGCGGGCCCGCTGGGGACGTTCCGGTGCTCTGACTGCTGACCTGCGCTCGGGAAGGAGCGCCCCCTCCTGGTCGCGGGCCAGACACCCGCCGTCCTCGGCTCCTTGCCTGTTCAGTCTCCCCGCCAGGCCCTGGACGGGGCTGAGACGGGGCTGGCCTCTGGGTTTGGTGCGGACGGTGGGCCAGTTGGTGTTACCGGACGGATGAAAGCAGTTCCTGGAGAAGCTTAGCGGCTGAGAAGGGGGGCACCCGCAACGATGTCCCGGTCACTGGCCCTTCCGTGCCCGCATAAGCCCCGCAGAGCCCGCAGCCCATCCCTGCGGGTCTGAGCGCGCAGCCCCCGTCCTCCTGCGGACCGTCCGTCCGCCCGCCCGCCCGCCCGCGCTCCTGCCTTACGCTCCGTGATCGCCCCGGCATCGCTGTCGCCGAAAAGGGACCGTCGGCCGCATGGATGAAGTGAAACCAAAAAGTCAGCAGAAGAGGAAATCGGAGGGACGCGAATGAGAACTTGTCCTTGAGTGTCATGGGTTTGGGTTAATGTTTTATAAGTAATTCCCCTTGATTTTTCTTTTATAAAATCTCATAGAACAGTGTTTATGCTATAGCCATTTAATATATGTACAAATTGTAAAGAATATGTATAAATGTTTTACACAAATGTAAGAGCGTGTAGAAGCGAACGTATAAATAAATTGTTTAAAAAAAACCTGTACAGTAAATCCGCAAACCATTTTCCAGAACACTCTGTGGTGGTGGTGTGTGATTTCTAAACCGTTGCTGCTGGTGGCGTCTGCTGGGGGGGGGGGGGGGCGCGGCGTTGGGGCCGCCGCTTCCCGGAACCTCGGGGGGCTTCAGGGCCCGCCTGGCAATAGCTGATCCCCCACTTCCACCCCGTCAGCCCCCGCTGCTCCGGGCACCTCCCCTGGCAGGCGATAAAAGGGGAGCTGAAGAGCAGGTGTGACCCCGGCAAATCGACACCCTCTTTTTGCTTCGTACCTCGGGGGTGTCAAACGGACCCGCAGCGGAGACGGGCTCCCCCGGCAGCCGGCGAGTGAGGTGAGGCTGCACGCGGAGACCTGGACCGGGTCGCCTGGCGGGGCAGAGCTCCCCTCCTGGGGGAGGACAGCTGGGGTGCATGGTCAGTGGCCCCCGCTGGCTGCAGACCAGAGGACAGGCCTGCGCCCTGCTGAGGATGCCTGTCCTCAGGCCCTGCCCAGGCCTGTGTTGGGGTGTCTGCTCCTTGGCGGGGAGCTGCGCAGCCTCAGTCCTGTTGGTTCTGGGGGCTGAGTCCCTGTGCTCACAGGGTTTCCCCTCATGAGTGTGTGGAAGCATGTTCAGCCAAAGTGTTTCTAGGGGACCCACACAGATCTCCTGAACTGACCGTGTCCCTTCTCATCTCTCTTCCTCTCTCCTGTGCGCTGCCCTGCAAATCCTACCCGCATGCTCACCCTGAATGCTGATCTCTCTCCTGGACACGGCGAGACCACGAGCCTCTATTTGGGTCCCCCGATCCTGAGCCTGGAACCTGCGTACAGCAGTAACGGGGCCATCGTGGGGCGACCTGTTTCCGTTCTCCCAGGATCAAAGTTCTGCCTTCCTGCTGTGAGTGTCTGAAACCATATTTCATTGTCCGTCTTCTTCCAGGGGAGCAAGCTGGCCTGCTGCTCCCCTCCTGGCCGGAAATGGAGAGCCCGTCTATTTCCTAAATCTGTGGGGTGGTTTCCCCATTCAGAGACCATCTTCGCACAATTCCTCAAACGTCGCTTTAATTTTCACGCGTGTTCCCGCGGTCACTGAGCAGACACGACCACTTTCACCACCATTCACTCATTGCCCCTGGGCCGCCGACAGGCCATGCTTCCCGTCTCAGTGAAACAGGCATCGCCACGCGACCTGCTTTAGCCCAAGAAAAGCAGTTGGGAGCAAAGCGAGCGCGTCTGCGGTGACAGCGGGTAGGAGGCGACGTGAAGAGGCTCAGCTGCCCCGCCCCTGCGGCTCCGAGGCTGAGCATCCTACCCGAGCCGGGAGGACACAGTTCGATTCGGGGCACAGGCCTGCGTTTCAGGCTCGATCCCCAGTAGTGGGTGTGCAAGAGGCAGCCAATCAGTGATCTCTCTCTCATCATGGGTGTTTCTATCTCTCCCTCTCTCTTCCCTTCTGAAATCAATCCTATATAATAAAAGAGTAATTTGCAAATTGACCCTAATGGCTGAATGACACGCTGTGGTGCGCACTGACCACCAGGGGGCAGAAGCTCAATGCAGGAGCTGCCCCCCATGGTCAGTGTGCTCCCACAGGAGCTGCTCAGCCAGAAGCCGGGCTGACGGCTGTGAGCACAGAGGCAGAGGTGGCAGCCTCTCCCGCCGCCTCAGCCGCGCTAAGGATGCCCGACTGACGGCTTAGGCCCACTCCCCACTGGGCCTACGATGTCAGTCGGACATCCCCCAAGGGCTTCTGGACTGCAAGGGAGTGCAGGTTGGGCTGAGGGACCCCCCCCCCACCAGTGCACGAATTTTCGTGCACTGAGCCTCTAGTTAAAAAATAAGTTAAAACTGTAGGTAGTGCACTCTGTTGGGTAGTGGTAATTCTCGTGCATCACTGCACCTGTGTGAATTGGTTAACATAAACGTAAACCAATAAAAAGAGGCTCAGCTGAGAACGTTGAGCCAACACCCAGGAGAGAGGGGCCTGGAGAGCTGCCAGCACCACAGCCCACTTCCCCAGAAGAGACTCCTGCCACGGGGAGCCGGGCCTGGAGCCGGATAAGTTTAGGGTGAGAGTTAGGGCTATGGTTAGGGTTAGGGTTAGGGCTATGGTTAGGATTAGGGTTAGGTATAGGTATAGAGACTCCTGCCACGTGGAGCCGGGCCTGGAGCCGAAGCAGCCGGTCCGACAGCTGTGGTCCCTCCCGTGCTGAGCCCGAGTGTGCGTTCCCCCGCCCCAAACTGGGGGTCTGGACCTGCGCTGCCTCCGGAAAGCAGCCGTCTTTGGCAGTGTGCCCTTTGGGAAACTGTCAACCTGCAGAGGAAGCAAACACAACAAATGTTTACCGAGGCGAGCCTTTTTGTGAGCTTGAGTCCTCGGATGTTTAATCCCTTCCAGATGGCCGAGCCGCCGCAGCTCCCGAGGGCCCGTCCTCCCCTCGCCGCGTGTCCACGCGGGATGGAAAGCCAGGAGCTACCGGGGGTGCTCAGCGGGGGTGTCTGTGACGGCCCAGCCCCCGAGGTAAACGCTTTCCTGGGGGGGCATCAGTGCTTCGCCCCCTGCTCCGGCAGCTGTTAGCCGTGCGTGGCCCGGGCCCGGGAAATGTGTTTGCCGTTCGGATCGGATCCCCAGCCCCTCTCGGGGGCCCTGTCCTCAGCTGCTTCGGACTCGCCTGAGACAGGAATTCTTGGCAGGGGGTCCGTGCGGCTCAGCGAGTCACGTGCAACTTCAGGCAAATGACTCGTGTGTGTGTGACAGTTCCTCTGGGGGAAAGGTGTCTTCCACCGATCCTTAAAGGTGTGGGTGACTCAGTGGCGGCTCACTCAGGATGTTTCCTCACCCACCCTGTCACCTCTCCATCAGCCGCATCCTGTCCTTTCTCTTGTCATTGCTTCTCTTCCTCTGAGCACTGACCACAGGGATGTCCTGAAGAGGGGGGGGGGGGGGATTTCACAAGCGGATGCGGAGTCGGGCTGCAGTCCTCAGAGGTCCAGCCGATGGCCCGGGCCAGCTGTCTGGACACGACCAGAGCTTCAGTGTGTGTGGTCATTGCCACCAGCACCCGGGTGCGCTGTGCTCAGCACAGCTGCAGTCAGGACAGACAGGAGCCATGCTCCCCGTCTGGCCAAAGGAGGAGGGGAGGGAGGGAGGAGGGGAGGGACTGGGCTTTGAGGAGAAAGGAATGTCCTCCTTCTAAAAGGTGTGTGTCCCTTCAGAGCTGAGGGCCTGTGGCTCCATGCGAGCCCGGCGTGTGAGCGGGGGTTCTGGAAAGAGTGGGCGAGTGACAGAATGAAGGGAGGGGGTAGGGACAGCTGTGTGTGTCCACACCACTTCCTGTCAGCACTGGGGGGGGGGGGGGTCCCTCATTTTGCTAATGGTGAGCCAGCCTTCCGGAGGAGAGAGAGAGAGCTGGCGGGGAGTCCACACGATGGTCTCCATAAACGTGCGCGGGGCGGGCTCTGCGAGGCGGGCTGGGCAGGAAAGAATTCAGCTTGGAAACCGCTCGGTCACGGGACGCTGCTGGCTCCAGGCGGCTTGTCACGCGTTCCTGAGGCAGAAAAGCCTTCCACTGAAATCCCCTTAAGAACACAAGCAGGGGAAATGCCTCCCTTTTGCGGCTCGGCCACTGACACGCCATCCAGACTCAGAGAGACCCGAAAACTGGGGGCCTCGTGAACCACGGCTGCATCGGCGAGCACCGAAGCACCGGGGCTGCCTGCATCGTCCCAGGATCCACTTCGACAAATATCACCCAGGTTCCTTTGGGGGAGTTGGTGTGAGGCATCACCATTTAAAGAGGAACCAGAGCTTCTGCCCAACTGTCAACCTTGATAAACTGTGGACCCTGGTCAGGGAGCAGACACGGGAAAACGCTCCCAAAAGCAAGCCTGG
>CM050517.1:100213081-100233081 GCA_027563665.1 Antrozous pallidus
TGTGTCCAGCTTCACCCCAGGGGCCTAGGGCCAGACCTCTGTGAGGCGCGGGGTGCAGTGGAGTGGGGAACCCCATGGATGAGTCACCCTGTCCCTCAGCACCCGCCCAGCTCCCGGAGGCACATCCCAGTGGCTTCCCTGAGGGACCACGCCTCCTCCCACCCGGCCTTCCTCTCCCCGCTGGTGGCGCCTGTGCCCCATGTAACCTCTTGGTGGAGAGGTGTCCGTGCTGCAAAGTCCAGTGCTCAGAGGCAGTGCACCCCCCGACGCCGCCTCTCATGTTGGGTGTTCAGAGCGGGGGCCCCAGGGAGTCTTCAGCCTGGCGTTGGGCCAGAGACTTTAGAGACAGGCTCGTCTCTGAACAAAAGAGCTGTTATTGCCCCCATGTTACAGAGGGGTAAACTGAGGCCTGAAGAGGCGGAGAAGCTTGCTGGCCTGGGTGGCACGTCTGTGCGTGACTCTGTGGCGATTCCGGAATCATGGACCCTGGTCCCTTGCTCTGTGGGGGGCCTAGGGAACACCAAAGAGGGGAAGCAGGTAGGACTGTTCAACTTTGACCTTGAAAGCTGGAGAGGAGGCTGCCAGCTGGTGTCCAGCTGTCCCAGGTTCATAGCTGAATAGGATGGCCTCTGTCCTTCAGGTGGCGGATGGCCGCTGCACTCACCTCCATGACACTTTAGGAAGTCTCTAGTCTTTTCTTACATTTGTGGGTGTTGGTTCTTCCATTAGGATCTCCATCTTGGAAGCACTGTCTCTTCTAGTCTTGCCTCCCCAGTGATTTTATCAGCATACTAGAGGCCTGGTGCACAAAATTGGTGCACTGGGGGAAGGGGTGTCCCTCAGCCCAGCCTGCACCCTCTCCGATCTGGGACCCCTTGAGGGATGTCCAGCTGCCCATTTAGGCCTGAGTGATTGGTCCTAAACAGGCAGTTGGACATCCCTCTCACAATGCTGGCTCCCAACTGCTCACCTACCTGCCTCCTGATTGCCCCTAACCGCTTCTGCCTGCCAGCCTGATCGCCCCCTAACCACTTCCCTGCCAGCCTGATTGATGCTTAACTGCTCCCCTGCCAGCCTGTTTGCCCCCAACTTCCCTCCTCTGCCGGCCTTGTCACCCCTAACTGCCCTCCCCTGCAGGCCTGGTTCACCCCCAGCTGCCCACCCCTGCAGGCCTGGTCACCCCCAACTGCCTTCCCCTGCAGGCCTTGTCACCCCTAACTGCCCTCCCCTGCAATCCCGGTTTCACCCCAACTTCCCTCCCTTGCAGGCCTTGTCCCTCCCAACTGCCCTCCCCTGCTGGCCATCTTGGGGCGGCCATCTGTGTCCACATGGGGGCAGGATCTTTGAACACGTGGGAGCAGCCATCTTGTGTGTTGGAGTGATGGTCACTCTTTTATTAGGAAGGACAGTTATGGGCTTGTTTTCCATCGTCTGGTGTCTGAAACGATGTCTCCAGTCCTGTCAGAACCCTGAACGTGCAGCGAATCACGGATTAAACTATTGCCGGGTTCCTCCAGTTTGTGCTCGGTCCTGGGAAGACCGAGTCTGGCCATTTGCTAAGGTCTTATGGGAAAACCACAGGCATTTCCATTCCATTTCAGATGTCCACCTCAGACCGCGTTTACCAGATCCGAGGGATTAATTTCACGGCACAAAACCATCGCTTCATCAGAGAGACTGAGACGGCTGTGGTCGAATTACGCCGCCAAGCTAGAGCCAGGCCCAGCCGAGTGCCTTTGGAGCCCTTTGGGGAAAACAGACTTTATTTTTTCAAAAGTGAAGACTTAGAAACGATGAAAGAAAGTAATGTGCACACTCCCCATTTGGAAATTAAATTGGGGCTAACGTACACGTACAGGGTGTGCCCCCAGCGTGTATGTACACTTTGACGGCCGATAGCTCAATTGTGGGAGTGAAATGCATTTCAGTAAACACTGCCTTTATCATTACCCGAAGTGTGTGTGTACACGTTGGGGGACACCCTGTGCGTTACGTTGGTGGTGACAGTACAGTGCGTTCTAGAGCCAAGAGTGTAATGAAGGGAATGGCACGTCTGCTACTCAGGTGCCGCCCACGTTTGTCACTTAACCCGGCATTCGTTTCTGCAGACCTTGGGCTGCATACTTAATTTTTAAAGTCTGTTTTTCTTTTTTTAAAATATATTTTGTTGATTTTTCACAGAGAGGAAGGGAAAGGGATAGAAAGTCAGAAACTTCGATCCATCAGCTGCCTCTTGCACACCCTCCACTGGGGATGTGCCCACAGCCAAGGTACGTGCCCTTGACCGGAATCGAACCTGAGACCTTGCAGTCCGCAGGCCGACGCTCTATCCACTGAGCCACACCGGTTTCGGCCATAAAGCCTGTTTTTCTTAAATGAAGCACAACTATTTTTTAAAACGCACCTGCTGTCCGGCCCGTGTGGCTCAGTGGTGAGCGTCGACCTGTGAACCAGGGGGTCACGGTTCCGTTCCCGGTCCGGGCACAGGCCTGGGTTGTGGGCTCGATCCCCTGGCAGGAGGTGTGCAGGAGGCAGCCGGCCAATGCCTCTCTCGCATCATTGATGTTTATCCCTTCCTCTCCCTTCCTCTCTCTAAAGTCAATAAAAACATATTTGAAGTGTTTATTAAAAATAAACAAACGCAGTGTGGCTCTGAACCAGAAACTTCTACCTGTGTCCCGAGCTTGCTGGCTCTCCTTTCCCTGACAAGGTGAAGAAGGCCTTCATTTGTCTCCCTTCGAGGCTGCGGTGTCTGCCTGTCTGCGGGTGGCACACCGGTGGCAGCCGGCAGCGCTGGCGGGGGACCCCGACCCCCAGCCTTCCCATGGGGTCCGGGGCTAGGGCAGCTTCCCTTTCACTCCAGCTGCGGGTCCCTGTGATGGGTCTGCCCGAGGGCATGAGAGGCCCGGGGACTGTAGTGGGGGGCTCATTCCTATGTGGGTAGTGATTCTCCCTGGCCAGGGGGTGGCCCTAGCTCAGCTCAGGCCGAGGACGCTGCTGCTGCTGCTGCTGCTGCTGCTTTCATGGGGAGCAGCGGGAGGGCTGGGTGGGGGGCTGCCAGCCACCAGTAGACACAGCTCTTCTAAGCACACTGAACCCCAAAAGGACCCTCACTTGGAAGGCCTGTCTGTGGGAGGGGCTCGCGGCTGCTCAGTGTTTCAGGCAGTGCTCGAGAGACAGCGGCTGTTCGAATGGGGCTGTGAGTTCAGGAAACGCTAATCGCGATCCCCGGGGGTGGCTGGCTGGGCCCAGCCCTTCTGTCCCAGCGTGACTGCAGAGGCCTGGCCGGCAGCAGGGGGTACCGAGCGAACACACCCCAGTTCCTGCTTCCACACGAGTTCCCCGGGGACTCTGTCTGCAGCGTGGATCCCCGGGAACGGGAATCCCAGGGGCCGAAAAGCCCGACGTGTCGGCTCCCGTTTCCAAGGCGTTTGTCAGGTTTCCTTGGTGGCCTGGTTGGCGAAAGGGATCTTCAGACACAGCGGAAGCCGCGGCGTGGAGAATTCCCCGGGGCCCCCAGAATTAGAATTAGGGCAGGGCCGCTTCTCATTTGCCCAGGGGACAAACAGTGCTGCTGTCCTGGTCTCAGTCGCTAGACTCAGTGTGGACGCGGCAAAGGGACATGTGCCTGCTGGTCATGGGTTCCAGCCACCCCCAGCGCCAGCCCCAGTGCTCAAAGATCAGGGTTCTCCAAACAGCCCCGGGGGAGGGCGGTCCCAGTGCCCCCGCGTGTGCCCCGGCCCAGCCCCACCGCTGCCCAGCCGCAGGGAGGCAGAGGGGTGGCGGGTGGGAGGGGGCTTGGGAGACTTCACGCATTAGTGAGTGTTGTCCCTAAACTCCCTGGAGCTTCTGGGGGAGGAGTTTCTGTGTAAACAGGGCCGGGCTCTCCCAGCGGCTGTGCCCTGTAGAGTGACCCTCTTTGTCGAGCTGTGGTGGTGGCCGGGGCGGGCGGGCTTCCTCTGAACTGTTGCCTCGCTCCCTTCCCGGGGCTCCATGGCCCCGGGGCCGGATTTATTTGGTCCGTGCGGGGAAGGTGGACCTGCTAACGGATTATGTGGTCCGTGTGGGGAAGGTGGACCTGCTAACGGATTATCTGGTCCGTGTGGGGAAGGTGGACCTGCTAACGGATTATTTGGTCCGTGCGGGGAAGGTGGACCTGCTAACGGATTATGTGGTCCGAGCGGGGAAGGTGGACCTGCTAACGGATTATTTGGTCTGTGCGGGGAAAGTGGACCTGCTAACGGATTATGTGGTCCGTGTGGGGAAGGTGGACCTGCTAACGGATTATTTGGTCCGTGCGGGGAAGGTGGACCTGCTAACGGATTATCTGGTCCGAGCGGGGAAGGTGGACCTGCTAACGGATTATCTGGTCCGAGCGGGGAAGGTGGACCTGCTAACGGATTACTTGGTCCGAGCGGGGAAGGTGGACCTGCTAACGGATTACTTGGTCCGAGCGGGGAAGGTGGACCTGCTAACGGATTATTTGGTCCGAGCGGGGAAGGTGGACCTGCTAACGGATTATTTGGTCCGAGCGGGGAAGGTGGACCTGCTAACGGATTATCTGGTCCGTGCGGGGAAGTTGGACCTGCTAACGGATTATCTGGTCCGAGCGGGGAAGGTGGACCTGCTAACGGATTACTTGGTCCGAGCGGGGAAGGTGGACCTGCTAACGGATTATTTGGTCCGAGCGGGGAAGGTGGACCTGCTAACGGATTATCTGGTCCGTGCGGGGAAGGTGGATCTGCTAACGGATTATGTGGTCCGTGCGGGGAAGGTGGACCTGCTAACGGATTATCGGGTCCGTGTGGGGAAGGTGGACCTGCTAACGGATTATCGGGTCCGTGTGGGGAAGGTGGACCTGCTAACGGATTATTTGGTCCGTGCGGGGAAGGTGGACCTGCTAACGGATTATCGGGTCCGTGTGGGGAAGGTGGACCTGCTAACGGATTATGTGGTCCGTGCGGGGAAGGTGGACCTGCTAACGGATTATCTGGTCCATGCGGGGAAGGTGGACCTGCTAACGGATTATCTGGTCCGTGCGGGGAAGGTGGACCTGCTAACGGATTATCTGGTCCATGCGGGGAAGGTGGACCTGCTAACGGATTATGTGGTCCATGCGGGGAAGGTGGACCTGCTAACGGATTATCTGGTCCGTGCGGGGAAGGTGGACCTGCTAACGGATTATGTGGTCCGTGCGGGGAAGGTGGACCTGCTAACGGATTATCTGGTCCGTGCGGGGAAGGTGGACCTGCTAACGGGCCCCCGAGGGGTCACACCAGTGGCCGGACCCTCAGTTCTCGGTAAAGAGCGCAGGCGGCTGGGGGGCCCAGCAGGCCCTCCCCGGGGGCAGGCTTGTTCGCCGTCATGTTTGCCGAAATGCCAGCCGGTCCTGTGGCTTCTGCCTGTGGTTTTGGTAACTCACCGGTGGGAACGTGATTTCACATCTTGCCGGGCCCCTTTTTGGCGCTTTCACCTTTCGCTGTGAAAATTTAAAAATATGCGCCAAAGTGGAAGGAAGATTAATTTTGTGTGCCTGCCGCTCAGCCTTGACATTTGCCAACGGATTTCGAATCTATGTGACCCAGGCCTGTCTTTCATGAACGGTGAGGCTTCTGAATTTAGTTGGTTGTCAACGCCAAGCCAGCGTTTGGCTTGGCTCCCCCCTCTCTACCCGCCCCCCCCCCCCCAACTTGCAAGTTCAAACGGACCGGACAGACCTCCCTCTGGCCGACAGCGGGCGTGGTGGTGCGGGCCGATCCGGAGATGTAAAACCAAAGTGGTCACTTGAGAAGAGTAAACTACAGCCTGGAGCCGTGGTCGGCAAACCGAGGCTCGAGAGCCACATGCGGGTCTTTGGCTCCTGGAGTGTGGCTCTTCCACCCAATACCATGGCCTGGGCGAGTCTATGTTAAAGAAGTGGCGTTAGAAGAAGTTTAAGTTTAAAAAATATGGCTCTCCAAAGACATTCCAAATGTTGTCCTGTTGGCATTGGGCTCTGTGGACTGATGAGTCTGCCGACCACTGGGGAAGAAGACTGCAGTGCTAGGGGAGGACCTTGCCGAGCTCCTGGGCCTCGGAAGGGGGCCTGCCTGCACCTCTCGCCGCGTGAGGACTGGGCTGAGGGCCGTGTCCCCCGTGTTCGTGTCCCCCCGTCTGGACCACACACTGCAGGTTCGCAGGACCCTGGGGCCTCCTGACTCAGGGTGGCCCCGCTTCAGGCTGCCCAGGCCTCTTCCCAGGGGCCCTCAGACCGAGCAGGGGGGCCGTCCACTCCGGGCCCCGGGTCTGGGAGGAAGCGGGGTGTCCTCAGGAGAGAGCACAGGCCCCCAGCACGGTGTGTGAAGCCGGACAGCGGACATCAGGGAAGATGCTGGGGCGCTGGGACGCTCCCCCTCCGGCTGCACTCTCGACCCAGCCCTCCCGTTCTCCCTGGGGTGTCTTCTCAGACTAAGAGGATAGAACATGTTTTGTGTCTTAGTTCGTTAGCTTGATTTCAAACTTAGAAATAGTTTGGCCTGCGGGGTAAGGGCTCCATGGTGAAGACTGTCAAGCAGGTGAGTGTCGGACCGTGTCATCTGCAGGCCTCCTCGACTTGGGGGGCAGGTTCCGGGTGCTGGGCGCCCTGTCTGCTTGTCCGGGGGGCTGAGGGGGGGGCGCTCTGCCAGGTGGGTGGACTTATGGCATTTTGTACCTGAGGCGGGCCCTGCCCTCCCCCACCCCGGTGGGCCTGTGCTGGGCCGGGCACCTTAGCAAAGGGCCAGCTGGCAGGTGGTGGTGGCTTTGGCCAGGGCCGGGGGTGGGGGGGGTGGGGGGGGTGGGGGGCAGCAGGCAGTGCTGCTGGCGTGGGAAGCTGGCAGGTTGCCATTTGTTTGCAGACAGTTTCCTGGTTCAGAAATGACTGGGGAGGGAGGAGCCACTCTGAGCACAGTGGCAGGGCGGGTGGCGGGTGGCGGGGTAGTGGGGTGTGGCGGGGGGCGGGTGGCGGGGTGGGGGGGGGGAATGGCAGCTCTTCCCGTGGCCCAGGCCGTGGCAGCAGCTCCAAAATACAAATTAGAGACTTAAATAAGGCAGTTTCCTGAGGATGTGGGACCCTCCCAGAGAGGGTTCAGTAATATCATGGGAGCCGGTACCCGGTTCTGGTCGGGCCTCTGGGCCACTTCTGGTGCCTCCTTCCCCGAGGCTGGGCCTGCCCGAGCCGCCCCGCCCTCCCCGGCTCCGGAACCCGGCCCCTGAGGCCAAGCCCATGCTGGGCTCCGACCCCTCCGTGCCCCTCCTGTGGGGAGATAAGGATGGAAAGGGCGTTCCCTGTCTTTTGCTGGTGAAGCAGCGCGAGGGCTCCCTGTGGGCCTGAGGGGTCGGGTGGGGAGGGTGGGGTGTTGGCACCGGAGCATCGGCTCCGTTTCCCAGGTGTTTGCCAGGTTTCCTCCGAGGCCTGGTTGCCGAAAGGGACTTTCAGAGACCGCGGAAGGCGTGGCGGGAGCATCCCCGTGGCCCCCAGAATGAGGGCTCAGAGGTAAGTGAGCATCTCTGCGGGCGCTGCCTTTCCTTCTTTTTTAAAAACATTTTTATCGATTCGGAGAGGAAGGGAGAGGGAGAGAGAGACAGAAACATCAGTGATGAGATAGAACCCGTGATGGGCGGCCTCCTGCACGCCCCACACTGGGGATGGAGCCCGCAACCGGGCAGCTGCCCCGACCGGGACTCGAACCGGGACCTCCCGGTTCACAGGTCGACGCTCAGCCCCTGAGCCCCGCCGGCCGCCCGGCCGCTGCCTTCCTGTGGTCACTTGCGTTGACTTATTCCTGATCGGTGCCGGTGATCGCTGCTGAGGAGAAGCAGAGCACGTCCCTTCCTCAGGCTGACCCACACGGGGTGGGACCACCAAGCCCTCTTCGCCTGTTTGCACCCCACCTCTCCGCATCGGAGAGGGACTGCGTCCTGGCTCCGGGGGCTCCTCCGGCTTGTCTGTGCTGGGGGAACTGGCCTACCCCCTCCAGACCTCAGAGTCCTAACGTGGCCACAAATGAAGGAAATCCGTGTTGCCTTTCTACTCTTGAGATTCCTTGTGTCTTAAAAAAAAAAAAAAGCTTAAACCACTAAGCATAAGCAAATAAGAAGCACCATACCCACACACCTCGCTAAAATGATAAGGATTGAGAAGTACAAATTGGCAGAGACACAGTAGTAAAGGGGTGTCAAGTGCAGCTTGGGGGGTGCAGTGGGAGAGATTGTAATGATGCGCATGGTGTCAGGCGGGCACTAGACTCATCAGGCGAGCACTTCGTAAGTTACGTGAACATCTGAGCACTGTGTGTGTTGTACACCTGAAACTGATATAACGCACATCCACTATAATCGAAAAATAATTAAAATAAAAAGTCTCACAGACGCACGCACACACACAACGACCCAGAAACTTGACTCTTAGGAGGAATGATCGGGAAACGTAAATTCCAAGATGGCTCAGCTCTAAGTCTGAACTTACCTTAGGAAACTGATGCTATGCATTTTTAATTGGACACTAATGAATTAATTAAAATGCAGGAGAATCTTTGTCCTTCATTCTGCTCCTTACCTATAATCAGCAACAACAACAACAAGTTAAAAAGCCAAAACAATTTAAGTTTGAATTAGGGACACAAAGTATGTGTTATATTAAGATAGCAGTGGTCGGCAAACTCATTAGTCAGCAGAGCCAAATATCAACAGGACAACGATTGAAATTGCTTTGGAGAGCCACATTTTTTAAGCTTAAACTGCTTCTAACGCCACTTCTTCAGGATAGACTCGCCCAGGCCGTGGTATTTTGTGGAAGAGCCGCACTCCAGGGGCCAAAGAGCTGCGTGTGGCTCGAGAGCCGAGGTTTGCCGACCCCTGGCCTACACCTGCCCGCTCGGTGGTTGCTTTAGCTGGTTCTTATTCCTGTGCATCGCTCTCCACCCGCCTGTCATCCCTCTGCGTGACTTCTGTGTAATAATCTGCGTGGCTGCAGGGTTTGCGGGTCTGGGCACGTGCGGTCTTTTCTCGTGTCTCGCCGGCCGCAGGGACCGCGCTCCCTCCGCATGCACCGCGCCCGTTAGGAAGCCCCTTCCGCGGGGGAGACAGCTCCTGCTGCGGCGTCGGCAAACCGCGCTCCGGCGTGGCCCGCCGGCTCCTGGCAGCGAGGGGTGAGCCCAGTGTGTCCCGCGTGCCCGGCCCGCAGAACGGTGTCCGGCCGCCTCCGCAGTGGGCTCTTGTCACTTACCGGTGAACGGTGCGGTGAAAGGAAGGGGTATGGAGAGCCGGCTGGCCGTGACGTGCCACCTGCCCAGCCTGAGCCAGGCCCTCGGGACCAGAGCATCTGCGTCTTGTCCCCGAGACCACCGGGAGGGGTGGCCCCTGGACTGGGGCGGGGGGGGGGGGGGCGTCCAGAAGGGGGTCAGACACATGTTCATGGGGAGCCTGGGAGGACCCGCGATGGAGCTGCTGGAATGGAACTCCACGTTGAGGTTTTGTCTCGTGGTGCTGGTCTGGAGGTTCTAGCAGGGGAGCACAGCTACTGTACACCCTGACCGAAGACCGGCCCTCTCCTCTGGGGGGAAAGTCGTCCTCTTCGACCGAGCGCGCAGCTTCGGGAGGGACGAACACGGATCGGTGAGGGAGGAGCCAGATCAGCCGAATCAACCCTGGTGATCGATGGGGTGACAGATGCTGCAGCCAGATCACCCTCACATCCTTGTCTCGTAGCAGACAAGTAGAATCTAGTTCTCACTTTCAGTGGCCGCTTTCTGCAGCCAGACCACAAAACTGTTTTGGGGTGAGGCCTGAGAGAGCTTATCTGGTCGTGTAAATTGGTTTTGATCGGAACCCTGTCTGTTTAAGATTTGCTGTTTTTGACGGGGAAGAGGTGTCATTTTCATTAGGATGTTAAACATATTGACGGGGCCAGAGACCCCAGGGAGCCTGTGATGGGGACAGAGGGCAAGGCCTAGGCCTTGGTGCCAGTTTGGGGTGGCAGCGGGGGGCGGGGGGTGTCCTCCAGCTGTGGTGTGTATGTGTGTGGGGGGGGGGGTTCTCTTTTCCATGTCCAGCATGGAAAGAAGAGTGGGTCCAGTTACTGAGTAGAGGAGCTGGGGATTGAGAAATAATGGAAAAGAATAGAGGACACAGAAGTAGAAATAAAAACTGGGGCTGGGTGGAATCTCTTTTCTCTCTGATGGAGAGACAGGAAGCCAAACCCAACAGCAGCGTGTTTATTTATACCAAAATAAAAAGGGGTTTCACCTGTAAAAACCAAGGAGCTTAAGTGGGCCCAGGCTCCACTCATTCCCTCATTCCCGGGGCTGGGCTGAATCCACATTTCAAGGCCCTCTCCCCGACATATGGAGCAGGTTAAGAGTCAGCACTGATAACGCATCCAGCCTTCTTGGTGGATGTGTTTCCAAGACGTGGCTCTGCCTGGCGCCTCGGATTCAGCTGACAATGATTTAAAGATGCTCAGGTGCCTTCCCTGGGGGCCCTCTACGAGTGTGCACAAATTCCCCTTTCACAGCCCCTCCCCCTGACACTTTTCCTAATTCTCCACGTGGGCTGGAGGCTGCCCCGAGAAGGACTGGTAAAGGCTCTTATCTGACTCACACGGAAGTGATAAAACGTTTAATTCAATCTCAGAGCTGTGCTTGTACCCCTACAGCGCAGGTGCCAGTGACATCGGACGGCACACAGGAGGTGGGACATTACAGGGAAATTCCCTGCCTGCAGAGGCTCCCCACCGCGGGGTGTGGGGGTCTGACTCCGCAGCACCCCCTTCTAGGTTCAGTTTGCTGTTGGGAAAATGAGGTGACTTAGAGCTTATTAGGATTTTGTCTTAGGAGAGAATACCCCCAGAAGGAAAAGCTGAGGAGCGACCTGTGGAGTGGGGGGCTGTAGAGAATGGTGTGTGCTGTCAGTGTGCTCACCCCTTTCCTCCTGGGCCTCCAGGGGTCCCCCCTGTGGCTCTGCCCCTCCCTCCCCCGAACGCTCTCAGGTCTTTGGGCGCAAATAATAAGGTGTATACATAGACAGTTCGGGGGGTACCCTGAAGTAGCCATGTGTGCAGTGACGTCATGCCTGGCGTTTGTCAGTCCTCCAGGAGACAGACAGACATACACATGCGCACATGCACACACACACACGCACGCACAGCACACACACAGGCACACACACATACGCACACACACAGACAGACACACGCGCACGCATGTGCACACACACAGGCATGCACGCACGCATGCACACACTCACACAGAGACATACACATGCACATGCACACACTCACACACACACAGACATATACACATGCACACACACACACATACACACGTGCACACACACACACAGTGGTGGGAGAGGAGGTGGAGCGAGGCGGGAAGGTGACAGCTGTGGGAGTTGCTGACAGGCCTTGTGCATTAGGCTGGGGAAGCAGGAAGCCAACTGCTCCACCAGCACCGTCCGGAGCTCCCCCAGATCAGCTATTAGAGTGTTGATGGGAAACAGATTCCACGCCCAGGGACCGCAGTTTCTGGGAATAAACATAATAAAAAACCTAGGGCTTCACAGAAGAAGGATATCAACTTCAGGGAAGCACCACATTTTGGGGATGGGAACATCAGCAATGTAAACGTACCAGCTCTCCAATTAAGCTAAAAATGCAAGTAAAGTCTAATGAAATTCCCATTAAAGCTTCATGGGCCGATTTTAATGTATGTCTGGGACTCCCCCCCCCACACACACACACACTATAATGCGTTCTTATTGCAATCCCCCCATTTTCGTTAATGGCAGCCCCCTTAGGCGGGGCAGGTGCTCAGGACAAGGACCTGTGAGTCATCCTGGACCCCTGCCCCCCAAAGCCCCATCCAGCCCACCTGCTCGGCCGGACGCTCCCCTCCAAGTACATCTGAGTCCGCCACTCTCCCTGCGCCGCCCTGCGGTCATCCCACCACTGCCCTCTCGCTTGGACTGCTGGCCACCCCCTGGCAGGTGTCCAACTGCCACTCCTGGAGCATCCCCCAGAGGCCCACACAGTGGCCTCGTCAGGCACAGTGGCCTGATCACACACAGTGGCCTGATCACACACGGTGGCCTGATCACACACACTGGCCTGATCACACACACTGGCCTGATCACACACACTGGCCTGATCACACACAGTGGCCTGATCATACACGGTGGCCTGATCACTCACGGTGGCCTGATCACACACACTGGCCTGATCACACACACTGGCCTGATCACACACACTGGCCTGATCACTCACAGTGGCCTGATCACACACAGTGGCCTGATCATACACACTGGCCTGATCACACACAGTGGCCTGATCACACACACTGGCCTGATCACACACGGTGGCCTTGTTACTCACAGTGGCCTGATTACACACACTGGCCTGATCACTCGTGGTGGCCTGATCACTCACGGTGGCCTGATCACTACGGTGGCCTGATCACACACGGTGGCCTTGTTACTCACAGTGGCCTGATTACACACACTGGCCTGATCACTCGTGGTGGCCTGATCACTCACGGTGGCCTGATCACTCACACTGGCCTGATCACACACGGTGGCCTTGTTACTCACAGTGGCCTGATTACACACACTGGCCTGATCACTCACAGTGGCCTGATCACACACGGTGGCCTGATCACACACAGTGGCCTGATCACTCACAGTGGCCTGATCACACACGGTGGCCTGATCACACACACTGGCCTGATCACTCACGGTGGCCTGATCACACACACTGGCCTGATCACACACAGTGGCCTGATCACACACACTGGCCTGATCACTCACGGTGGCCTGATCACACACACTGGCCTGATCACTCACGGTGGCCTGATCACACACGGTGGCCTGATCACACACACTGGCCTGATCACACACACTGGCCTGATCACACACACTGGCCTGATCACTCACAGTGGCCTGATCACACACACTGGCCTGATCACACACAGTGGCCTGATCACTCACGGTGGCCTGATCACTCACGGTGGCCTGATCACACACACTGGCCTGATCACTCACGGTGGCCTGATCACACACGGTGGCCTGATCACACACGGTGGACTGATCACACACGGTGGCCTTGTTACTCACAGTGGCCTGATTACACACACTGGCCTGATCACTCGTGGTGGCCTGATCACTCACGGTGGCCTGATCACTACGGTGGCCTGATCACACACGGTGGCCTTGTTACTCACAGTGGCCTGATTACACACACTGGCCTGATCACACACGGTGGCCTGATCACACACGTTGGCCTGATCACACACGGTGGCCTTGTTACTCACAGTGGCCTGATTACACACACTGGCCTGATCACACACGGTGGCCTGATCACTCACGGTGGCCTGATCCCACACACTGGCCTGATCACTCATGGTGGCCTGATCACTCACAGTGGCCTGATTACACACACTGGCCTGATCACTCACGGTGGCCTGATCACACACGGTGGCCTGATCACACACGGTGGCCTGATCACTCACGGTGGCCTGATCACTCACGGTGGCCTGATCCCACACACTGGCCTGATCACTCACAGTGGCCTGATCACACACAGTGGCCTGATCACTCACAGTGGCCTGATCACACACACTGGCCTGATCACACACACTGGCCTGATCACACACAGTGGCCTGATCACACACACTGGCCTGATCACACACACTGGCCTGATCACACACAGTGGCCTGATCACTCACGGTGGCCTGATCACTCACGGTGGCCTGATCACACACACTGGCCTGATCACTCACGGTGGCCTGATCACACACAGTGGCCTGATCACACACGGTGGCCTGATCACACACGGTGGCCTTGTTACTCACAGTGGCCTGATTACACACACTGGCCTGATCACTCGTGGTGGCCTGATCACTCACGGTGGCCTGATCACTACGGTGGCCTGATCACACACGGTGGCCTTGTTACTCACAGTGGCCTGATTACACACACTGGCCTGATCACACACAGTGGCCTGATCACACACGGTGGCCTTGTTACTCACAGTGGCCTGATTACACACACTGGCCTGATCACACACGTTGGCCTGATCACACACGGTGGCCTGATCACTCACGGTGGCCTGATCCCACACACTGGCCTGATCACTCACGGTGGCCTGATCACTCACAGTGGCCTGATTACACACACTGGCCTGATCACTCACGGTGGCCTGATCACACACGGTGGCCTGATCACACACGGTGGCCTGATCACTCACGGTGGCCTGATCACTCACGGTGGCCTGATCACTCACGGTGGCCTGATCCCACACACTGGCCTGATCACTCACAGTGGCCTGATCACACACAGTGGCCTGATCACTCACAGTGGCCTGATCACACACACTGGCCTGATCACACACACTGGCCTGATCACACACGGTGGCCTGATCACACACGGTGGCCTGATCACACCCGGTGGCCTGATCACTCACGGTGGCCTGATCACACACACTGGCCTGATCACTCACGGTGGCCTGATCACACACGGTGGCCTGATCACACACGGTGGCCTTGTTACTCACAGTGGCCTGATTACACACACTGGCCTGATCACTCGTGGTGGCCTGATCACTCACGGTGGCCTGATCACTACGGTGGCCTGATCACACACGGTGGCCTTGTTACTCACAGTGGCCTGATTACACACACTGGCCTGATCACACACGGTGGCCTGATCACACACGTTGGCCTGATCACACACGGTGGCCATGTTACTCACAGTGGCCTGATTACACACACTGGCCTGATCACACACGTTGGCCTGATCACACACGGTGGCCTGATCACTCACGGTGGCCTGATCCCACACACTGGCCTGATATCACTCACGGTGGCCTGATCACTCACAGTGGCCTGATCACACACACTGGCCTGATCACTCACGGTGGCCTGATCACACACGGTGGCCTGATCACACACGGTGGCCTGATCACTCACGGTGGCCTGATCACACACGGTGGCCTGATCACACACACTGGCCTGATCACACACAGTGGCCTGATCACACACAGTGGCCTGATCACTCACAGTGGCCTGATCACACACACTGGCCTGATCACACACACTGGCCTGATCACACACAGTGGCCTGATCACACACACTGGCCTGATCACACACACTGGCCTGATCACACACAGTGGCCTGATCACTCACGGTGGCCTGATCACACACACTGGCCTGATCACTCACGGTGGCCTGATCACACACGGTGGCCTGATCACACACGGTGGCCTGATCACACACGGTGGCCTGATCACACACGGTGGCCTTGTTACTCACAGTGGCCTGATTACACACACTGGCCTGATCACTCGTGGTGGCCTGATCACTCACGGTGGCCTGATCACTACGGTGGCCTGATCACACACGGTGGCCTTGTTACTCACAGTGGCCTGATTACACACACTGGCCTGATCACACACGGTGGCCTGATCACACACGTTGGCCTGATCACACACGGTGGCCTTGTTACTCACAGTGGCCTGATTACACACACTGGCCTGATCACACACGTTGGCCTGATCACACACGGTGGCCTGATCACTCACAGTGGCCTGATCCCACACACTGGCCTGATCACTCACGGTGGCCTGATCACTCACAGTGGCCTGATTACACACACTGGCCTGATCACTCACGGTGGCCTGATCACACACGGTGGCCTGATCACACACGGTGGCCTGATCACTCACGGTGGCCTGATCACTCACGGTGGCCTGATCACTCACGGTGGCCTGATCCCACACACTGGCCTGATCACTCACAGTGGCCTGATCACACACAGTGGCCTGATCACTCACAGTGGCCTGATCACACACACTGGCCTGATCACACACACTGGCCTGATCACACACAGTGGCCTGATCACACACGGTGGCCTGATCACACACACACTGGCCTGATCAAACACGGTGGCCTGATCACACACAGTGGCCTGATCACTCACAGTGGCCTGATCACACCCGGTGGCCTGATCACACCCGGTGGCCTGATGCAGCCTGCATAGCCTGCCTCTGCTGCCCGCTCTTTCTCTAGCCTTGCCCCCCACTACCTGGGCGCACTCCCCTTCACGGGGTGGGTCCTGCCTCAGCCCCTCTCCTCCTCCTGTGTCTGCCACCCCACGGTCTTCCCCAGACCCAGCCTGGCCGCCACCTCCTCGTTCAGGCCTAACTCAGTGACTTCAGGGAGACTTTGCCAGCCACCCCGCGGGACCAGCCCATGGCCTCCGCGCCCCACCCCTATCTCTCCGAGCATCTGTGTTCTTGTCGCTTATCCCCGAATGACCTTCTTCGCTTGCCTGCCTCGTCGGTGGCTGTGAGCGTGCAGGCTCCTTGCAGCGGGCGCTGGGTGTTTTCTGTGTCCCCAGAACACGCTCCAGTCCTCACCCCTGGTCACTGAATGTGACTTGTTTAGAAATGGGGTCTTTGCAGGCCTAACAAGGTGTAAATGAGGGTGCAGTCGCACTGGAGCAGGTGGCCCCTCACCCACGGGACACCAGCTGGCTCCTAGGAGGAGCAGAGGGCCCGGAGCGGTTACGTGGGTGCGCTCATTGGGGGAAGATTCATGGATTTGCTCCTTTCTTTCCTTCTGTGTCACACTGTTACAAAACACGTCTTAAACGGGCCAGGCTTGTTCTTGTGTGACTTCTGAGCTTTGTGCTTTCTTAGAAAGACTTTTCATGCCACCAAACTAAAAGCTTCTCCGATGTTTTCTTCTAATACTCTGAAAAGTGGGGTGTCTTTACACTCAGCTCTTAAATACCTTGGGGTGTGTTCCAGCACGGGACAGGACATGATGTAGGGCTCTTTCCCTTCCCGAGGGGAGTCAGACATTGTTTGACTCTCGGCCACACTGCTTGGGGCAGAAGTGACCTCACCTGGCCAATCGCCTCGCGGGGGAGGAGCCATAAAGGAATGACAGGCGTTGACAGGGCAGCTCCGGCCTCCATAGTGTGACTGTTGGCACTGGCCACCCCTGCTGAGCCCTGGAGGCGCTCCCTTTGGGGGTCTGTAAGGGTGTGAGGATCCTGTGGGCACCAGGCTTTGAGCTGGGGGGAAGCTAGTTGCCAACATGGCAGTTCTCAAAAGGGAAGAGCAGACGGCCACCCTGCGGCTCTGCCTGGCCCGAATCGGTGGACGGAGGAACGCCGACTCTGTTCTGCTCCGTGTCCCCTGCCGTCTCCTGTGATGCAGGCGGCGAGGCCCTGGCGACAAACAGTGCGCTCTCTTCGTCACCTTCCCTCCTGGCCCACAGCCCACCCTCACCCCTGTCCTGTCCCCTCCTCACCCCTGTCCTGTCCCCTCCTCACCCCTGTCCTGCCCCCTCCTCACCCCTGTCCTGCCCCCTCCTCACCCCTCTCCTGTCCCCTCCTCACCCCTGTCCTGCCCCCTCCTCACCCCTGTCCTGCCCCCTCCTCACCCCTGTCCTGCCCCCTCCTCACCCCTGTCCTGCTCCCTCCTCACCCCTGTCCTGTCCCCTCCTCACCCCTGTCCTGCCCCCTCCTCACCCCTGTCCTGCCCCCTCCTCACCCCTGTCCTGCCCCCTCCTCACTCCTGTCCTGCCCCCCTTGGGCTGGCCACTTTCCTAGGAAACGGGCGCCCACAGGCCTCCAGACAAGCCGGGTTTGCCTGTCCTCCACGGGACACGCAGTGCGGGAACAAGAGGGCAGGGCCCGGGCGTGCCTGGACCCATGGAATCGCTCCCTCTCTGCACAGTCCCCCAACCCGAACACTAGCTCCTTCCCTCCTTCCCGACCTGATGGGGCCGTCCGCGCAGCTGTCTCCCTTCCCTCCTCCTGTCTCCCCCATGCAGGTCAGCCAGGCGGGGTCCTTGCCACGCCCCTGACGCCCTTTATCAGCGCCCCAGAGACCTCCGACTCTGATCCCAGCAGCATCACCCAGGGCATCCCCCTCCTTCCTGAGGCTTCTGCTGGTCCCATCCCTGTGTCCGGGTGCTAGAGCTCACTGGGCACAGTCGGGAGTGAAGTAATTGAGGTGTGAGGGGGTGTTAACAAAAACCATTGAAACCTGGAAAGAATTTAGTGAGTTTATTCTGAGCCAGCCTGACATATGCCAGGAAGCAGAAGCTCAACGAATTGAATTAATACTATGCGGAGAATAGCGGGCTACAACTCTATTTATTACATCGCAATCAAAGGAGGGCCAGAGGTGGGTTACGTGAATTTTATTGGTGATGGACTCAGGAGGAGGGACAAGCAGTCCCACCTGGGATTGGGTAAAAAGTGAGCTGATGGACACACACTTAGGCGGTGCAGGAAGGATGAACATGATAAGGAAGGAATTTGTGGCATCTGTCCTGGCGCCCCCCACACCTGGCTGTGCCCCAGGGGCTCCAGAAAAAGGGAAGCTAGAGTCCCAGACAATCTCACAGATGTGTTATCTCAGAGGCTGAAAGGCAAATGGCTCAGTAGAGGTCTAAGTTGAACTTTGTCAGGGAAAATACAGGCCCAGGACAGGACTACCCACCATAACCTGTTTGCAGTTATTTAATTTTCAGACCATCTTTTGTGGTTACTCTAGGTCTCTGAGTTTGCAAGACCCTGAGCTGGCCAGGTCAGCACGTGGCTCCTTCTGTCCACAGGGCGACTTTCCCCTTCCCGCCGGCTCTCTCCCTGCATCTCCTGTAGCGTAAGAGGACTGTATAGCTCACACTGCACGGCTTGTGAAGGTGCATGGGGGGGGGGGGTGCGCATGTAGAGCACGGCCGGAAATGGGGCGTCTGTGGGAGGCAGGATGCTCTGAGAGGAGGGAGCAGAGCTGGGCGGGCCCTCGGGTGGAGGATGACCTGCATTAGGAGGAAGAGAGGGGATGCCCAGAACTGGTTTGGCTGGTCCCTCGGTGAAGAAACTGGAAAAGGAGCTGGGAGGGAGCCTCCAGCGGGGCCTGGACTAATTTGTCAGTCGGAGGAAGCGAGCTGGGGGCCGGCTGGAGGCGGAAGCGCCACACCCGCCTGGTCCGGGAGGAGCCCTGGGGGCCGGGGAGGGGCTGCACTGAGATCTGGGCCAGGCTGGGAGCCACAGCCGAGGAGGCCGCCCTCTGCCCCTCGGAAGCCAGTGAAAAACAAACACCAATAAATACCACAGAGCCCGGGCTCCTTTGTAGACAGAGCGGACCCTATGCTTCCTTCTCAGGCCCACGGCATGTCCTCCGCGTAAGGGCCGGGATCAGGTGCGAGTCCGGTGCCTGGTCTGCCGGAAGCATAGTCATCGCCTGTCAGAGCCAATTAACCCCGGATTCCCGCCTTTTAAAGAAAACTCAGCTGTGAAGTCTCCGTGTCCAGCTCTGCACTCCAGGCCCCGGGTCCGAGGAGGGGGGCATTTCCTTTGGCCGAGTAACCTCGGGCCCCGCCAACCTTGACCTCGCTCAGGGTGGGCTGAGGGCCTGCCCCGCCCTGGCCGGGCCCCCAGATGTTTGTCCAGCTGTGGCCGCAGCAGAGGAAGGATTTGCCTCTGTTTGCTCTGGCTCTGGGCACAGCTGGGCGGGTGGCAGCACGATTGCTCGGGTCACGCTGTTTTGAGGACCCCTCGCCCCCCCCCCCGGCTCTTCTGGGGGAGCTGGACATTGAGGGGGGTTGGGGGGTGCAGGGAAGTTTCTAGCGTGGGGTGCCTGCCTGGTGGCTTTGTCTGGCTCTCCAGGTTGGGTTTCAGACCCCTGTTTTCGATTTGCTCTGCGCTTAGCAACGCCCGCAGCCTCAGCCTCTGGCGGGGGGGGGGGGGGGGGGGGCTTTGTCCTCGGAAGCTGCTGCCGCTCCGGCTGATAATGGGAGGAGCAGCCAGGAGCTCCGGGAGCACGGAGGAGGCAGCGACCTTGATCCGCTGGTTCCGGCCTCCCGAGGCCTGAAAGGCGAGAGGCGGTTTAATGTTCCCCCCGGAACGCGGCCGCCGAGGGCACCTCGTCCGGCTGCCGCCCGATTAGCCGGCCTGTTGCTCTCCTGACCGCGGGC
>CM050517.1:100238081-100300581 GCA_027563665.1 Antrozous pallidus
CCTCCTAAGAGGAGGAGAGAGACAGGGAGACCCACGGGAGAAGGCGGCCGTGTGAGGGCGGAGGGGGTGAGGCGGCTCAAGCAGGGGTGACGGCCAGCCCGAAGCTGGAGGTGCAGGGAGGGTCCTCCTGGAGCCCACAGAGCGGCTGGCCGCCACCCTCGCTGTCAGCCGTACCCCCCGGGGCTGTGCCCTGCTGGGAAAACGCGTCTTCTCGCCCGATGACCGTGACCGCTGAGCTCGGCATGCTGGGAGCTGCCCCAGGGCAAGGCAGGCAGGAGGGTGCCGTGTCCCGGTCGGTCGTTGGCGGACTCGATGGGGCCGGGGTGGGGGGGTGCTGACGACGAGGAGAGCTCTTTTTTCCGTGTTGTCTCCTTCGCCCGGGACGGGGAGGGGAGGGGAGTTCTGTGGTTTCTGGCCCGCGGCCGCGTGGTGCCGCCGTGGCCACAGCCTCTCCCGTGGCCCGTGCCGCCTGCCAAGGTGGATTTGACACTTGCTTTGCCCGGCGATTTCCTCCCCCCTGTCTGGTGCCCACAGAGCCCCCTGTCTAGGGGCCGAGGACTGGCCCTCGAAGGCGGGGGGCTGCGGGAAGCCGCGGGGAAGCTCTGGTGCCTGAATACAGACTGCATCAGGATGACTCCCTTGCCTCTGTCCCCTTGTCCCCTGACCAGTGGTGACCGGTGTCATCGGAAAGGGCGGGGCTACTGCCCCTGAGGGTCCTTCCTTCTGTCAGCTTTGCTTTCCACCTGCTCTGGGCATAACTGCTGAATTGGGGGGGGGGGGGGTCTGCTCATGCAGCTAACCTTGGGGTGTCTGGATGCCCAGGCTTCTGTGTAACCCCTCTGTGAGTTAACAGTTCCTGGAGGGTTCGGGGGGGGGGGGTACTGCAGACGAAGCCCCAGTGGCCACAATTAGGAGGCAGGTCCTCCTGCGGGTGACGGGACTCGCTCTGTGTCTGAGCACGTGGGCCCTGGTGCGGGGACAGGGTCACAGGGTCAGGCCAGGCACCTGCTCCCCGCTCAAGCCCACAGGGGCGCCCCTCACCCGCTCCAGCCCCCCCCCCCCCCCCCCCGGAAGCTGTGGGCGCCTGCAGAGAGCGAGCTTTTCGCAGGGAGCCCTGCTGCCCGGTGATTTGCCGATGGTGGAACCTCAAACCCCCGCAGCACTGCTGGGGCCGAGCTATTGTCTCTGCGTTCTCTCTTCCAGGTGGGCGGGGAGCCGCGGCAGGCGGGGAGCCAACTCCCGCGGGAGCCCCGCTGAGGCTGACGGTGTCTGTGCTGTGCTTGTCCCCCAGCGCCCGCCGAGAAGGAGGTCATCAGAGGCCAGTGCGGGAAGCTCACGGACGCCTACGGCTGCCTGGGGGAGCTCAGGCTGAGATCTGGTGAGTGGCCGTCCCCCCCGGCAGGGCAGGGCAGGGCAGGGCCTCTCCTGCGTTTGCAAAGCCTGCCAGATCCGGGCATGCATTTTAACTGCGTGATCTTTCGATTGTTTGTTTTGCTGAGCCGGCTCCTCTGTGCTGGGAAGGTCAAGGTGAGTGCAGCCAGTTCTCACCCGCCTGTGTTGCTTCTGGCCTTGGGTGCAAAGACAGGTCCCCTGGGATCTTTGCCCATCAGGCCCTGAGCCTCAGTGTCTGTATGTGGGGCGGGGTGGGGTGGAGAGAGGGTTGGTTGTCACTTACAAGGGACCTGTACCCTGCATTCTAGAAGGGTGGATGCCACAGGTCCCATGCGCCCTGGACAGGCTGGTCTGGGCATTGGGCTGAGCGTCAGGCCCTGGCAGGGGCTGGGGGAGGGGGAGCCACAGGGAAGGAAAGTGCATCACCAATGGGGCCCCTGGTCTGGCTTGAAAAGGCAGAGAACTTAGAGGAACAAGTGGGCGTCCTTGCTTAGTATGACCTCAAGGGGCCACAGGGTCAGCCAGGCGGCCCTTGGGGAGTTGTGACCCCGCCCCCTGGGGCTACCGGGTCACCTCTGCACTCCTGGAGCTACCGGGTCCCTCCCTGTCTCAGCCGGCTAATTTGTGTTGGCCCACCCGGTGTCATCGGTGAGTCACGGGCGGAGGCCAGAGCTGGGTCCGAATCGGGGGGCTGTGAGGTGGCCCAGCTCAGGTTCGATAGCTCTCCCCAGCCCAGCACCCACGTCTCCCACCCCCTCAGCCACGGACGTGTGGACGGAGCGCGGAAAGCCCCCAGAATGCACTGGTGTGTGCCTTCTCTCCTGGTCTCCGAGGGGCCGGTCTTGCCTGAACCACGATGATGACATTGGCAATGTCTAAACGGGGCCGAGGAGAAGCACTAGGCTGCCCACCCACACGAGCCAGCGCTTTGATTCACAGTCCGCTCCCTGCCAAGGACTCGACATGCATTACATCACTTAATCCTGCAGAGAAGCCGCTCGATCTGCATCTTCACCCCCGTTTTACGGCGAAGGGAACGCCCCAGGAAGCTCCACTGGGACTCAAACCCCACCTGTCTCCTCCAGAACTTGCTTTTCCGTGAAAACCTGCGGCCCGCCCCACCCGCAGGCTCTTCCTGTGGGTGCCTGCCCTGGGCCTCCCCCCTCCTCCCGCTGAGTGCCGGAACTGACTCACGCAGCTCTCCCGGCCGCCTGAGGGGGGCGCTATTGCCATCCCGCTTCTCAGTCAGAGACAAGCTGGGGTGCCGGTGGGGCGGGGGTGGCAGAGGGGGACTTCCCTGCTCTTTGTCATCTGCTCTGTGACACTTGTTTCTACACTGTCGCCTCCAGGCACTCGGGAGTGCTCCCTGGCTGACACCTTGCAGGGCTCATTGGAAAGGTTGCTCTGTCCCAGCAGGGCGGGGAGTGAGCTTTCGCGGGCACAGAGCAGCACCCCCCCTGCCCCTCCATCCCAGGGGAGCACTGTGCTCTGAGGGCCGCTGCAGGCAATGGGCCGGGAGAACACTGTGGGGTGAGCAGGGTGTCTGCAGGGTGCCCGGCCAGGGGCCAGGGTGGGCTTGGCAGCCACCCCAAACTAGGTCTGTTTTCTCTGGTTGTGGTTTCTCACCTGTTGAAGGTGTTGGGAAGCATGGCCACCAGGACATTCCCCCCAAGTGGGGGGGGGGCGCCCCCTTGATGTTTCAGACTGAGGGTCTCTGCAGAGGAGGCTCGCCCTCAGTCTCTCAGCGTGGGGGCAGTTGTCCAGTGTTAAGTTCACTGGAGTGAAATGGCCTTTATGTTAGAAATGAAGAAACAGGCACGAAAATTGCACCAAAGCTTCATCTCCGGCTCCTGGGTGTCCCGGAGAGCAGAGTCCCCCCTCCTCCTGGCAAAGCCAGCAGGAAGGGGATGGAGCCCCACCATTCTCAGGGTGTCGGGCTCCCCAGTGACTGCAGCGGGAGCCCAGGAGGTGAGAGTAGCAGGGAATGCACTTTCCCAATGAAAACCGGGACTTAACTTGCTTTTAGCCTGAGCGCTCCAGGCCTCGCGTGTCCTGGCCTCTGCAGTTGAATGAATGAGGGCTCTAATGGATGAGGCTCCTGGACTGTGCCGACCTCAGCCCTGAAGCCATGGACCAGCCCCTGAAGCCGTGGACCAGCCCCTGAAGCCATGGACCAGCCCCTGAAGCCATGGACCAGCCCCTGAAGCCGTGGACCAGCCCCTGAAGCCGTGGACCAGCCCCTGAAGCCATGGACCAGCCCCTGAAGCCATGGACCAGCCCCTGAAGCCATGGACCAGCCCCTGAAGCCGTGGACCAGCCCCTGAAGCCACGGACCGGCCCCTGAAGCCGTGGACCAGCCCCTGAAGCCGTGGACCAGCCCCTGAAGCCGTGGACCAGCCCCTGAAGCCATGGACCAGCCCCTGAAACCACGGACCAGCCCCTGAAACCACGGACCAGTCCCTGAAACCATGGACCAGCCCCGTGGACCAGCCCCTGAAGCCAGGGACCAGCCCCTGAAGCTGTGGACCAGCCCCTGAAGCTATGGATGGCCCTACACCCCCCCCCCCCCCAACAGCCCTTGGGCCGGTTCCAGCGGCACAGCAGGGCCTTTTCTCACACCGCCTCCCTGAGGCCGGTTTCCCATCCGTGAACCCGGATGCCTCCTCTCCACCTGACACGGCTCCTCGATTTCCACGAGAAGGAGCATGGCTGCTGAGTGGGCGGGCGGCAGTGGGGTCCCCGGGAGAGCTGGTGTGGGGGACAGGGCTCAGGGGGGTCGACAGGCCGGGCTCTGGGCGCTCACTTCCGAGGGAAGAACGGAGAGGGAGTGGGGCCGGCTCCTGTGTGCAGGGCATGGCAGGTCTGAAAGGGAGTGGCCTTCCTGGACTCCGAGACCTTGACCTTGACTTTCGCACGATACCCCGCGGTGAGCGGGTAAATGTCGGACACCCAGCTCTGGGACGTCCGTCCGTGGCGTGACTGCCCCGCCTGCTGATGCGGCTGCCAGGTGGAGGGGGGCACCGCACAGAGACCCCCCGGGGGGGCGAGCGGCCACGTGGCCTGCGCCGCTCTCAGGTTCTGAAAAGGGAAGGTGAAGGCGCCCCGAGCCGGCGCCATGTGGCTACAACAGAATTCTGAACTCGTGCGTGGGGAGGGGGTCTAAGAGGATCCCCGGCCCCAAGCTGCTTCCTTCCCCCGGGGCGGCCCAGAGTCCCTAAGGCTTTCCTTCCCATGAGGGTTGAGAGTGCCCTGGACGGGCAGGACGATAGAGGGGGCAGCCCATGGGGCTGAGATGGGCAGGAACCCCGCCGGGGAGAGATCTGGGAGCTGAGCGCAGAGCACACAGCCATGCCTGCAGAGGTGGTGGCCTGGGAGACCACGCCCCGCCTGGCAGACCACGCCCCACCTGGCAGACCACGCCCCATCTGGCAGACCACGCCCGCCTGGAAGACCACGCCCCGCCCGGGAGCCACGCCCGCCTGGGAGACCACGCCCGCCTGGGAGACCACGCCCGCCTGGAAGACCACGCCCCGCCCGGGAGCCACGCCCGCCTGGGAGACCACGCCCGCCTGGGAGACCACGCCCGCTGGTCGGGGAATGATCGGCCCGTGTCTGCTGTGACTCACTGGGAGCCCAGTGCCAGCTGCCTGCCCGGGGCAGATGGCCACCGCTCGACGGACTGGGCCCTGTCACTCGCAGGCGCGGGGCGCGGGCAGCTCTGGCCTGGAGGTGGACTTCGAGGAGAGTTCCTAGTCCGTACTGAGGTTTCAGAGTAGTTTTCCTAGTTGTAAAATATGCAGGAGATAAACTGTTACGGGTACAGTTCAGTAGCATTAATAACATGCACAGTGTTGGGCCACGATCTGTCTTCAGAACTTTTCCATCTTCCCAAACTGAACCTCGGCCGGTAGCCCCTCCATTTAGAGGCGCACCGTCCGTCCTCCTCCCCGCCTGTCCAGGCTGCAGGCGGAGTTGTCTGCACCGTGAGCCTCTTTCCTCCGCAGGGTGTACCTGTGTGTGCATGCATGTGTGTGCACATATACCTGTGTGTGCAGGTATACCTGTGTGTGCATGTATACCTGTGTGTGCATGTATGTGTGCATGTGTGTGCATGTGTGTGTGCATACCTGTGTGTGCATGTGCACGTGCACACATGTGTGTGCATGTGCACGTGCACACATGTGTGTGCATGTGCACGTGCACACATGTGTGTGCATGTGCATGTGCACACATGTGCATGCGGTTTGTCGGCATGTGTGTGTGTGTTTGCCTGAGTGCATGCTTGTGCATGTATGTGAGAGAGTGTGTGTGTGTGTGTATCTGGTGGACCGTTGGCCTGTCACCATTGCGTGCCCTCCCCGCCACCTCCCTGACTCTGGCCAGCAGCCTGTCACCTGGACTGGCCTGGTGCTGCTTGGGCCAGAGCCTGCGGCCAGGGGGTGTGAGCTGGAGGGACGTGAGGCCACCTGGTGCCTCCCTCTGAGGCCTGGGGAGACCAGGAGACTGGGCACAGGGCGTGTGCGGAGCTCCGAGCCCGTTTTCTGAGGCCAGGTCCAGTCAGGCCTTGTCTGTCCCTGGCCAGGAGGTCTTTACTGCCCATGACCCTGGACGCAGCCTGCACCAAGGGCCTCTGAGCCTCCCCACGCCCGTTTCCTTGGCTGAGAGAGAGCTGACCTGCCTCTCCCACAGCAAAGCCCAGATCCTGTGCTCAGGGGGCGCTGGGGATCCCCACATGCCTGGGAGGCCGCCCCTCCCCCCGCCTGGCCTGGCTTTGATGCCCAACAGAAACCTCCCCGGTGGGGACACCACCCTGGCAGGGGGACGGGGGGACCGCCTGCACCAGGCTCAAACCTGACCCTCCCCCCTCAAACCCTCTCCGTGCCCACCTCCCTTTCCGTAAAATGGGGTACAAGCGCCCCGCCCTGGGCTGCTGGAGGCAGTGCATGAACCGGTGCCGCAGCAGCGCGCCCCCAGAACCAGCATCAGCCGGCATCAGCCTGCCCGGGGCTCCCAGCCCCACTCCCGGCTCCCGCACCCTCTCCCGAGCCCCGTGTCCCAGGACTTGGCCGGGTGCTCAGTGGTGGCCGCACCGTCCTTTGCCCTCACTTGTCTGAGGAGCCTTTCCACGTCCGCCTGCAGCACACTGTCCCCAGCAGCCCAGCCACACCGCCCAGGAAGTGCCCGCTGTCCCCACGGCGGCCTGGGCTCCAGCAGGGACCCGGCCCCCATGCCAGGCGGCAAGGACCCGGATGGAGAGGTGCAGGCTCCCCAGGCCTCTCCCTGAGCCCACGGCCTCACCTTGCAGGCCCTGGGGCCAGGCTGGCCTCGGGCTCAGCGGTCTGGGCAGGCGAACCTTCCACGGGGGCAGGAGCCCTGAGCTGCTCTCAGTTGGGGGAGCTCATCGGCCACTTGCCTGTGCCACCCTGGGCCGCAGCGCCCAGCACAGCACTGCCCGAAGGAGCCCAGGGCCCGGGCACCGGTGGGGAGGAGGGGCCACTCCCCCGTGGCAAGGCTAGAGGGACGCTGTCGGCACAGAGAAGGGGCAACCGACGTGACTTGGGAAGGCTCCTGGAGGGGGTGCTGTGAGCTGACCCCAAAGGGTGGAGGGGCAGGTGGCCATGCAGGGTACAGGTGGGGCGGGGCAGGCAGGGAGGCTCGCCCAGCACGTGGCAGCCGGTGCTGTCCTGGAGGGCGGAGGCGGGAAGGTGAGAGGGGTCGGCGGGGGTCGCGGAAGTTCTTGGTGAACAGACAGTTGGGGGAGGCATCTGGGCAGAGGCCGCGTCTGGGGTGAAGGCCGGGCGGGCGGAGGGCACATGGCACATGAGGAGGCTGAGCTCACGGCCCGAGGGTCTGTGTGCCACGGGCGCGGGGGGCAGCGAAGCCCCAGTGGCCACACTTCGGAGGCAGGGCCTCCTGCGGGTGACGGGACTCGCCCTGTGTCTGAGCACGTGGGCCCTGGTGCGGCGACAGGGCCACAGGGCCAGGCCAGGCACCTGCTCCCCGCTCAAGCCCACCGGGGGCGCCCCTCACCCGCTCCAGCCCCCGCCGCCCCAGAAGCTGTGGGCGCCTGCAGAGAGCGAGCTTTTCTCGGGGAGCTTACATCCCTGCTGCCCGGTGATTCCTGATGGTGGAACCCCAAACCCCCGCAGCACTGCTGGGGCCGAGCTATTGTCCCTGGGGGTGGGGGCGAGGGGGGCAGTGGAGCCGGGGAAGGAGTGGGTGGAGGAGGGAGGTCTGCCAGCAGGGGGGGGTGGGGAGGCCACTCCAGGGACAGGTACGGGACCCACGTGGCTGGAGGCCCTGCGCAGGCGTGGCTGAGGACTCACCGGAGGGTGGCTTGGAGAGGCTTGGGGGGCGGGTAGAGGGAGAGGGGGCAGGTGGGGAAGGCTCCAGGCTGCACCCCTCCGCTCTGGTGGACTCAGAATTGCCTGGGGCTCGTGGGAGCACGTTCGGCCAGGCCCGCGAGTCCGCACGGGCCGAGAGCGTGCAGATGTTTCCAACAGGCTCCCTCCCAGGCCGCGCCGCTGCTCAGGGGCCACGCTCAGCACCAGGCCCCCGGCCGCAGGCCCAGGTGCAGGGCGACTGCAGACGCAGAGCTGAGGCACTGGGGCGCCGGGGGCGGGAGCGGGGGTGCCGGAGGGGAGGTGTGGGGAGTCAGGGGCTGCGGCGGGGTCCTGATCGCTCCCGTCCGTCCGATTCCCCTGCAGGCGACGCGGCCCTGAGCTTCCTGGTGCTGGTGACGGGCTGCACGTCGGTGGGCAGAGTCCCGGAGGCTGAAATCTACAAGATCACGGCCACCGACTTCTACCCCCTGCAGGAGGAGGCCCGGGGGGAGGAGCGGCTCGCGGCGCTCCGCAAGATCCTCAGCTCCGGCGTCTTCTACTTCTCCTGGCCCAGCGACGGGTCGCGCTTCGACCTCACCGTCCGGGCCCAGAAGCAGGGCGATGACGGCGACGAGTGGGGGAGCCCCTTCTTCTGGTGAGGCCCGGCCCCAACCTCCCGCCCCTGCGGGCACCCGCATCCCTGACCCGCTCCCGGCGTCGTGCCCGGGCCCCGGGTGACCTAGAAGGTGGTGGTGGTGGCACCGACGCCGCTGGTTCAGGGACCGGCTCTGACAGGCCCCGGGGGCCGCTGCAGGGACCAGCTGGTGCGTGAGGCCCTGAGGCAGCTGACCTCACAGACAAAGGTCTGTGTGCCAAGGAGCCATTTACCCCCAGGGCTGTCGGGGGAGCAGAGGGGAGAGGTCCCTGAGGCTGTGAGCTGCCTTGGGCACATGGTAGGGCCACAGGACGGCGGGGGACTCTGGATGCCCCCCCACCCCCGTATAGCTTCCTCAGCCTCCTCCTGCCCGCGCGGTGGCCCGAGGTTCGAGCACACACACAGGAAGACAGCAGAGTCGCCACGGGGAGACTCAGTGGGGCTGGGAAGAAGGGCAGGGCAAGTGCTGCCTTTTTGGAACAAGTGGAGCATTTGATCTGGATTTGCTTAATTATCCAGCCAGGGGAGAGAGGGGGGGGGGGGGAGAGGAGGGGAGGGGAGAGAGGAGGGGAGGGGAGGGGAGGGGAGGGGAGAGGACAGAGGGGAGTGTGGTGCACTGGAAAGGTAGGGCCTCCAGAGTGAGAAGAGGTGGCGACGGGGGAGGGTGCTGGCCGCTGGGCCGGACACCCGAGTGTGGTGTTTGGGCTCAGGGTGTCCCCTGGGACTGACCACAACAGAGTCGGCTCTGGCCGAGTGGTCACCGGCTTGATTTCCTCCCCCACCATTTGGGGGGCCGGGTCTGGCCCCTGTCTGGGGTCAGGTGGGGTCAGTGCTGACCGTGGCGGGAGGAGGGAGTGTGTGCAGTGGATGAAGCCATTTCCGGGCTGGTTATCGACCCCGCCCAGAATGGCTTCCCGGACGAGCGGGGCCAGGAGGAACCACAAAGCTGACGTCCTCTCTGGCCTCCTCCAGGGGTGGGGGTTGTGGGGGGGTGTGGAGGGGTCCTCCCGGGGGCAGGCCGTGCTACGGGCAGGCTGGTTCCGGGCCGTCCACTGACACGTCTCCTGCTGCTGCCGGGGCTGACTCAGCCACAGCTTGAAGCTTTGTTTTTTTAAAAAATATATATTTTATTGATTTTTTTTTTTTTTTTACAGAGAGGAAGGGAGAGAGATAGAAAGTCAGAAACATCGATGAGAGAGAAACATGGATCAGCTGCCTCCTGCACACCCGCCACCAGGGATGTCCCCGCAACCAAGGTACATGCCCTTGACCGGAATCGAACCTGGGACCCTTCGTCCGCAGGCCAACGCTCCATCCACTGAGCCACACCGGTGTCGGCTTGAGGCCTTGTCTTGATGCCGCGTGTGGGTTGCACGCACGGTCCCTCGGGCTGGATTACTGTCTGAACTTGAGGGGGGGGCAGGGGAGCGAGACGCGTGTTTGCAAAGCAGTCCTGGTGAGCCTCCTTTTTCAGGCAGGCAGGCAAGGAGGTTCTGAGAGCTGGGGGTGGGGGTGTCCCACGTGGCCGCTCCCCGAGGGGCTCCCAGCGCCCCGTGGAAGTGGCCGTGTCACAGGCAGGAAGGCTGGCCTCAGTGGGGGGTCGCTGCTGCCCGGAGGAGCCACCTGCGACGCCAGGGCTCACAGCACGCTTCTGCAGAGGGACAGGAAGCTGCTGTCCGAGGAGGGCCAAGGGCAGGGCCAGTGCTGCCTTTCTGAAACAAGTGGAGCGTTTGCTCTAGATTTGCTTACCTACCCAGGAGAGAGAGGGGAGGGGAGGGGAGGGCAGGGGAGGGCAGGGGAGGGCAGGGGAGGGGAAGGCAGGGCCTTCATCAGGAGAGGCCAGGGCTGGCTGCCTGGGGAAATTGCACCTGCTCCCCCCTCCACGCTGCCGCTTCCTGGCCCGTGACCTTGGGCAAGCAGGCACCTCACTCCACTGTGCCTCAGTGTGTCTGTGTGTGAAATGGGGGGCGTGATCACACCTGTCCCATAGCGTCATTTCGAGGACGAAGGGAGGTAAGCCACCCCGGCACTCGGAGTGCTCCGTGCGCTGGATGAGCGCTGGCTGTTGTCCCGACCAGAAGCCGGACTGTCCACCAGGCACGGGAATGCTGGGACTGCCGCCGACTCTTATTTCCATCTCGTCCTCTTTTATTTGCCCGCGACTGCTTTGTCCTTCCCCTCCCGGGATCTGGATGTAATTTCAGTAAGCACGCATGCATTTAACTGGGTTCCATCAATCGCTTGTAGTGATCTATTCACAGAACACGAGGTTCCCTTTTCACCGAGGGGCTTGCCCGTTAACACATGGAGGCCACAGGCGTGGACAGAGGCTGCTCTGAAACTCGCTGAGAGGCGGGCGGAGATGGCTCCCGAGCCGGGCGTGGCTGCCCCTCCCCCCGTGGCCCCCCCAGCGGCTCCGGGGGAGGCCTCCTCGCCCTTTCCTGCTGCGCAGTGTGTCCGGGCAGCCCAGACGCCCCGAGTGCGGAGTTGTGGGGGGTAGCGCTCACGGACGGGTTGGGGGGGGTTAGCGCTCACGGACGGGTTGGGGGGGGTTAGCGCTCACGGACGGGTTGGGGGGGGGTTAGCGCTCACGGACGGGTTGGGGGGGGTTAGCGCTCACGGACGGGTTGGGGGGGGGGTTAGTGCTCACGGACGGGTTGGGGGAGGGGGGGTGAGCGCTCACGGACGGGTTGGGGGGGGTGAGCGCTCACGGACGGGTTGGGGGGGGTTAGCGCTCACGGACGGGTTGGGGGGGGTTAGCGCTCACGGACGGGTTGGGGGTGGGGTCAGCGCTCACGGACGGGTTGGGGGTGGTTAGCGCTCACGGACGGGTTGGGGGTGGGGTCAGCGCTCACAGACGGGTTGGGGGGGGTTAGCGCTCACGGACGGGTTGGGGGTGGTTAGCGCTCACGGACGGGTTGGGGGTGGGGTCAGCGCTCACAGACGGGTTGGGGGGGGTTAGCGCTCACGGACGGGTTGGGGGGGGTAGCGCTCACGGACGGGTTGGGGGGGGGGTTAGTGCTCACGGACGGGTTGGGGGGGTGAGCGCTCACGGACGGGTTGGGGGGGGTTAGCGCTCACGGACGGGTTGGGGGGGGGGTAGCGCTCACGGACGGGTTGGGGGGGGTTAGCGCTCACGGACGGGTTGGGGGGGGGTAGCGCTCACGGACGGGTTGGGGGGGGGGTTAGTGCTCACGGACGGGTTGGGGGGGGGTAGCGCTCACGGACGGGTTGGGGGGGGTTAGCGCTCACGGACGGGTTGGGGGGGGGTAGCGCTCACGGACGGGTTGGGGGGGGTTAGCGCTCACGGACGGGTTGGGGGGGGTTAGCGCTCACGGACGGGTTGGGGGGGGGTAGCGCTCACGGACGGGTTGGGGGGGGGGTTAGTGCTCACGGACGGGTTGGGGGGGTGAGCGCTCACGGACGGGTTGGGGGGGGTTAGCGCTCACGGACGGGTTGGGGGGGGGGTAGCGCTCACGGACGGGTTGGGGGGGTGAGCGCTCACGGACGGGTTGGGGGGGTGAGTGCTCACGGACGGGTTGGGGGGGGTTAGCGCTCACGGACGGGTTGGGGGGGTTAGCGCTCACGGACGGGTTGGGGGGGTGAGCGCTCACGGACGGGTTGGGGGGGTGAGTGCTCACGGACGGGTTGGGGGGGGTTAGCGCTCACGGACGGGTTGGGGGGGGTTAGCGCTCACGGACGGGTTGGGGGGGGTTAGCGCTCACGGACGGGTTGGGGGGGGGTTAGCGCTCACGGACGGGTTGGGGGGGGTGAGCGCTCACGGACGGGTTGGGGGGGGGGTTAGCGCTCACGGACGGGTTGGGGGGGTGAGCGCTCACGGACGGGTTGGGGGGGGGTTAGCGCTCACGGACGGGTTGGGGGAGGGGGGTTAGCGCTCACGGACGGGTTGGGGGAGGGGGGTTAGCGCTCACGGACGGGTTGGGGGGGTGAGCGCTCACGGACGGGTTGGGGGGGTGAGCGCTCACGGACGGGTTGGGGGGGTGAGCGCTCACGGACGGGTTGGGGGAGGGGGGTGAGCGCTCACGGACGGGTTGGGGGGGTGAGCGCTCACGGACGGGTTGGGGGGGGTTAGCGCTCACGGCCGGCTCGGGGCCGGCTCCGCAGACGCGGTGACCCGAGTGCGGGCTCGTCCGCAGGAACCAGCTGCTGCACCGGCCCCTGCGGCAGCACCAGGTGAGCTGCGGCGACTGGCTGCTGAAGGTCATCTGCGGGGCGGTGGCCGTCCGCACCGTGTACGCCGCGCACCACCAGGCCAAGGCCTGCCTCATCTCCCGCATCGGCTGCCAGCGCGCCGGCGCCCGCTTCCTCACCCGCGGCCTGGACGACGACGGCCACGTGGCCAACTTCGTGGAGACCGAGCAGGTGGGTGCCCACCGACGGCCGGCGGGGGGGGGGGGGGGGCCGACCGAGCAGGTGGGTGCCCGACGGCCGGCGGGGGGGGGGCAGACCGAGCAGGTGGGTGCCCACCGACGGCCGGCGGGGGGGGGGGGGGCAGACCGAGCAGGTGGGTGCCCACCGACGGCCGGCGGGGGGGGGGGGGGGCAGACCGAGCAGGTGGGTGCCCGCTGACGGCCCGCCCCGGGGGGGGGGGCAGACCGAGCAGGTGGGTGCCCGCCGACGGCCGGCGGGGGGGGCAGACCGAGCAGGTGGGTGCCCGCCGACGGCCCGCCCCGGGGGGGGGGCAGACCGAGCAGGTGGGTGCCCGCCGACGGCCCGCCCCGGGGGGGGGGGGCAGACCGAGCAGGTGGGTGCCCGCCGACGGCCCGCAGCCAGGGGTCATCAGTCCGTTCAGCGGACTGTTATTGGCCTCCGTGGGCCAGGCACAGCGGGGGGACATGGAGACCGGAAGTGCAGAGGCTGACTGTGCAGATCAGAGCCCGGGGGCCTGGGGACAGAACCGGGTTCTAGAAGCTTCCTGGAGCCAGGCCCACGCTGGCCGCTGCCTCGGTCTCTGCCCAGCCCCCAGGCCGAGGCCCCCCATTGGCTTCTCTTGTGCGGTTTGCCCTGGATTTGGGGGTTCCAACCAGGCTTTCCACGCTGGGGTCTCGGCTCCTGACTCGGGCGAAGTCAGTCATTGGAGAGTGAACGGCCCCCCACGCCACCTGACTTCCTGAAAGAGGCCGTTTCGGCTAAAAATGGGGGAGGACGAGCGTGGCTCCCCAGAGAGGCTCCCACAGCTGAAAATTATTCACGGGCACCTGCCCCCTCACCCCGCCGCCCGGAGTGTCCTTCCTGCCTCTTCCCGCTCCCGGGGGCCCGGCCGTGGCACCTCCAGTCCGCTCCCCGCCGGTGTCTCCACGCAGTGCTGTCTCCCCTCGTGTCTCCCCTTTTGTGAAGACACCGGTCACACCGGGGGGAGGGCCTTCCCCACTCCAGGGGGACCCCACCACTAATTTGTCTCCAAATTGGGTCACATCCCGAGGTGCTGGGGTGAAGACTGCACGTGTCTCTGGGGGGGAAAGGATTCGACCTTCAGCGGGGACGCCACCCGAGGGTGGGGGACTCTGCCTTCACCACAGCGCCTGCAGCTTTAGGGAAACCTCCCCGCTGCCTCTGCGTCCACATCTGTCTGCAGACAGGGTCGCGGCCCCTGCCAGCTCCCCCAGATGCCGGCCGACTCCCCCAGATGTCGGTGAGGTGGGTTTGCCCCTGCGGGCCCAGGTCCCGCGCTCCAGCTGGATCCTCACACACTCCCGCTCCTGGGGAGCGGGGTCTGACGCAGGCAGGGGCGCTGGTAGCGCGTGTCTGTGAACGGGAGGGCATCGCTCCGGAGCCTGGATCGCTTTGGGGTGCCGTGAGCCCGGCCGAGCCGTCTCCTCCTCCGCCGCCCGGCCCGCAGCCCCCACGGCCGCCGGGGTTCGCTGTCCCTCGCGGTGGTCAGCGCTGCCCGCAGGGCTTTCAACGGCCGGCCCCTCCACTCTCGTCGGCAGTAGAACGACAGGGGTCCATGTTTGGACACAGACGGCAGGTCCTTCGCCCAGTGCCTTTCAGCCTCTCCCTCCGGAGATCGGGATAGTGCGGCTCCCGGCTGGCGTGGTTCCTGCAGCCCAGGGAGCCGCGGGCCGGCACAGGCCCTCCCCGCGGATGACTAATGCATGCCGATCGGAGCGAGATCCAGCCGCGGAACGCTGCCCCGCAAGGGAGCGGCCGCTGAGAAGTGGAAAGGCCGGCGACAGCGCCCGGGCCGCCCTGCCAGGCCGGGTAGAGTTACCCAGATAAAGGGCAGAGCACCTGAGAGCCGCGCCGCCTCCCCTCTGGGCCCGGCCTGTCCTTTCTGTCCTCGGAACTCCCCCCGGCGGCCGGGGCGTCGGTTCGCTCTGGCGGGGGATGCCGTCTCCAATGGGTAAGTGTCGGCTTCCGTGCGGGGCCGCACCCCCAGAGGCGGTGGCAGCTGTGCTGTGTGATGACTTAGGGAGTGGCTCTTTAAGGACACGGTGGCCCGGGGCCAGGGCCGACTACAAGTTCAAGTCTTGACCCCAGTGGTCCAGGACAGGACTGAGGAGCGTCTGGCTGCAGCTCGTCGGTTCGGTTCGTTCAGCCCTCTGCCAGCGTCTGTCCGAGTTGCTGACGGGCAGAGCGGACGGGGGGCTGCGGGGAGGGTGCGGGCACATCCCGGGGGGCGGGGCCTGGCCGGTGTGCAGCAGCTGGGGCAGCAGCTCGGGCAGCTGCAGGGCCCGCAGCTCCGGGCTCGGAGGCTGGTGGCACCGGCATGGCGGGCCGGGCGCTGGCCGGCCGGGCGGGGAGCCCACGCCCCACAGGGCCCCGGAGCGTGGGCCCGGCGTCCGTGCCCGCCCTCCTCCCCGGTGTCGGGTCTCCGGCGGCCGTGTCCCGTTACCGCCCGGACGCTCGGTGTCGCTGACGACTCTTCCCTCTATGTCTCTGTGCCGCAGACGATCTACATGGATGATGGTGTGTCGTCTTTCGTCCAGATCAGAGGCTCCGTCCCCCTGTTTTGGGAGCAGCCGGGGCTCCAGGTGGGTCATACAAAGTCCGTGCACGTGTGTTCCTGTTCGCCTGCCTGCTCTCCCGCAAATACAGCTCTGGTTGGTGTCTTTCAACCGTGTGTTTTCGTGGCAGTTCCTGGCCTTTTCTCGCAGTGCAGTCAAGTTGAGCCCGGTGTGTGTGTGTGGGGGGGGGGGGGTGTGCTGTGTGGTATGTGTGGTGTGTGTGTGGGGTGTGTGTGTGTGCTGTGTGGTATGTGGTGTGTGTGTGTGTGTGTGTGTGTGCTGTGTGGTGTGTGTGTGGTGTGTGTAGTGTGTGGCGTGTGTGTGTGTGTGGTGTGTGGTGTGTGTGGTATGTGTGGTGTGTGTGTGTGTGTGTGGTGTGTGTGTGTGTGGTGTGTGTGTGATGTGTGTGTGTGGTGTGTGTGTGGTGTGTGTGTGTGGTGTGTGTGTGTGTGGTGTGTGTGTGATGTGTGTGTGTGATGTGTGTGTGTGTGGTGTGTGTGTGTGTGGTGTGTGTGATGTGTGGTGTGTGGTGTGTGTGTGTGTGTGGTGTGTGTGTGATGTGTGTGTGTGGTGTGTGTGTGTGTGGTGTGTGTGATGTGTGTGTGTGGTGTGTGTGTGTGGTGTGTGTGTGATGTGTGTGTGTGATGTGTGTGTGTGGTGTGTCTGTGTGTGGTGTGTGTGTGATGTGTGTGTGTGGTGTGTGTGTGGTGTGTGTGTGTGTGGTGTGTGTGTGATGTGTGTGTGTGGTGTGTGTGTGTGTGGTGTGTGTGATGTGTGGTGTGTGTGTGATGTGTGTGTGTGGTGTGTGTGTGTGTGGTGTGTGTGATGTGTGGTGTGTGTGTGATGTGTGTGTGTGGTGTGTGTGTGTGTGGTGTGTGTGTGATGTGTGTGGTGTGTGGTGTGTGTGTGTGTGTGATGTGTGTGTGGTGTGTCTGTGTGTGGTGTGTGTGTGATGTGTGTGTGTGGTGTGTGTGTGTGTGGTGTGTGTGTGTGTGGTGTGTGTGTGATGTGTGTGTGTGGTGTGTGTGTGTGTGGTGTGTGTGTGATGTGTGTGGTGTGTGGTGTGTGTGGTATGTGTGGTGTGTGTGTGTGTGTGATGTGTGTGTGTGGTGTGTGTGATGTGTGTTGTGTGGTGTGTGTGGTATGTGTGGTGTGTGTGTGTGTGTGATGTGTGTGTGTGGTGTGTGTGATGTGTGGTGTGTGTGTGATGTGTGTGTGTGGTGTGTGTGTGTGTGGTGTGTGTGATGTGTGGTGTGTGTGTGATGTGTGTGTGTGGTGTGTGTGTGTGTGGTGTGTGTGATGTGTGGTGTGTGTGTGATGTGTGTGTGTGATGTGTGTGTGTGTGGTGTGTGTGTGATGTGTGGTGTGTGTGTGGTGTGTGTGTGGTGTGTGTGTGTGTGGTGTGTATGATGTGTGGTGTGTGTGTGATGTGTGTGTGTGGTGTGTGTATGTGTGGTGTGTGTGTGATGTGTGTGGTTTGTGTGATGTGTGGTGTGTGGTATGTGTGAGTGTGTGTGGTGGGTGTGTGGTGGGTGTGTGGTGTGTGTGTGTGTATGTGTGGTGTGTGTGATGTGTGGTGTGTGTGGTGTGTGTGATGTGTGTGGTGTGTGTGGTGTGTGTGATGTGTGTGATGTGTGTGATGTGTGTGTGTGTGATGTGTGTGGTGTGTGTGATGTGTGTGGTGTGTGGTGTGTGTGGTGTGTGTGATGTGTGGTGTGTGTGATGTGTGGTGTGTGTGTGATGTGTGTGGTGTGTGTGTGGTGTGTGATGTGTGGTGTGTGTGATGTGTGTGGTGTGTGTGTGGTGTGTGATGTGTGGTGTGTGTGATGTGTGTGATGTGTGTGATGTGTGTGTGTGTATGTGTGGTGTGTGTGATGTGTGTGGTGTGTGGTGTGTGATGTGTGGTGTGTGGTGTGTGTGTGTGTGATGTGTGTGTGTGGTGTGTGTGGTGTGTGGTGTGTGTGTGTGTATGTGTGTGTGTGATGTGTGTGTGTGTGGTGTGTGTGATGTGTGGTGTGTGTGATGTGTGTGGTGTGTGATGTGTGGTGTGTGTGGTGTGTGTGTGTGTGATGTGTGTGTGTGGTGTGTGTGGTGTGTGGTGTGTGTGTGTGTATGTGTGGTGTGTGATGTGTGGTGTGTGGTGTGTGTGTGTGTATGTGTGGTGTGTGTGATGTGTGTGGTGTGTGATGTGTGGTGTGTGTGGTGTGTGTGTGTGTGATGTGTGTGTGTGTGGTGTGTGATGTGTGGTGTGTGTGGTGTGTGGTGTGTGTGTGTGTATGTGTGGTGTGTGATGTGTGGTGTGTGGTGTGTGTGTGTGTATGTGTGGTGTGTGTGATGTGTGTGGTGTGTGATGTGTGGTGTGTGTGGTGTGTGTGTGTGTGATGTGTGTGTGTGTGGTGTGTGATGTGTGGTGTGTGTGGTGTGTGATGTGTGTGATGTGTGTGTGTGGTGTGTGTGGTGTGTGGTGTGTGTGTGTGTATGTGTGGTGTGTGTGATGTGTGTGGTGTGTGATGTGTGTGTATGTGTGGTGTGTGTGTGTGTGGTGTGTGATGTGTGGTGTGTGTGGTGTGTGGTGTGTGTGTGTGTATGTGTGGTGTGTGATGTGTGGTGTGTGTGATGTGTGGTGTGTGTGATGTGTGGTGTGTGTGGTGTGTGTGGTGTGTGTGATGTGTGGTGTGTGTGATGTGTGGTGTGTGTGATGTGTGGTGTGTGTGGTGTGTGTGATGTGTGTGGTGTGTGGTGTGTGTGGTGTGTGTGATGTGTGGTGTGTGTGATGTGTGGTGTGTGTGATGTGTGTGCTGTGTGTGATGTGTGGTGTGTGATGTGTGGTGTGTGTGATGTGTGGTGTGTGTGATGTGTGTGGTGTGTGTGATGTGTGGTGTGTGTGATGTGTGGTGTGTGTGATGTGTGTGGTGTGTGTGATGTGTGGTGTGTGTGATGTGTGATATGTGTGTGAAGTGTGATGTGTGTGGTGTGTGGTATGTGTGAAGTGTGATGTGTGTGGTGTGTGTGATGTGTGTGGTGTGTGGTATGTGTGGTGTGTGTGGTGTGTGGTATGTGTGGTGTGTGTGTGTGTGTGGTGTGTGGTATGTGAAGTGTGATATGTGTGGTGTGTGAAGTGTGATATGTGTGGTGTGTGAAGTGTGATGTGTGTGGTGTGTGTGTGAAGTGTGATATGTGTGGTGTGTGAAGTGTGATATGTGTGGTGTGTGATGTGTGTGGTGTGTGTGTGAAGTGTGATGTGTGTGGTGTGTGGTGTATGATGTGTGGTGTGTGGTGTGTGTGGTGTGTGTGTGCTGTGTGTGTGTGATGTGTGGTGTGTGTGATGTGTGGTGTGTGGTGTATGATGTGTGGTGTGTGTGATGTGTGGTGTGTGTGGTGTGTGTGTGTATGATGTGTGATGTGTGGTGTGTGGTGTGTGGTGTGTGTGTGTGCTGTGTGTGATGTGTGGTATGTGTGTGTGCTGTGTGTGTGTGATGTGTGGTGTGTGTGATGTGTGGTGTGTGTGATGGGTGGTGTGTGTGATGTGTGGTGTGTGTGACGTGTGGTGTGTATGCAGAAACATGTGCATTGTGTGTAATTTTCCGATCTGTGCTCGGTGTCGATGCCCTGAAGGGAGTGTTTGCCGAGGGCCCTGTGGAGTAATTGAGCAAATCGGCGGGGAGCCCCCAGTTCCGTACAGGAGACTGTGAAGGCGTTGGGGCGTCCGACTGTGCCAGAGGCTCTGGGGGGCCCGGCCGGGCAGCGGGCTCGGTGGCGACACAGCGGCCCGTTGTGTGGCCCCGTGAGGACGGCAGCCTTTTCCTGGTTTCTAAAAATAGCCTGCCGCCCACAGCGGCTCCGGCCCGCACCCAGTGTTTGGCGTCTGCCTCGTGGGGAGGGTTCGGTGCCGTGTTTCAGGAACACGTTTGCTGTCCACGGACTGGCACTGCCCCGTTCACTGAGCTCCTACCCGAGGGGGTGGGCAGCGCCCGGCGGGAGGTCCTGAGGTCCCCCATCCATGTGGGGGTTTCTATCCTTTCCACGTCCAGTGTGGAAAAAAGAATGGGTCCAGTTTCTGAGGAGAGGAGCTGGGGATTGAGGAATAAAAGAATAGAGGACACAGAAGTAGAAATAAAAGCTGGGGCTGGGTGGAATCTCTGTTCTCTCTGATGGAGAGACAGGAATCAAACCCAATAGCGGCGTGTTTATTTACACAAAAATAAAAAGCATTTTCACCTGAAAAAAACCAGGATCAAAGGAGCTTAAGTGGGCCCAGGCCCCACTCATTCCCTCATTCCCGGGGCTCGGCTGAACCTACATTTCAAGGCCCTCTCCCCGACACCTGGAGCAAGTTAAGAGTCAGTACTGAGAACGCATCCAGCCTTCTTGGTGGACGTGTTTCCAAGGTGGCTCTGCCTGGCGCCTCGGATTCAGCTGACAATGATTTAAAGATGCTCAGGTGCCTTCCCTGGGGGCCCTCTACTCAGCCTGACCGTGTGGGGACCCGGGGCCCTCAGCCTGACCGTGTGGGGACCCGGGGCCCTCAGCCTGACCGTGTGGGGACCCGGGGCCCGCTCTCCGGCAGTGTACACCTTCCAGATCCTCACGCGGTGCTTCTCCAGCGGCTCCGAGCGCGGCTCCTTGGAAACAGGTCCAACGGCTTCGCGTGCGGGACTCTCGTGAGGGACATGCTGCCTCCGAGCCCGTCCTCCCCCGGGAGCCGGGTGCTCCCGGGACAGCGGGCCGGCCTCCCTCACCGACGGTGCTGGTCATTCTCCATGTGGCCTCCCCCTTCCTTCTTCGCTTAGTTCAGTGGTCGGCAAACTGCGGCTCTCGAGCCACATGCGGCTCTTTGGCTCCTTGAGTGTGGCTCCTCCACGAAATACCTCGTGCGGGCACCCACGTGCAGTGCGATTGAAGCTTCGTGGCCCGTGTGCAGACGTCGGTGTTCGGCTCAACAGAAACGTCGGTCGTCGTCCTGTTGATGTTTGGCCCTGTGGACTAACGAGTTTGCCGGCCACAGGACTAGGTGATAAGCACAAATATTTGGGGGTGAATAGCTTGCATTTTAAGTTGCACTGTTGCCCCTCTTGGGGCTGCCCCAGGGAACCTCTGAGCCTCAGGGCCCGGGGTGGAGGGGGAGGGGGGCACAGGCAGAGGGGACTGACCCCTGTCTACTTTTCAGAGGAACGGTCCCCTCGTTATGGAGGCCTGGGCCCCAAGGCCGTTCCCAGCAGCCGTGAGCCTTTCGCAGGCCAGCCTCACCATGTCGGGGTGCACAGTTTGTAAACAGCCATGGGGAGATTTCACCCCTAAGGCTCATTGCTCTCCTGGAGTGTTGGGCACAGGGTCTGTCTTCTACGTACCGTGCGTCTGGGGAACACTGTGCCCCCTTGTCCCTTAAGAACCTCCCTCCCCCGCCAGACCGCCTCCCCCTCCCCCCAGGGACAGGCAGCCGAGCTCCGGCTGCGTTGTGCTTGCTCATTTGCGCGGTCTGCTTTTCCTGGTTCCACAATGTGAGATGGGTCCTAGAACGGCCGTTCCAAAAGTCAGAGAGGCTGGGGTGCGGGATGCTTACAGGGAGCAGAGCAGGAGCTGAGGCAGAGTTGGGGACACGTGTTGCCCACGGGTCCCGCGAGCTTGCTGAGGGTCAGGCAGCCGTCACAGAAACAGCTCACCTCTCCTGTGGCTCAGAGCACGGAGCCCTTGAACTTACCCAGACCCAGGTCTGATCTCAGGGTCCGTGTACTTTTTAAAGCTGAATTTGTTGGGGTGACATCCGTGAGTAAAGTATCCAGGTTTCAGGTGTGCCGTTCCTCAGACATGTGTGTGCTGTGCTGGCCTTCCTAAGCCAGGTCTCCTCCCGTCACCATGGATCCCCCCTTTACCTTCTTCTAGCTCCCCCCACCCCCTTTCCTCTGGGGATCACCACTCTGTGTCCCTGGGAACCTGCATCTGTGAAAAGTCCTAATCTCAAAAAAAAAAGTTCTCATCTCAGAAGAATGTGCTTATCTCGAAAATATTATCTCAAAAAATGTTCCCATCTCACACAAGAGGTCCTTATCTCAAAAAAAAAAAAGAGAGAGAGAAAAAAGAGAAGTTCTTATCTTTGCTAAGCCTCGGCTTCCTCTTCTGCTTCCTGGAGTAAGCAATACAGACCTGGGCGACAGAGAGACCCAGGACTGAGTGTCAGGACCGAGCACAGCCTCTGGAACCTAGAAAGCACCGGAATGTCGCTGTTCCTGTCCCCAACGTGAGTTATGACAGCGAGGAGGCGGGGGCTCGAGGTGCACGGCCGGCTGCCTCTGGCCAGAGGCATGCGAGTGCCCCCTGCACCTCAGGCGGGCGGACAGCGGCAGCTGCAGGGCAGCGTCCTTGTCCTCACGTCTCTCGGGACGCAGCACGGGGCGTCTTCTGGGCTGTTCCGTCTCCCACCCTCAGACAGACACCCCGGAACAGGCCGTCTGTTTGCCCCACAGACACTCACTGAGCATCTGTGGAAACAGGCAGAGCCCCTGGCGCCAGACCGCCTTGGGGGGGAGGGGGCGGCATGGCAGCGCGGTGTGATGGAGCCCGGCTGAGGGAGGGGTCTGGGCTCCCCCTGGGAGTGGCCGGGCAGAGGCACCAGGCAAGGAGTGCGGGCCTCGCAGAGGGGAGGCCTGGTGCAGATGGAACCCGGGTCCAGGGCGGAGGAGAGCAGTCTGGTCTGGCTGCCTGCAGGCCCCGGCAGGGGCACGGCGGGAGGGGGCACCGGAAAGGCAGGCAAGGGCCGGAGCAGACGGCTTACACCTTCTGCTAAGGAGGTGACGGTTTCCCCAGAAGCTGCCAGAGGAGGGGTGCCCCAACGTTGCTGCACATTAGAATCACCTGGGCCCCTTTAAAGCGCCTGGTCCCCAGATGGCACACCATGCCCATTCCATCACAGTGTTGGCCCTGGCTGGTGTGGCTCAGTGGGTAGAGCGTCGGCCTGCGGGCTGAAGGGTTCCGGGTTCGATTCTGGTTGGGGGCACATGCTCGGGTTGTGGGCTCGATCCCAGTGCGGGATGTGCAGGAGGCAGCCGATCAATGATTCTCTATCGTTTCTGTCTCTCTCTCTCCTCCCTTACTCTCTGAAATCAATAAGAATATGTTTTTTAAAAACCACGGTGTTGGAGGTGGGAGCCAGGCATCAGTCCTTTCTGGAAACCCCTAGCTGACGGCAGTGTCTGTAAACCAGTTTTCTGAGGGACAGGAGGGAGACCTGCAATCGGCAGCATTTGCCCATTGCTGTAGGGTAAATACTCGCACGTGGCTGTCAATCCACCGCCTTGATGTCCCTGAACGTGGAGCTGGCGTGTGAGCCGGTAGCCGTTGGCTCCCGCACACACTGCACCGCTGCCCGGAAGGGTTCCCAGGGGTGGGTGACACGATCAGCTGCAGGGGGATAGGTTTTAGTTTGGGGACAGGAGACTGAAGGTAAAGACACCGAGCGGGAAGTCACAGTGATCCAGGTGAGATGCTGACAGCCTTAACTAGGGGGGGGCAGTGGGTGCGGGGGGGGGGGGGTTGCAGGTGCCTTTGTGACTGTGGGGCCCTCTCGAGGGCCAGTGTGGACTCAGGTGTGACTCCCACAGCCGGGCGTCCTCGAGGTGTCGCTTACTCTCGCGGCCAGTGCCCCGAGGTGTGTGGCCGTGGGACTGAAGTGACCACTTCAGACAGGAGGGGTGGTCCAAGCGTCTCCCTGGCAGGGGGAGGAGGCTGGCTGATGGAGAAGGAGAGGGGACCCCATAAAGCATCACCGTCGGTTCCCGTGGCCGGTGCCGACCTTGGCTTCACTCCAGCCCTGGTGGCCTCAGGACTAGGTGACACCAGAGAGGACAGATGCGGGTCAGTGTCCGAGGAGGAGGAGCAGGATGTGAGGCCTGAGGCAATGAAACTAAAAGAATGTTGGAGGAAGGATGGCCTCCTGAGAGAACGTGGCCTGAGGCCACCATGTCTGGGGAAGCAGCCGGGGACAGGCTGGGCCTGGTCGCAGTGCCGGTGGCTGGGCAGGTGTGGACATGGCTCCTCCCCCCACCCTGCCTCCAGCTGCTCATTTCCTACCACCTTCTCTGCTCACAGGCACTTGCAACCTGAGCTGAAAGGGGATGGAGGAGGAAGATGAGTCACAACCAGTGCTGCTCAGGCTCCAGTGCTTGTGCACATGTGCAGACACGTGCAGACACGCGTAGACACGGGCGCACGCATGTAGGCGTCACCTGGGCGGCTCGGTAAACAGGTGATGCTGCGGGTCCAGGCACCACACTTTGAGGACTGCTGGGGTCAGGGGTCCTGGCAGTGCCCTTGACTTCTTAGTGACCTTGGACTAAGTGCTGTTGGGGACTGAACATGACCTTGGAATAAGTGCTATGACCTTGGACAGAACATGCCCATGACCGTCCTGCCCAGCCCTGTCCCCAGGGGTGGGTGTCGAAGGCAGCAGAGAGAGAAGCCACAGGCTCGGAAGGAGCGTGCACTGGCCGGTGGGCCGTGCGCTCTGGCCGTGGGCTGCTGCCTCCCGGCTCGGCCCCCCGTGCCTGGCCCGCTGTGGCGCCATCTTCCTCCGGTACACGGCGTGTTCTCGGTGAGGAGGGGCAGTTCCCGTCAGATCCACGGGGCTCGTTCATGAGCTGGAAGTCTGCTTCCAGGTCTCCCCATGGAAACCCCAATGGATTCGTCCAGGACAGGGAATTGGGGTCTCCCATCTTTCTCCAGCCTTTCTGTGGGGCCCCGTGCTGTGTTCGCGTGGGGGTCAGGGTGCGCTCGCTAACTCCGACCTGGGCTGGTTCCGCAATGTGCCGTGGGATTCGGGTCATGTTTATAGTGGGAGGAGTTTTGAGCCCAGCGGTGGGACACTCCTGGCGCAGCCATCCGTGACTGACATGTCTACCTGCTTTAGCTGGGACGGGGGGAGCGGGGGACAGTGTGTCCACTAATAGAACTGTCACAGCTAAAATCTAGGCCTCTGAGCCCGTTTTTCAATCCTCCCCTCGCTGCGTTCCCATGGGAACCAGTCTAAAAACAGCCGCAGTATCCCTGAGCCGGGGAGACCTCTTGCGACGACTGGCAGACAGACGGACAGACTGACACAGCCCCTGCTCTTGGGTTTCAGCGCTCGGGGGTCTCAGAGGGTGGCTGAAAGGATCCCATTTTCCCAGGTGCCATCCTTGTAAATCCAGAAAACAGACTGGAGCCCACTTGCCCCGGGGGGCGGGGCAGAGCGGCTTCTCAGAACCTGGGTGTGAACATTTGGAACTCAGCATCTCAGCTCCTCCGCCCGGTGGTGGCGCCATGGAGCAAAGGGCAGAGTGATTCAGCCACCAGACCAGGGCCTTTGGCTGAGTCTTTCTCCAGAACCCCCGGGTTTCCTTGGACTGAGAGATGGGGCTTTTATAGACTCGATCGGGTGGGCCAGCCCAGTCCAGTCTCCTCTGCATCGGGCCGGAAGCCAGCTTTCTGGACGGCTGCACTCCTACGCACGAGAGGGACACAGGTACCACCTGTGGGCAGGCACAGTGGAGTGACACTGGTACATATTTGTCATAGCTACATGCCATCATCCTGGTGGGTCTGAGGACACCCCTTTTTAAAATATATATATATTTTATTGATTTTTTACAGAGAGTTAGAAACATCGATGAGAAACATCGATCAGCTACCTCCTGTATTTCCCCTACTGGAGATTTGTCCACAACCAAGGTCCATGCCCTTGACCGGAATCGAACCCGGGACCTTTCAGTCCGCAGGCCGACGCTCTATCCATTGAGCCACACCGGTCGGAGCTGAGGACACCACTTTCATAATGCATACGAACAGCCCGGGCTAGGCAGTGCATTTGAAGAAACTCATCTTTAAATATCGCAGGCCTACAGCAGAGCTAGAAGAGCAATAGAGCTGTGTGTCCTTTACCCAGATTCATTGTCACCGTCTCTGTATACAAACACGCACACACATGCGCACACACATGCACACACACACACACACGCTATTGCTTCTTTTCTGAGTCGGTGAGAGCAGTTGCTACCTCGTGTCTCTCCGTTATGTCAGGATGGTTCTAAGAGCAAGGACACACGCCCACCACCACGCGCAAGCACACAGTCCGGACGTGTCACATGGGTGCGAGGCCGTGCTGTAGCATGCAGCCCTCGCTGGGTTCCTCTGTGGTCTCGGGCGTCCTGGGGGCACCTGCTCCCTCCAGGCCAGCATCCCAGCTGCAGGTCACCATCGCCTCGCTGGTCTTCTTCAGTCCCAACGGTGCCTGCTGGCTCTGATGAGGCGTTCTCAGAGAATGCAGGCCTTTTCCTTTAAATCGAATGTGCTTCCTCTTGGGGTGTCTGGGTTTCGCCATGATTGGGCTCGGGTGTAGATCCCTGACACCATGTCCTCGGGTGAGCCTCGGTCCCGCATTAGCGATGCTGATTTTGGCCGCCTGGGCAAGGAGCTGCTCCGTTTCTTCCCTTGGTGTGTTTTCCTTTTCAGCTGATCAGCCTGTGGGTGACCTTGAGACCAGGCATCCTGCTCCTCATCTCTCCACCTCCCACCCCCCTCTCCACACTTAGGATCAACCCTGATGTTTGCTGAGCAATCACTTCCTGTCATGCTTGTAAAGTGATGATTTCCCACCCCTTCCTCCCTTAGTTAGTGTTGCACTGTGGGGAAGAGTGCTCCCAGTGTCCCATCCACCCTCCCCCATCCATCTGTCCACCCCACGTCCACCCAGCCATCTACCGAGGTGCCGCGCCAGCACGGCCAGGGTGATGCTGAGAGGGGGCGGTGAAGGACTGAGAAAAGACAAGAGGAGAAAGCTGGGGCTGGGAGGGACGCTGCGCTCCTTGTTGGAGAGACAGTGCCACAGTCTGTCAGCCATCTCCTTACTTTATAGCCAGAGTCCACGAGGCAAAGTAAGGGTGTGACTACAACCTTCTCCTGGGTTTTGAATCTACTCAATTAGATGCACCTGAACTCTGTCGAGCCCACATCACTCAGGCATAGGGGGCCATGTGTTCGGACCACAGGTTCAAGCTTACAACCACAGCTATTGGCTATCATTGTGCTGGGAGGGCTTTGCCCTCCACGCTGGGACTTGCACGTGGCAATGGGAAGACTATGCCTTCTCATTAGTCCAAGGGTTGAACCTGTCCAAACACTGTAGTCCCTCTCCACATATCTATATGCCTGGCTATCCATCCATCCACCCACCCACCCACTCATCCATCAACCCTCCTATCTGCCCACCCACCCACTCACCCAGCCGGCCAGCTCTTATCTGTATTCAGGGGTGGGGAACCTTTTTCAGCCAAGGGCCATTTGGATATTTATAACATCATTCTCGGATGATACAGAGCTATCAACTTAAAAATTAGCCTGCTGTATTGGGTCAAACATTTACTTGACTCACCCCTCATGCCTTGGCAGGGCCAGACCAAATGGTTTCTCGGACCTTTTATGGCCCGAGGGCCAGATGTTCCCCACCCCTGGCATAGACTCACGGATTCCCATTTTACTGTCCAGGTTACAATCCGTTACTGTCCTCAGATTGTCCCGGAAATGTCCAGAGAGAGCCCTTCCCGCTGGCTGCAGTAACCACACGTTAGCTTCAAGTTTGTTTTTAAACTTCCAGTGTTGAACAGGTAGCTCTACGTAACCACACGAGTCCGTTTCCAGGTAGCTATTAACTCAGGCCATCAGGGGCCCCGTAGCTGCAGAGGATGCTGGGACAGTGGTCTCTTTCTCACCACAGAGGGGTTGTGGGTCTGTTGCAGGCCTCGTGGTCTCACCCTGGAGTTTCTCTTCTGTCTGTGGAAGAATCTGAGTGGCTGGTCCTCACTGCAGCTCAGACTCGGGCTGGAGGACCTAAGTTCGGGGCCCGGCCATCCTGTGCTGAGGGGAACCACATCGGAGGCTAGGAATGGGTCACCGGAGGCCGGGCTGGCAGGGACGGGGAGTGGGGACCACGTCTGGGCTCGCAGAGCAGCAGACACCACAGGGTTATTTCTCTTTATATTTCAGGTTGGCTCACATCATCTGAGACTCAACAGAGGCCTGGAAGCCAACGCCCCTGCTTTCGATAGGTAAGGCTGTCGGTCATCCTCAGGGGTCTCCCTCCTCTCACCAGACAGCGGCACAGGGAACAGCAGGAAGGGAGCCCCCCCCCCCCGGCCCCGCGTCTGACCTTGCCCTTTACTTTGGTCCTTTATGCAAAAGGGAGTTTCCAAAGTGAGGGGTTACCTGCGCTCAGATCTCCCTGAGGCTCAGTCGTAAATGCTCAGGTAGCAGGTGGAATTGTTTTATCAGTTCCTCCTGGTTAATAAAGCTCCTCTGAGTCTCAGGGTGTTTGTAGCTGTTTGTGTTTGTTTTAAAAGTCATACATTCCCAGGTGTGATGTCACCACACAGAATGGTCTAATGTGAGAAGTCCCGGTGCCCTAACTCCCGCTTCTCACTACCGGAGAGTCCGCCATGGGCTTTTTGTGTGTCGTGCTAGAAAAAAGTTGGCGTCTATGTAGTTCATGTTTTAAAACACAAATTGGACCATAACACGCTAAATATTTTGCCACTTTAACCTGAACTGTTAACTTGAAGAATTGATAGCTTCCTGAAGTGTCTGCTGTTTTCATCTAAATACTAAATTGAAAAATTATCAAATGTCATGAAACTTCAGAAAGTGATTTTGTGTTTTAACCACTGTGCCTGAAGCTTTGCTGGGACTTTAACCTTGTTTGCAGCCGCCTCGTTTACCATAACGGCACCGCCAGCCCAGCTGCGAGCCCTCGTATGGCTTTTCCAGGGAGGAGACACGGGACCTAGTGGTGGAGAGGCTGTTGCCCTTCTTCCTGAGCACTGTTAGTGTGTCTGCCCGCGGCCCGTTTGGGCTTCTTCTCGCTGACATTGACCTGCATTAGATGTTCTTAGGAAATATAAGTGAAATGAAGCTCCTCCTGGGCTGGCCGGAGGCAGAGGGAAGGGGCCTGCTGGGCTCCTTTCAAAAGCCTTCATCTTTATGAGCTGTGTGTTGCTTTGTTTTGTTTTGAAATTAAGAATATTTACATGGACTTACAGTTTTTAAAATAGTGTGTGTGTGTGTGTGTGTGTGTGTGTGTGTAGAGGGTCCCCTGGGAAGACACATGGACATTTCTTTAATTATTGTCAGCTGAACTAAAGGCGACAGGCAGAGCCACGCCCTGGGAACAAGCTTCACCAAAAAGGCGATGTGTTATCAGCTTGACCTTCACCTTTGCCCAGGGGTCAGGGATGGGACTTTTAATATGTAAATCCAGTCAAGCACCAAGAATGCTCAAGAATGCAAATAGTCTCCTTTGATCCTAACTTTTGATGTAACTTCCTGGTATTTTGGGGTATAAATAACAAGGCTTCATGGGTCAGGGTCTCTGTCTCTCCATCAGAGAGAACAGACGTCCCACCAGGCCCCAGCTATTATTCTATTTCTTCGTCTTCTCTTTTATCCTCTTATTTCTCAATCCCCAGCTCCTCTACTCAGAAACTGGACCCACTCTCTTTCCACGCTGGATGTGAAAGAGAGAAAACCCCTACGTGTGTGTGTGTGTGTGTACTTGGGAGTACATGCCCTCTCCTTTCTTACTCTCGCTTCTCCCCTCCATCTAAGGGTGAACTCAGTCTTTTCTGTGAATCGCCGAACACCTCTCTGAGGCTGTGAGTCCTTCACGAGGCGGCCCCCACAAGTCTGGCATGCAGGGGTTTCTTGTTTAACGCCTCTAACTCTGAAGTTGGACCAGACTGTGCCCCCTCCTTCCCGCTGGCAGGAGCTGCCTGTCTGTCCTGACAGCTGCTGGCCCGTCGCGCTCAGTGGGCCAGTTTGGAAGGGACTGTCTGGGAGTGAGGTGACAGGTTTCTCTCACAGACGGATGTGGGGTGCAGTGAGCCCCCCAGAGGAGCAGGGCTGTGTCACCCCCTGGAGGGGTGCCCCCAGATCTCTTGAGTTTCTCAGTTCTCCGATGTGTTTGGTCCAGAGCAAATCCCTCCACCCTCTCCCATGTGAAAAGTCCTTCCCAGGGATCCTCTCCGTGGGACTCTGCTCTCCGACTTTCCTGGTTGCTTGCGTAGTTCTGCCATCCGCCATGCCTGAAGAAGGGTGTGTCTCCAGCAGGCCTTGGGCTGTGGCTCTTTGGGGTGTCTTACAGCTTTTTAAAAAAAATACATTTTAATGATTTTTTACAGAGAGGAAGGAAGAGGGATAGAGAGTAAGAAACATCGATGAGAGAGAAACATCGATCAGCTGCCTCCTGCACACCCCCTACTGGAGATGTGCCCGCAACCAAGGTACATGCCCTTGACCAGAATCAAACCCCGGGGCCCTTCAGTCCGAAGGCCGACACTTTTTCCACTGAGACAAACCGGTTATGGCTGTCACTCAGCTTTGAGGACAGCGTTAGCCTGTCACTGGGCGGTGCCCAGTCTCACGCTGCAGGTCGGCCAACCGCTCCATCCGCCCTCTCGCTTTGCACAGACCTGCTGGTGTCTGGCTGTCCCATGGGTTTAGCTGCTGGCCCCTCCCTGTGCCCTGAATTGAGAAGGGTGCTCCAGACGGAAATCTGACTCCTCGAGGTGCCGGAAAACTCCCGGTTTTGCAAGGAGCGCCAGCTGACAGCAGCAGATGGGCAGAAGGGTTGGAAAAAGTCCCTAACTGCACAGAGCCACCAACGCCAGGATGAGCCTGACTCTCCTGACCTGGGTGTGGACTCCAAGTCTCTGTCCTCTAGACCAGGGGTCGGCAAACTCATTAGTCACAGAGCCGAATATCAAGTCATTTCTTTTGAGAGCCAATTTTTTTAAACTTCTTCTAACGCCACTTCTTCAAAATAGATTCGCCCAGGTGGTATTCTTTTGTGGAGGAGCCACCGTCAAGGGGCCAAAGAGCCACATGTGGCTCACGAGCCGCTGTTTGCCGACCGCTGCCGTAGAGCCATTGATATGCGTCTCAATTTATCGATACAAAGCATGCTATCTTATTTTTAAGTCAAAGGAAGGAAAACCAACTCCCATGTGCCACACACTGAACGTGCCGCTATCCCTCGCCTGTCCTCCCCATGCCCGCCCCTCCCAGGAGGACAGGCCTGTGGTGTAGACCACGGCACCCGCTCAGAGCGGTGGGCAATTCGATCCAGGGTGTGTGGGGCTGGTGACAAGAGTAACGAGTAACGGCGGTCCTCTCCCAGCTTGGAGGTTGGGGCGGTGGAGGTGTCCGTGGGCGTCAGACAGCCGTCTTTCTGACACGGGGTACCGGGGCTTGGTCTCAGCTCAGAGACGGGCCACGGTGGGCTTCCGCACGTTTCACCCCCAACGAAGGGCGCTCACTCAGCGCTGGGCAGCTCGGTCTTCCCGCCAGAGCAGAGCCTGCTGTTCTGTCCACAGGTCACATCTCGGGCCAGGCCACCCCTTCTCTGGGCAGAGACCCCAAAGGGCCCAGAAGGCCAGGCCACGAACGTTCCGTTTCTTCCCCCAGCCTCACCAGGGGCTGCAGGCCCACAGCTCCAGGGACAGAGCACAGCCTGCGAGAGGCCTGATGTCACCGGCTCAGTCCCTGTGCCCTTTCCCAGGAAGGGCTGCCGAGGGGGCGGGGCCGTGGGCAGGGGCGGGGCCGTGGGCAGGGGCGGGGCCGTGGGCAGGGGCGGGGCCGTGGGCAGGGGCGGGGCAGGGGCGGAGCCTCCAGGAGTTTTGCTGGAAAAGGCAGTTCACACAGTCGGGAGCTGCCTGCAGACCCACACTTAACTCTGCAGCCAGAACCCGGCACAGCCCCCTTCAGCTCACATTCTTCCACCCACGGCCGCCCCTCCGCGTTGGTAACAGAGTGTGTGTTTTCTCTCGTGGGGCTCGGTTCTTTTGTGACAATTAACTTTAAAAAAATGTGTTTATGAAAGAAACGTGACATTGTAGAAATGTGGAAATAACGAAATGTTTAGAGAAGAAAAGGATTTTAAATGGCATGGAATCCCCCCCTTCTAACATCCGTTATCTCCTGTCTGTCTTCCGTAGTTAGGTGCGGACATGGCCCTATTCGATGACAGTTTTCCGTCCGCTTGTTACTTGTTCTTTTTCCCATGTCGTTTTTTTTAAACGCTGCGTTTCGACCTTTCTGGCCATTGTTAAATTGTCAAGTTCTTTTCTCAAAAGCTGGTGGTAAAAGGCAAACATTAGAGTCTCTCCCTAATATTTCAACATAGGTGTTTTTAAACTGGCCTCTGATACGCAAAGCATTTTCCTAACGACTGAGACGAGGTTGTGTCTCCTCGTCCGGAGCCTCGTGAAGCAGCCGGCCGGCCGGCGTGGCTCGGTGGCCAGTGTCGGCCCAGGAGCCACGAGGTTGCTGGTTTGATTCCCGGTCAGGGCGCATGCCGGCTGCAGGCTCGCTCCCCGCTGGGGGCCGTGCGGGAGGGCGGGGGGCAGCTAATCATCTCATGGATGTTTCTCTCTATTCCTCTCCCTTCCTCTCACTCTCTTAAACAAACACATTTTTATTTTTATTTTATTTCTTTAATATATTTGTATTGATTGTATTGATTTCTTACAGAGAGGAAGGGAAAGGGAGAGAGAGTCAGAAACATCGATGAGAGAGAAACATCCATCAGCTGCCTCCTGCACACACACACGCCCCCCCCCCCCCCCCCCCGGTGATGCACCCGCAGCCAAGGTACAGGCCCTTGACCGGAATCAAACCCGGGACCTTTCGGTCCGCAGGCCGTCGCTCTGTCCACGGAGCCAAGCCGGTTTCGGCCAAACAAACATATTTTTGAGTAAAAAGAAGTGGACAATGTATATGTAAAACCACTCTTAGATAACAGTTGGACCCTGCGGCTGACTGCTCTCCGACAGGGTTCTCCTGTCTGGAGGACAGACGGTACCAAGTGGAGCGGATTAACTTCCGCGATAGCACCCGTGGCCTTTATTTGTAAGGCCCTGGGCGTGCAGGCCAGGCCAGCTGTTCCGGGTTTAATGGGGCGCTTTCTGGAAAGTCCTTCCTCGTGTGCCAGCTTGACTCTGCCCTTTCCTGGGCAGGTGCGTCCGGGGCCTCTGTGCCGGCAGGTCCCTTCCGCACCCTGTCCCCGAAGGCGGGCCTCTCCGCTGGTCCTGTGACGGTCACGGTGCCGCCTGCTCTGTTGCAGGCATATGGTCCTTCTGAAGGAGCAGTATGGGCAGCAAGTGGTCGTAAACCTGCTGGGGAGCAGAGGCGGAGAGGAGGTGCTCAACCGAGCCTTCAAGGTAAACGCAGCCCCTGCCGCTTCTCCGCACGGGGGAGGTGGGGATAGAGGGGAGAGGGGAGAAGGGGAGCCTGAGGGCCCCTGCTCTGAGGCAGGCTCCTGTGTGTGGGGGGAGGGGGGCTGGAAACACAGTGCAGACCTCACCGGGTCCCAGCATTAGTGACTGGGGCTCCTGATGTGAGGTTTCATTTGTATGAGCTGAGCGCTGGGAGAATTTGCTGTGTCGAAATAGCATCTCCTGCCTCCAGCTGCATTTCCTGCAGAGCAAGCATGTCAAACTCACCGCCAGAGGGCCGCATGCCGTGAGTTTGGCATGCTTGCTCTAGAGCCATGGTCGGCAAACCGCAGCTCGCGAGCCACATGCGGCTCTTTGGCCCCTTGAGCGTGGCTCTCCCACAAAAGACCACGGCCTGGGCGAGTCTGTTTTGAAGAAGTGGCGTTAGGAGAAGTTGAAGTTTAAAAAATGTGGCTCTCCAAAGCAATTTCAATTGTTGTACTGTTGGTATTTGGCTCTGTGGACTAATGAGTTTGCCGACCACTGCTCTAGAGCTTCCACTGGGGCTTGGAGACTCAGGACAGCCGGGCCTTTTCCATCCTCTTGGATGGACACGCACACACCCACACACGCATGCACATACACACACACACACACTCACCCCCACACACATGCACATACACACACATTCTCACCTACACATACACATGCACATACACACACATTCTCACCTACACACACACATGCACACACTCACCTACCCACTTAGCCACCCACCCATACCTGCACGCGAACCCACACACTCACCCATACATGTACACAAACACATGCACCCAGCCTCACAAACACATGCACCCAGCCACACCAACACATGCACCCAGTCACACAAACACACGCACCCAGCCACACCAACACATGCACCCAGTCACACAAACACATGCACCCAGCCACACATGCAGACACGTGTGAGCGTGAATGTCTGGGCTTTGGCCATGCAACCCTGACCTGCTCAGGGAGCACGAGCTCCCCCTCCTCCCGGAGTCTGGCTCTGCTGCTGACAAGCTCATGGAAACACCCTCAGGGCCCTTATGCCTGGAGTGGCTCTTCAGGGCTCCTGATCGGCTTAAGACGAGAAATCTTCCGCGATTTCCTCCTGCTGACTCGGAGCCTTCAGACCTTCCTCTCTTGCTTGGGCTGCGCCTCAGAGCTGCTGCCTGTGTCCGCCTGCCCCCGGCTCCCCGTGGTTCCCTGTGCAGGACCAGGGAGGTGCGGGGAGAAACCCTGGGCAGGGGAGGAAGCGATTGGAGTGGCACCCCCCACCCGCCTCCCCCTCCCCTGCCCCGTCTCTCCCTGTCCCCAGAGCTCCCGTATGTATTCTGTCGACCACGTGAAAAGCTCCAGTATAGACTGTGGGTACCTCCACAGCCTCTTTCCAATCACCCACAGCCCCCACTTAACGGGAAAAGGCCTGGTTGGTTCAAGATCCAGGGAGCCCGCATGGAGAGGGCGTGAAGGCAGGCCTGCCCCTGGCTGGTGGCAGCTACCCAGCTGGGTGCCCATTTCGCTCTGTTTAGGAAAGCCATGGGCTTTCCAGGTGCCAGTTTCTTTTGGCCAGACCTGCTTTTCCTGTTTGGTTGGTTGCTACTAGCAACGAGATTGAGACATATCGCCCCTCCACCCATCTTGGCAGCTCATTTTAAGGAAGAAGGAAGGAGGGGAGCAAGAACCAGAAAGAACCCAAGAATCTCTTTCCCTTTTATGCCTTGAGTTATGGGGTAGGCCTCCCCAGCCACCTGTCCTGGGGAGGACAGGGGAAGTGCCTCTTGGGCTAACGGGCTCCTTTGGCGACAGAGGGGCAGGTGATGGCAGTGGGCGTGGCCCGGGCCGGGGAGGGTGGGAGGTAAGGAGCTGGCATTCCGCCTGCAGGAGACCTGACCGGTGTCACATGGAGCCCCGCTCCCTCGGCCCATCAGCTCTGCAGTGCTGAGGTTCGACCCCGTGGTAATTGGGCCGCACGGACAGGTGCCCGCTCCAGACATACAGCCACTGAGCAGCGCCCCATTCAGTTCATCCGACTTCCCCTTCATGGCAACACTCCCTTGACGGTGGCACCGGGCATTGATTTGCATCTGGCCCGTGGTGGATGGGTGGACGGGTGGATGGGTGCTCTGAGTCACAGCACCAGACAGCTGGAAGTCCCACTAGTCCTGCAGGGTCCTTACACACTCGGGACAAATCTGGCCGGAGCTGTGGGGGAGGGAGGCCTGAAGCCAGGTCCCAGGGCAGCAGCCGGTCTCCTTCCCTCGGGGCTGGTGAGAGAGCTGAGGAGCCGGGGGCAAGGTTCCCCGTGTGGAAGGGAGGCCTCTGCCAGGAGCACCCAGAGGACCCCTGGAGACGCAGCCGCTGCAGAGCGCGCCCACCCGGTGGCCAATGCTTGTCTGGATGGGGCTGGTTACCAGGCAACCATGAGCTGGATTGTGAGCTCCCAGCCTGCTGGCTGCTGGGCGCCTCAGGGGCCTGTGGCACTTGGTGCCCGGAGAACAGAGGGGTCCTTCCCTCACCGGCGCCCGGAGCCCTGCAGAGGGGACATGTGGGCGCAGGCCTGGGGCTTCCCCGCAGCCTCCCCCGGCCTGGCGGGCGCTCGCCCCAGGCGGACCTCGGGAAGGCAGGATGCTCTGTGCGTCTGTGGGCCGGCTGCGTGCGGCCATGCTCTCCCGCCCTGGCCCCCTGCGCTCTCACCTTCTCCCTCGCCCCCTTCAGAAGTTGCTCTGGGCTTCCTGCCACGCCGGTGACACGCCTATGATCAACTTCGACCTGCGCCAGTTCGCCAGGGGCAGGAAGCTAGAGAAACTGGAGACCCTGCTGCGGCCCCAGCTGAAGCTCCACCTGGATGACCTGGACGTGTTCACCAAGGGCGAGGGTGTGAGTCCTCGGTGAGTCTCCGCCCGCCCCTGCCCCCCCCCCCCCAGGCCAGGTGTGGAGGGCTGGGCGCTCGACAGGCTTGCAATGTCCTGGGGGCCCCCGGGTTCCAGCCTCTCCCTCCCTCCAGCCACCAGACATGCTTTTGAATGTTGTGGATAGATAGGAAAGCACATTAAATCATACCTCATAATAGAGGAACATGTAAATTGACCTTACCTCCGCTACACCCACAGCCAATCAGAGTGAGTATGCAAATTAATCCAAGAAAAGATGGCGGTTAACTTGCATACATACCTGGGTCCCTGAAATCTCCTTGGCACCCAGGTCACTCCCAGCCGGCCATCAGGGGGGAGGGGGAGGGAGGGCAGAGGCTTTAGGCTTGGGACATGGCTGAGCCTGCGATTGGAGGGGTTGGGGGGGTCCCATTTCCCGAGCCTAAAGTCTGGGGTGGAGGCTTTAGGCTTGGGCAGGGGCCGAACCTGGGATCAGAGGGAAGGGGGAAAAATCAATGGAAACATATCCTTAAAAAGAAAAATAAAGAAATGTCATATCCTATGAAAGACACATCTTGAAAATGCCTAAAGAAAGTTGTCATTTTTTCATGGTGAAGGGACTGGAGTCCATGTTGATGAAAACACTTTGGTGGCTGCGGTGACTGGCAGTGGTTGCAGCAGTGGGTGATGGGGCTGGTGCCTTTCCCTGATCAGCCCAGTCACCTCTTGCAAAGGGAGGCCAGACTACGGCTTAGGTCTTCTCCCAATTGGGAGTGGGCCTAAGCCATCAGTAGAACATCCGCTGAGGGATCCCAGTATGTGAGAGTTGGCAGGCTGGGCTGAGGGACCCCTCCCCAGTGCATGAATTTTGTGCACCGGGCCCCTAGTTTACTAATAAAGGCGACCAGGCTAGAGTGGGAGCCATGGTAACCATATGACTTCTCCAGACAGAGGTGAAAACTCGAGGGGGAAGGGGGTGGCTGGCATACCCCCGATTGCCCAAGGAAACAGTGTGGGTTTTGCTGCTTTGCTGAGCAGAAGAAGGAAGTCCAGTGTCCTCCAATCACAATACAGCCGATCCCCATTATTCCCAGATTCTGTATTTGCCAATGCGCCCCCTGGGTAGCCTTGTGACCCCCAAACCCACGCTCCCGGCATTCAGGACACGCTCCGCAGGGAGAGCCTGAGCCGCCCGGCCCGGCATGCGTGTTCCCACGGGCTCTGCCCTTTCCCTGGTGCCACGGCTTCACATTGTTGTGCACTCCGCTGGCGATGTCACCGTTTGCCGCTATGTGCTGTGTAGTGACCCTCGGCACAGGAGGGGTGTGACGTGGCTCCTGGAGAGTTCCGGAAGCTCCGTGCAGCGGTGAGAGCGCCGTGGGCTGCGAGTGCCATGCTGAGGGACACACAGACTCTCTAAGGCGGCTCTGCCAGCGAGCCCAGGGCACAGGCTGCATGCGGAGCAGGTGGTGGAAACCCTGACAGAGGCTCGGGAATGGTTTCCCTGCGAGCAGGGGCTCAGCATTTGCTCCTGGTTCACCGATAGTTCACGGCCACATCCTGGGCATTTAGAATGACCTGGGCCCTGACCGGTGTGGCTCAGTGGATAGAGCGTCGGTCTGCAGACTTAAGGGTCTCAGGTTCGATTCTGGTCAAGGGCATGGACCTTGGTTGCGGGCACATCCCCAGTAGGGGGTGTGCAGGAGGCAACTGATTGATGTTTCTCTCTCATCGATGTTTCTGACTCTGTCCCTCTCCCTTCCTCTCTGTAAAAAAAAAATCAATAACATATATTTTTAAAAAAACAAAACAATGACCGGGGTATGCGGGCTGCTGAGCGTGTGCTCTGGGGTCCTGGTGGGCTACGAGAGGCACGCGTTTTGGGGGCCTGCGTCACACAGGCCCCTGTGCCGCAGCCGCTGCTCCTTCTAACACGACACCCGTAACCCCTGTTTCCTGTTTGCCCAAGTTTGCAGAAAGGCACTTTGCGGATGAACTGTCTCGACTGCCTGGACCGAACCAACACGGTGCAGAGCTTCATTGCACTTGAGGTCTGTCCTGCCTCACCCCCCGGGCCCCTCTCACGCCCGTGCCCTCCGCGGGCAGGCTGGGCCAGCGCCGGCACGGGCTCGCTCCCTGTGGGGAGGGACGGCGTGTGCTAGGCACCGGCGAGGTTTTCCTGGGGGGCTGGCTGGCCTCTGACTCTGCAGGCACACACTTCATGCAGCTCAGACGTGGTGGCCCCGGTGCCAGGCGCGCCTTGGGGAGCAGGGCGGGAGGATTGTGAGCCCACCGCCGGGCAGAGGCGGGGAGGGAGGGAACCCCAGTCTGTCCGTGGGTCTGTGTGACATCTCTTGGCTCCCTGCTTGCAGGAGGCGGTGGTCCAGAGCCACTGCCCTGCTCGTGTGCACCCTCGGGTGGTGGGGCAGGGACCCCCATTGTGCGGGGTCCGAGGAGGCTGGGTAGGATGGTAAGTGGGGAGTAGTTGTGGTGCAGGCCCCATTCCTTGCTCAAGGGCCCCTCGTCCTCCTGAGGGGCAGAGGCACCCATGACCTGCCGGTTAGGGGACCCACGACGGTTCGCACGGGCAGCTGGGGGAGCTCCCCGGGGACAGCCGACGACATCTGTCCTCACTCTCGCCAGGTCCTTCACCTGCAGCTCAGGAGCCTCGGGCTGAACTCCAAGCCCATCGCCGACCGCTTCGTGGAGTCCTTCAAAGCCATGTGGTCCCTGAACGGGCACAGCCTGAGCAAGGTGTTCACGGGCAGCCGCGCCCTGGAGGGCAAGGCCAAGGTGGGGCCGGCCGAGGGGACGGGCTCGGGGAGGGGGGACGCAGGGGTGGCGTGCGGCTGCCTCTCACGGCCTGCGGGCCCGCGCTCGGCAGGTGGGGAAGCTCAAGGACGGGGCTCGGTCCGTGTCCCGCACCATCCAGTCCAACTTCTTCGACGGCGTCAAGCAGGAGGCCATCCAGCTGCTGCTGGTCGGGGACGTGTGCACGGAGGAGGCGGCCGACAAGGAGAGGATGCTGCTGGACAACACGGCCCTGCTGGGTACGGGGGTGCCTCTCCGCGTGCGGGGGGCGTCCGGCTGCCCTGCCCCACAGAGGGCGTGGGGGGGGCTGTCAGCCCTCGTGTCATCCCCCGGGGCGGACGGCAGCACTCCCCTGAGCCTGCGAGCAGGCGGCGGGTGTGGCGTCCCTAGATGGGCGCCAAAATGTGGGAACCCCTTTCACGTCCCGCGCGATTCAGGGTCCCCGGTTCAGGGTTCGGGTTTCTGGAAGAGGCCGCACACAAATGAATTAAGAGACTCAGAAAAATACTAATTCGGAAAATGGGGGCCAGGCGGTCGCCCAACTCTAGTGGCAGAACTCCCCGTCGCTCTGGCTTCACCCCTCCTTTTATTAAGATTAAAACCATAAGATACAGCTGTTTCCCCCAGGCCAGAGACACCAGTAAAAGCCAATCAGTAGATCTCAGGACTAACAGGTGGGGCTGCTTCAACCACCAACATCCCAGTGACCAGCTCCGACCCCGCAGAGCAGTCAAGGTTGACCAGCCCCCCGGATTCCCTGTCCACAGCTCTCCGTCATTAAAGCACTGATTGGCTTCCGGCCTCTCCACCATTTTGGGGGCGGCGTGTGCTCTGCGTGTGGCCACGACAGAGCCTGGCCAGGGCCTGCTGGTGCCTGCGCTTCCTACTCGTGTGATGGCCAGTCACGCGGCCACGCGGGGAGGCAGGAGAGAGGCACCCCCTCTCGGACAGAGACCCCGGCCGTGTTCTGGGGGAGGCCGGGCGTGTGGGACGCGGACAGACGGGCCCCGCGTTGCCTCCCGCAGTGACCCCCAGGATCCTGAGGGCCATGTCGGAGCGCCAGGCCGAGTTCACCAATTACAAGCGGGTCCGCGTCGCCGTGGGGACCTGGAACGTGAACGGAGGGAAGCAGTTCCGGAGCAACCTGCTGGGCACCGCCGAGCTCGCCGAGTGGCTGCTGGATGCGCCCAGGCTGTCCGAGCCCGAGCCCCGGGGTGAGCCATGCTCTGACCTTGTCCGTGCGGCGGCCCCCCGAAATGTGGTGTTTGGGGTTCCCGCCCCGTCAGGGTCCAGAGCACCCCGGGAGGTGAACTACCCGCCGCCGCCTCTCGTCCAAGCGTTTGGGGTGACCACAGCTGAGCCCCGCCCCCCTTCCACCCAGATGCGCAGTTTTGGGGTTTGATCGTTAGAACCTTCTGTGTGAGGAGGAGGAGGCAGCCTCTGGAGTCACGTCCGTGTGAGGGCCGGGCACACGGCCCCCGTCACCGCTGGCCACGCACATCCGCTCCTGCTTCCCCCAAACCAGTGGTCAGCAAACTGCGGCTCACGAGCCACATGCGGCTCTTTGGCCCCTTGAGGGTGGCTCTTCCACAAAATACCACGGCCTGGGCGAGTCTATGCTGAAGAAGCGGCGTTAGAAGAAGTTTAGGTTTAAAAAATGTGGCTCTCCAAAGAAATTTCAATCGTTGTCCTGTTGATACTTGGCTCTGTTGACTGAAGAGTTTGCCGACCACTGTCCCAAACCAGCCATGCAGATAGGTGCAGCCATGGCAAGCCAGGCGTTCGTGGGCCTTTAAGAAGGACATGTCCCAGACGTGACCTCACCTTTTGCCCGAGATCCCGCACGGTGGCCTAGGGGCCCCCGAGCTCAGGGCGGGAGGAGGGAGTGAGTTCTCTGCGGGCCGCGCACCCAGGTCCCTTCCGGACCCGGCGGGAGGAGCAGGAGCCTCTGCTGCCAGCAGGCCCCGTCCCAGCCCTGAAGGCAGTCTGCACCCCCTTTCCGCCTCAGGGGAGCTCGCGTCTGCCGTTTGGGGTCACTGGGGTTCTTGTCTGTGGTGACCATTCTGAATGCCCCCCCATCCCCTGCCCCAGGCAGCAGGCCCTGTAAGCGCACAGCTGGCTGACTCTGCAGCCCCTTTTGCTGAAATGGCTCGTCTTCATTTGTCTGCAGGAAGCGGGGGGTGGGGGGGCAGGGGGTGCTGCCAGCACCCTGCCTCTGACTGTGCAGGGGATCGTAATGGGATAGACCAGTGGTTGTCATATTCATTAGTCAACAGAGCCAAATATCAACAGTACAATTGAAATTTCCTCTGAGAGCCACATTTTTTAAACCTCTAACGCCACTTCTTCAAAATAGACTCGCCCAGGCTGTGGTATTTGGTGGAAGAGCCACCCTCAAGCGACCAAAGAGCCGCATGTGGCTCTCGAGCCGCAGTTTGCCGACCATGGGGATGGAGGGTGCACCAGGGCTCCCACTGAAACTCGCCCCGTTCGGGAGAGAGGGGAGCTGTGGCCGTTGCCATGCAGATCAGAGGAGCGGTGTTGTCTTTCTTTAAAGAAAAAAGAAACTAAGCCCGTGAAGCTGGAGGGTCCGTCTGTCCCGTGTGGCCAACAGGACGGCCGTGGACACTGGCCTTTTGAGTGGAGTCGGGGAGGAGGAAGAGGGTGTCATTTGCTTCCTGGCTCAGGACCCCGAGTGTCAGAGGGAGTTGGTGGGGAGAGCGGCCAGTGGCTGCAGGGATGGCAGGGACCCTAAGCTGCCCTGTCAAAGGGACGGGGACCCAGGACTAACACCTCCACGTGTGCTTCCTGGGAGCCAGACGGCTCATCGGCGCAGGCCCAGCGACAGCTTCCCTTCTTTCTCTGGCCGCGGGGGGGGGGGGGGGGGGGGTGACAGTGCCCTGGTCCTCCCCCGGGGGAGGGCTGGCCCGGCCGGAAGAGCACTGGGGAGGCGGGGGGGAGACAAGCAGGAGACAGCGCCTGCCCCTGGGGGCCTGGGGTGGCCGCGCGGGCGGGGCAGGCCCCGGCCCGGGTGCAGACGAGAAGGGCCACAGGCACGAGGGAGAGGGAGTGGCCGTGCGGAGCCCCGCCCAGTGGGCTGGACGGATGAGTGCGCCCGGGCAGGCGGGGGCCTGCACCCCCAGGCCAGTGGGCCCCGAGTGCGCTGACGCTGGCCGTGGAGGCCTGACGCCCTTCCTCCCCGCCCCCAGATGACGGCAGCCCGGCTGACATCTTTGCCGTGGGGTTTGAGGAGATGGTGGAGCTGAGCGCTGGCAACATCGTCAACGCCAGGTGAGCGGCGGGCGCCAGGAGCAGGAGAGACGGGCGGGGGGGCTCCCTGGGGGTTCCCCGCAGGCGCGGGGCCAGGGGCTGTCTGTGTCTGCGTCCCTGATCCGGGCCCCTCGGCTGGTCCGAGGGGACTGCCCCTCCCCGAGCCCCTTTCTCTGCGAAGGGAGGGAGGAAGGAGGTATGACCACGCTGTCTGAGCTGGGCCGTGCATCCTGCTGGGAGCTGCAGGGGTGGCCGGGTCAGCGGGAGGTGTCGGGTCATCTTCCTGGGGAGAGAGGAGAGGGGTGTGGGAGGAGGTACTGCCCCCCACCCCATCTCGTGGCGAATAAAGTCAACGGAACCTTTTCTTTCCTAAACTGGCACGGCTCCATTCCAGGAACTTTGTGAACAAATCATAACCCCCGACTCTGTGCACCCCTAGGAGCAGGTCTCGTGCTGGGTCTCAGGGGGCGGGGGGGGGGTGTCTGACACAACCAGCAGCGATCGGCCAGTCCAGGGCTGCAGGGAGACCGACCGGTCAGGGAGTGTGACTGCAGATGTCACGCGTGTGAAAGGATTGGGCTGTCAGGGAGTGTGACTGCAGACGTCACGCGTGTTAAAGGATCGGGCTGTCAGGGAGTGTGACCACGGACGTCACACGTGTGAAAGGATCGGACTGTCAGGGAGTGTGACCACGGACGTCACGCGTGTGAAAGGATCGGACTGTCAGGGAGTGTGACCACGGACGTCACGCGTGTGAAAGGATCGGGCTGTCAGGGGGTGTGACTGCGGACATCACGCGTGTGAAAGGATCGGACTGTCAGGGACTGGGACCACAGACGTCACATCACACGTGTGACAGCATCAGGCTGGGGCTGGCGGGCAGCTGGAGGCGGGAGGGCCCGGGCCAGCCGACGGACCGGCGTCATTGTCCCCTGCCCCCCCCAGCACCACCAACAGGAAGATGTGGGGCGAGCAGCTGCAGAAAGCCATCTCGCGCAGCCACAGGTACATCCTCCTGACCTCGGCCCAGCTGGTGGGCGTCTGTCTCTACATCTTCGTCCGTCCGTACCACGTCCCGTTCATCAGGTCAGCGCCCGCAGCTTCGGGCATGGGGAGGGGGACGGGGCTGCTGGTCACGGAGCTTTGTTCTGACTTCCTCTTCGTCCTGCCGTTATTCGAGATAACGGCCGGTAACCCCGGGAGAAACGGTGAGTGGGACATTGTTAGCAGTGAGCCAGCCACAATGGGGCCGCTCAGCAGGAAGCTGGGCCCCTTCAGGAGCCGTGCGTCCCCCACGCTCAGCTGGGCACAAAGACAGGGCCGGGGCCTTGTTGACATTTTAGACGGGAAACCTCTGACCCAGAGCTGAGTCACTCATCAGGAAATGCCAATTCTTTGCCTCTTTTTATTTAAAAAAAAAATAATAGTACACGTGGGCAGAAAGCCTCTCCAGCAGGTGGAGGCCTCGGCCTGTCCCCTGCGCACCCACTCGTGTGCATGGTGAGTTGGCACTTTAAGGCGATGGGGAGTCTGTATGGGACCCCCTAACCCGGCCCGATGCAGGTCCCTGGGTGCTCCTGCTCCTTCAACGCTGCGTCCCTGGTGGCACCTCCTGAGCCCTGCAGCAAAGCCGCTGGGGGGCGGGGGGGGCGGGGGGCTCCCATGCTGGCAGCCATCAGGAGGCAGGGATGAGGTGGGTCGGCTTGAGGGCTGCTTGTGGGTGCTTTTGTGGGTGCCGAGCCCTTGAGACTTGGGGGTGTGGAAGAAGTGCTCCAAACCCCTGGGGCGGCTGCCGGCAGCGACAGTGCGGGAGGGGGTTAGGGACAGCAGAATTGATGGTGGGCACGCCGGTCGCTGAGTGGCGTGGCGTTAAGATGGGAGTGAGCGGCTCTGAGCCGGCGGTTTTAGCGTCCTCGGCTGCAGCCCGGCTCTCCTCAGTAGCCAAACAGGTTGATGGTCTTCCCCGGAGCCACTCAGAGGCCCCGCCTGTGCCCCTTCTGTTGCAGGGACGTGGCCATCGACACGGTGAAGACGGGCATGGGGGGGAAGGCGGGGAACAAGGGCGCCGTGGGCATCCGCTTCCAGTTCCACAGCAGCAGCCTCTGCTTCGTGTGCAGCCACCTGACGGCCGGCCAGTCGCAGGTGAAGGAGCGCAACGAGGACTACCGGGACATCGTCCAGAGGCTCAGCTTCCCCGCGGTGAGGCTCGGGGCGCGGTGAGGCTCGGGGCGCGGGGGGTGCGGGGGGCGGGGGAAGGGAGCCGGATGGGGGACACGCTCTGGCCTCCACGCACAAGCCCCCCGCATAGGTTTCTGAGCTGAGAATGTGAGCAGGCACCGGGCCGCCCCCAGAGCAGGGGGGAGGGGGACCCGGGCTGGTGCAGTGGGGCGAGCCCAGGGCGTGCAGCCTGGAGGGACTCCGCCTCGTCTTCTACGGCTCTCTGATGCTCTCACGTGCCTACGTGTCCTCATGTGCGTTTTCTGGGTTTCTGGTCCAAGCGTGTGGAATGCGGAAGGAAAGCCGACGTGTCCGTTCTCGGTCCGAGCCGGTGACCACAGCACGAGGCTGCTCTTGAGGGTCACAGTCTGGGCACAAGCATTCGGTGTGGCTCAGATGAGAAGGCCCGTTTCCCTTTTTATTGTTTGATTACATACATTAGTACACATATCTCCTTTCCCCCCCATTGACCTTCCCCCAGCCTCCCCTACCTCCTGTCGCATGCCCTCCCCCGCCCCCCAGTGTCTTATGTCCGTTGGTGTGCCTATATGCAACCAAAGAAGGCCCGATTTCAAACCAGGGAATGTGGACTCGGGAGCCCTGGGCCTCCCATCCGGTCCCAGGGCCACCAGTAACACGGGCCAGCAGTAACACGGGCCACCAGTAACACGGGCCACCAGTAACACGGGCCACCAGTAACACGGGCCACCAGTAACACGGACCACCAGCAACACGGGCCACGAGTAACACGGGCCAGCAGTAACACGGGCCAGCAGTAACACGGGCCACCAGTAACACGGGCCACCAGTAACACGGGCCGCCAGTAACACGGGCCACCAGTAACACGGGCCACCAGTAACACGGGCCGCCACAACACGGGCCACCAGTAACGGGCCACCAGTAACACGGGCCAGCAATAACACGGGCCACCAGTAACACGGCCCAGCAGTAACACGGGCCACCAGTAACACGGGCCACCAGTAACACGGCCCAGCAATAACACGGGCCAGCAGTAACACGGGCCACCAGTAACACGGGCCACCAGTAACACGGGCCACCAGTAACACGGGCCACCAGTAACACGGGCCAGCAGTAACACGGGCCACCAGTAACACGGGCCACCAGTAACACGGGCCACCAGTAACGGGCCAGCAGTAACACGGGCCACCAGTAACACGGGCCACCAGTAACACGGCCCAGCAATAACACGGACCACCAGTAACACGGGCCACCAGTAACACGGGCCACCAGTAACACGGCCCAGCAATAACACGGGCCACCAGTAACACGGGCCAGCAGTAACACGGGCCACCAGTAACACGAGCCACCAGTAACGCGGGCCACCAGTAACACGTGCCACCAGTAACACGGGCCAGCAGTAACACGGGCCAGCAGTAACACGGGCCACCAGTAACACGGGCCACCAGTAACACGGGCCACCAGTAACGGGCCAGCAGTAACACGGGCCAGCAGTAACACGGGCCACCAGTAACACGGCCCAGCAGTAACACGGGCCACCAGTAACACGGCCCAGCAGTAACACGGGCCACCAGTAACACGGCCCAGCAGTAACATGGGCCACCAGTAACACGGCCCAGCAATAACACGGGCCACCAGTAACACGGGCCAGCAGTAACACGGGCCACCAGTAACACGGGCCAGCAGTAACACGGGCCACCAGTAACACGGCCCAGCAGTAACACGGGCCAGCAGTAACACGGGCCAGCAGTAACACGGGCCAGCAGTAACACGGCCCAGCAGTAACACGGGCCAGCAGTAACACGGGCCAGCAGTAACACGGCCCAGCAGTAACACGGCCCAGCAGTAACACGGGCCAGCAGTAACACGGGCCACCAGTAACACGGGCCACCAGTAACACGGGCCACCAGTAACACGGGCCACCAGTAACACGGGCCACCACAACACGGGCCACCACAACACGGGCCACCACAACACGGGCCAGCAGTAACACGGGCCAGCAGTAACACGGGCCACCACAACACGGGCCACCACAACACGGGCCAGCAGTAACACGGGCCAGCAGTAACACGGGCCACCAGTAACACGGGCCACCAGTAACACGGGCCACCACAACACGGGCCACCACAACACGGGCCACCACAACACGGGCCAGCAGTAACACGGGCCAGCAGTAACACGGGCCACCACAACACGGGCCACCACAACACGGGCCACCACAACACGGGCCAGCAGTAACACGGGCCAGCAGTAACACGGGCCACCACAACACGGGCCACCACAACACGGGCCACCACAACACGGGCCAGCAGTAACACGGGCCAGCAGTAACACGGGCCAGCAGTAACACGGGCCACCACAACACGGGCCACCACAACACGGGCCACCACAACACGGGCCAGCAGTAACACGGGCCACCAGTAACACGGGCCACCAGTAACGGGCCAGCAGTAACACGGGCCAGCAGTAACACGGGCCACCAGTAACACGGCCCAGCAGTAACACGGGCCAGCAGTAACACGGGCCAGCAGTAACACGGGCCAGCAGTAACACGGCCCAGCAGTAACACGGCCCAGCAGTAACACGGGCCAGCAGTAACACGGGCCACCAGCAACACGGGCCAGCAGTAACACGGGCCACCAGTAACACGGGCCACCAGTAACACGGGCCACCAGTAACACGGCCCAGCAGTAACACGGGCCAGCAGTAACACGGCCCACCAGTAACATGGGCCACCAGTAACACGGGCCAGCAGTAACACGGGCCACCAGTACACGGCCCAGCAGTAACACGGGCCACCAGTAACACGGGCCACCACAACACGGGCCACCAATCGATGTGTTTCTCTCACGTCAGTGTTTCTCTCTGTCTTTCCCTCTCACTCTTCCTAAAAATCACTGGGACGGCATCCTCGGGTGAGGATGGACAAGAGAAAAAGGAGAAAGGAAATGTATGGGATCCGTGACGTTGTGTGAGGCTGGGTGTCCTGTGCGATTGTACTTATTTCCCTAAACCTCGTCCTCATTGCAGGCAGGTGCGGGCGGCTCCCAGGGTCTGGACGTAAAGCAGGAGCTCAGCCTGCCCATCGGGGGTCAGCAGAGCAGATGTTGGCAGCCATGCCATGAGGAGGAGTGGAAAATTTCTCCGAACCACTCAAAAGTGCGATTATTTAAAACAAAAAGTATGCAGGACCCGGGGATGAGTGACATATAAGATGCTTTCACAGGAGACTTTTTTATTTTTTTTAATTTGATATTTATTGTTCAGTTTATTAATTACATTGTTCCCCCCTTTCGTCCCCCTATAGCTCCCCTCCACCCAGTACCATCCCACCCTCTGCCCTCAACCCCCTCCACTGTCCTCTCCCACAGGTGCATGATTTTTGTCCAGTCTCTTGATGCACTTCCCACACCCCTTTTCTCCCCAAGAGTTGTCAGTCCATTCCCTCTCTATGTCCGTGATTCTGTTACATTCACCAGTTTATCCTGTTCATCGGCTTATTTATGTGATTTTTAGATTCATTTGTTGATAGATGTGTATTTGTTGTTCATAATTTTTATCTTTACCTTTTTCTTCTTCCTCTTCTTAAAGAATATCTCTCAGCATTTCATATAATATTGGTTTGGTGGTGATGAACTCCTTTAGCTTTTTCTTGTCTGCGAAGCACTTTATCTGACCTTCAATTCTGCATGATAGCTTTGCTGGGTAGAGTAATCTTGGTTGTAGATTCTTGCTATTCATCACTTTGAATATTTCTTGCCTGCATAGTTCTGTTGAGAAATCCGCTGACAATCGTATGGGTGCTCCCTTATAGGTAGCTAACTGTTTCTCTCTTGCTGCTTTTAATATTCTCTCTTTGTCTTTTGCTCTTGGCATTTTAATTATGATGTGCCTTGGTGTGGTCCTCTTAGGGTTCCTATATATTGGGGTTCGGTGCACTTCTTGGACTTTTAAGTCAATTTCTTTCACCAGGTAGGGGAAGTTTTCAGTCACTATTTCTTCAAGTAGGTTTTCATTATCTTGCTCTCTCTCTTTTTATGGTACCCCTGTAATTCGGATGTTGGTATGCTTTAGGTTGTTCCAGAGGCCTCTTACACTATCTTCATTTTTTTTGGATTCTTTTGGCTTCTTGCATTTCTGGTTGAGTGGATTTTGCCTCTTTGTATTTCATATCTTTGACTTGGTTCTTGCAGTCCTCTAGATTGCTTTTAGGTCTTTGTATAATATTTTTTATTTCAGTCAGTGTATGTTTAATTTCTAGGTGGTCCTTTTTCATATCCTCGTAGGTCTTGTTCATTTCCTTGTAGGTCTCATTAGGTTCATCAGCCTTTTCTAGGAGCCTCTTGAAAAACCTTATAACCATGATTTTGAACTCTATGTCCAGTCATTTTTTTTCCTCCATTTCTTTCACATCTGATTTCTTTCCTGTCTCTGCATGGTGGCTGCTTTCCTGAATTGGTCGATTACCTTTGTGCGGTAGATGTCCTCTAAGGGACAGTGGCTCAGCTTCCCCAGTTACCCGAGGTGGCTACTCTTGCTGCAGCCCTTTATGGGTTGTACAGTCTTGTTGAAGTTAAGCCTAGATTATTGTTGTTAGCACTAGGAGGGTTTGACCTCCAGGCCAATTGGCTTTGAGGGTCAGCTGTGCTCAGGTTGGATGGGCGGAGTCTCCGGGCTGAGCAGGCAGCCTTGATTTCCGTCAACTCTGCCCTATGCGGCACCTGGGACTCTGTGTCTGGTGGTAATGGCTACAAGCACCTCTGAGAGAAAGCTGCCACCAAGCTCTACCCGCTGCTGGACAATTTAGCCTCTCCCCAGATGAGTCTGCACACCCAAAGTCTCACCCAGGGTTGTAACACAATGCAGTCTGGTGGTTTCCCGAACAAGAGAGCAAGTCACGAGTCCTCTCTGCACACTCGCCCAACTCTGCTGTTCCCAAGTTTACACACGCTCTCCACAAGCTCGCCCTCTCCACAAGCTCGTAGACCTCTGCAGCGCCCAAGTTTCAGCATGCTTCCCTACTGTCCAGTTTCACCTGTATGAGTGTGGGTTCCTGGACCTCGCCTGGAACTGGGGAATCAGTGCAGTGGGACGCCTTTGTCTTTGCAGCCGCCCTCCCTCTCCACTGGCTCACGTACGCGCAGGGCTCCAAACCTCTCTCTACACGTATCTTCAACTCTGTCCTCCGCCGCTCCTCTGAGTCACAGTGTCCCATCTTTACTTTTATTTGCGGAATTTTCACTCAGCCAGCTTTCCGGTGATTCTGGATGATGTTTGTTCTGTCCTTAAGTTGTAGCTTTGAAATTGCTGTGTGGGGCAGCAAGATAGGTGTTTACCTATACCGCCATCTTGGTTCCTCCAGTCCGCAGGAGACTTTTTAAAGTGACATTTAAAGTGCTTGTCACCTGCAGGGAGCTCCCCCCACCCCCCTTCCCTGGGAGATGGGCCCAAACGCCTCTGCTTTCCTTTACGATTTAGGGAAGGAACATCTTTTCTCATGACTACGTGTTTTGGTGTGGTGACTTAAACTACCGCATTGACCTCACATATGAAGAAGTCTTCTATTTCGTGAAGCGGCAGGACTGGAAGAAACTTCTGGAATTTGATCAGCTGCGCCTGCAGAAATCCAGTGGGAAAGTAAGTGGTGCTTTTAAAGTGGTTTGGGTGGCTGCTCCAATGGGGAATGACACCCAGGTCTGCGTATTCGAGTCGGACAGGGTGAGCTGCAGGTGTGCGTACAGGTGTGCGTGATCACGTCAGGCAGGGTGAGCTCCAGGTGTGTGTGCTCGTGTCGGGCAGGGTGAGCTCCAGGTGTGCGTGCTCGAGTCGGGCAGGGTGAGCTCCAGGTGTGCGTGCTCGAGTCGGGCAGGGTGAGCTCCAGGTGTGCGTGCTCGCGTCGGGCAGGGTGAGCTCCAGGTGTGCGTGATCACGTCGGGCAGGGTGAGCTGCAGGTGTGCGTGATCGCGTCGGGCAGGGTGAGCTCCAGGTGTGCGTGATCGTGTCGGGCAGGGTGAGCTCCAGGTGTGCGTGATCACGACAGGCAGGGTGAGCTCCAGGTGTGCGTGCTCGTGTCGGGCAGGGTGAGCTCCAGGTGTGCGTGATCACGTCGGGCAGGGTGAGCTGCAGGTGTGCGTGATCGCGTCGGGCAGGGTGAGCTCCAGGTGTGCGTGCTCGAGTCGGGCAGGGTGAGCTCCAGGTGTGCGTGATCACGTCAGGCAGGGTGAGCTCCAGGTGTGCGTGATCGCGTCGGGCAGGGTGAGCTCCAGGTGTGCGTGCAGGTGTGCGTGATCGCGTCGGGCAGGGTGAGCTCCAGGTGTGCGTGATCGCGTCAGGCAGGGTGAGCTCCAGGTGTGCGTGCAGGTGTGCGTGATCGCGTCGGGCAGGGTGAGCTCCAGGTGTGCGTGATCGCGTCGGGCAGGGTGAGCTCCAGGTGTGCGTGCTCACGTAGGGCAGGGTGAGCTCCAGGTGTGCGTGATCGCGTCGGGCAGGGTGAGCTCCAGGTGTGCGTGCAGGTGTGCGTGATCGCGTCGGGCAGGGTGTGCTCCAGGTGTGCGTGCTCGCGTCGGGCAGGGTGAGCTCCAGGTGTGCGTGCTCACGTAGGGCAGGGTGAGCTCCAGGTGTGCGTGATCGCGTCGGGCAGGGTGAGCTCCAGGTGTGCGTGCTCACGTCGGGCAGAGTGAGCTCCAGGTGTGCGTGATCGCGTCGGGCAGAGTGAGCTCCAGGTGTGCGTGATCACGTAGGGCAGGGTGAGCTCCAGGTGTGCGTGCTCGAGTCGGGCAGGGTGAGCTCCAGGTGTGCGTGATCGCGTCGGGCAGGGTGAGCTCCAGGTGTGCGTGATCGCGTCGGGCAGGGTGAGCTCCAGGTGTGCGTGCTCGCGTCGGGCAGAGTGAGCTCCAGGTGTGCGTGATCGCGTCGGGCAGAGTGAGCTCCAGGTGTGCGTGATCGCGTCGGGCAGGGTGAGCTCCAGGTGTGCGTGATCGCGTCGGGCAGGGTGAGCTCCAGGTGTGCGTGATCGCGTCGGGCAGGGTGAGCTCCAGGTGTGCGTGATCGCGTCGGGCAGGGTGAGCTCCAGGTGTGCGTGCTCACGTCGGGCAGAGTGAGCTCCAGGTGTGCGTGATCGCGTCGGGCAGAGTGAGCTCCAGGTGTGCGTGATCACGTCGGGCAGGGTGAGCTCCAGGTGTGCGTGCTCGAGTCGGGCAGGGTGAGCTCCAGGTGTGCGTGATCGCGTCGGGCAGGGTGAGCTCCAGGTGTGCGTGATCGCGTCGGGCAGGGTGAGCTCCAGGTGTGCGTGCTCGCGTCGGGCAGAGTGAGCTCCAGGTGTGCGTGATCGCGTCGGGCAGAGTGAGCTCCAGGTGTGCGTGATCGCGTCGGGCAGGGTGAGCTCCAGGTGTGCGTGATCACGTAGGGCAGGGTGAGCTCCAGGTGTGCGTGCTCGAGTCGGGCAGGGTGAGCTCAGGTGTGCGTGCTCACGTCGGGCAGGGTGAGCTCCAGGTGTGCGTGCTCACATCGGGCAGGGTGAGCTCCAGGTGTGCGTGCTCGAGTCGGGCAGGGTGAGCTCAGGTGTGCGTGCTCACGTAGGGCAGGGTGAGCTCCAGGTGTGCGTGCTCGCGTCGGGCAGGGTGAGCTCCAGGTGTGCGTGATCGCGTCGGGCAGGGTGAGCTCCAGGTGTGCGTGCTCGCGTCGGGCAGGGTGAGCTGCAGGTGTGCGTGCTCACATCGGGCAGGGTGAGCTCCAGGTGTGCGTGCTCGCGTCGGGCAGGGTGAGCTGCAGGTGTGCGTGCTCGCGTCAGGCAGGGTGAGCTCCAGGTGTGCGTGCTCGCGTCGGGCAGGGTGAGCTCCAGGTGTGCGTGATCGCGTCAGGCAGGGTGAGCTCCAGGTGTGCGTGCTCGCGTCGGGCAGGGTGAGCTGCAGGTGTGCGTGCTCGCGTCAGGCAGGGTGAGCTCCAGGTGTGCGTGCTCGCGTCGGGCAGAGTGAGCTCCAGGTGTGCGTGATCGCGTCGGGCAGAGTGAGCTCCAGGTGTGCGTGATCACGTAGGGCAGGGTGAGCTCCAGGTGTGCGTGCTCGAGTCGGGCAGGGTGAGCTCCAGGTGTGCGTGATCGCGTCGGGCAGGGTGAGCTCCAGGTGTGCGTGATCGCGTCGGGCAGGGTGAGCTCCAGGTGTGCGTGCTCGCGTCGGGCAGAGTGAGCTCCAGGTGTGCGTGATCGCGTCGGGCAGAGTGAGCTCCAGGTGTGCGTGATCGCGTCGGGCAGGGTGAGCTCCAGGTGTGCGTGATCACGTAGGGCAGGGTGAGCTCCAGGTGTGCGTGCTCGAGTCGGGCAGGGTGAGCTCAGGTGTGCGTGCTCACGTCGGGCAGGGTGAGCTCCAGGTGTGCGTGCTCACGTCGGGCAGGGTGAGCTCCAGGTGTGCGTGCTCGCGTCGGGCAGGGTGAGCTCAGGTGTGCGTGCTCACGTAGGGCAGGGTGAGCTCCAGGTGTGCGTGCTCGCGTCGGGCAGGGTGAGCTCCAGGTGTGCGTGATCGCGTCGGGCAGGGTGAGCTCCAGGTGTGCGTGCTCGCGTCGGGCAGGGTGATCTGCAGGTGTGCGTGCTCGTGTCGGGCAGGGTGAGCTCCAGGTGTGCGTGCTCGCGTCGGGCAGGGTGAGCTGCAGGTGTGCGTGCTCGCGTCGGGCAGGGTGAGCTCCAGGTGTGCGTGCTCGCGTCGGGCAGGGTGAGCTCCAGGTGTGCGTGATCGCGTCGGGCAGGGTGAGCTCCAGGTGTGCGTGCTCGCGTCGGGCAGGGTGAGCTGCAGGTGTGCGTGCTCGCGTCAGGCAGGGTGAGCTCCAGGTGTGCGTGCTCGCGTCGGGCAGGGTGAGCTCCAGGTGTGCGTGATCGCGTCGGGCAGGGTGAGCTCCAGGTGTGCGTGCTCGCGTCGGGCAGGGTGAGCTGCAGGTGTGCGTGATCACGTCGGGCAGGGTGAGCTCCAGGTGTGCGTGCTCACGTCGGGCAGGGTGAGCTCCAGGTGTGCGTGCTCGTGTCGGGCAGGGTGAGCTCCAGGTGTGCGTGCTCACATCGGGCAGGGTGAGCTCCAGGTGTGCGTGCTCGCGTCGGGCAGGGTGAGCTCCAGGTGTGCGTGCTCACGTCGGGCAGGGTGAGCTCCAGGTGTGCGTGCTCGCGTCGGGCAGGGTGAGCTCCAGGTGTGCGTGCTCGTGTCGGGCAGGGTGAGCTCCAGGTGTGCGGGTGAGCTCCAGGTGTGCGTGCTCGCGTCGGGCAGGGTGAGCTCCAGGTGTGCGTGCTCGTGTCGGGCAGAGTGAGCTCCAGGTGTGCGTGCTCGTGTCGGGCAGAGTGAGCTCCAGGTGTGCGTGCTCGTGTCGGGCAGGGTGAGCTCCAGGTGTGCGTGCTCGCGTCGGGCAGGGTGAGCTCCAGGTGTGCGTGCTCGCGTCAGGCAGGGTGAGCTCCAGGTGTGCGTGCTCGCGTCGGGCAGGGTGAGCTGCAGGTGTGTGTGCGTGATCGCGTCGGGCAGGGTGAGCTCCAGGTGTGCGTGATCGCGTCGGGCAGGGTGAGCTCCAGGTGTGCGTGCTCGCGTCGGGCAGGGTGAGCTCCAGGTGTGCGTGCAGGTGTGCGTGCTCGCGTCGGGCAGGGTGAGCTCCAGGTGTGCGTGCTCGAGTCGGGCAGGGTGAGCTGCAGGTGTGTGTGCGTGATCGCGTCGGGCAGGGTGAGCTCCAGGTGTGCGTGATCGCGTCGGGCAGGGTGAGCTCCAGGTGTGCGTGATCGCGTCGGGCAGGGTGAGCTGCAGGTGTGCGTGCAGGTGTGCGTGCTCACGTAGGGCAGGGTGAGCTCCAGGTGTGCGTGCTCGCGTCGGGCAGGGTGAGCTGCAGGTGTGCGTGCAGGTGTGCGTGCTCACGTAGGGCAGGGTGAGCTCCAGGTGTGCGTGATCGCGTCGGGCAGGGTGAGCTCCAGGTGTGCGTGCTCACGTAGGGCAGGGTGAACTCCAGGTGTGCGTGATCGCGTCGGGCAGGGTGAGCTCCAGGTGTGCGTGCTCACGTAGGGCAGGGTGAGCTCCAGGTGTGCGTGCTCGTGTCGGGCAGGGTGAGCTGCAGGTGTGCGTGCAGGTGTGCGTGCTCACGTAGGGCAGGGTGAGCTGCAGGTGTGCGTGCAGGTGTGCGTGCTCACGTAGGGCAGGGTGAGCTCCAGGTGTGCGTGCTCGCGTCGGGCAGGGTGAGCTCCAGGTGTGCGTGCTCGCGTCGGGCAGGGTGAGCTCCAGGTGTGCGTGCTCACGTCGGGCAGGGTGAGCTGCAGGTGTGCGTGCAGGTGTGCGTGCTCACATTGGGCAGGGTGAGCTCCAGGTGTGCGTGCTCACATTGGACAGGGTGAGCTCCAGGTGTGCGTGCTCACGTAGGGCAGGGTGAGCTCCAGGTGTGCGTGCTCGAGTCGGGCCGGGTGAGCTCCAGGAGCAGGTCAAAAGGATCGTGACGTCGCTGGAAACGGGTGTCACCGTCTGTTCACACACACGTGTCCTGTCCCCCGTCATGGGCCGTGTCCGGGGCTGTGTCCTCCGCGGGCTGCAGGCGGCAGGAGGCTGTCTGCATTGTCGGAGCCTGGGCTCTGTGGGGGGAGGTGGGTGGCTGTCCCTGACTCTGTCAAACCATAAAACAGCTGTGCTCAGTGAAAGTCGCAGCGTCTGAGCTCGGAACAGGCCCGTCTCGGCGTCTGAGCAGCCCCCTCAGGCTCGCTCACCTGCAAACCTGGCAGCAGCCGCTGAATTCAGATATTCCAGACCCGCAAGGGACACTTCATCCTCTGCTCGGACCACTGGGTGTGGTGCCACCTCTAGTTCTCATTGGTGAAGACACTAGCCAGTCAGACCACTATCGATGTGTGGTTCGCATGCCGATTCGTGTGGTTCATTCTCAAGGCCATCCTACAGATCAGTTGTTATACCCATTTTACAGACAAGAAAACTGAGGCTGAGGTCAAATAATTCACACAGGGTCACAGGGATCAGTAACGGAGCTATGACACTGTCCCCGACTGGAACTACACAGCTCATGCTTTCCCCTCACACGACCCGTGTGCAGATTTTAGTGGCTCCATGGGCCATGACCCCCTCCATGCTGCAAGCTCGCTCCGGCCAGCCCCCAGAGGCCCCCAAACTTGTTTCCTCCTCCAGCCGACTCCGTTTGCGTCTTCTGGCGCCTGTTGGCCCTGCAGCAGCTGGGCTGGGGTGAGGGGAGCACAGCCCACGGCCATGAACCTTCTGAGAAAGCAGCTGGTTAAGATGCGTGAGAACCGGGAAGTCAGATTCGGATGTTCCTCCAGGTCTCCCTGCCCGTCCCCCTCAACCCTGCCAGGCATGGGGCGCTGAGGGGGGCCAGGTGGGAATGTCTCCACCCCTTTCCTTCCTCCGGCCAGTGGTGTCCGCACCCTCCCGCTGAGCAGGCCTGTTCCTGGGCCTCGCCCGGAACCAGGCTGGACCTAGAGCTGAAGGAAGAGGAGGGGGGCTCAGCGTCCGTTCTGGCTTCTGTTACACTGTGCGCGGAGCGAGCAGACCTCCATGACGGCCTTGCAGGGTGCGGGCTGGGCATCGCTGGCCCCGAATGTGCGTCTCACTGTCTGCAGGAACAACAAGCAGACGGTGTGATTGATAGGCCGGGTGTTGGGGGGTGGGGTTGCACCCTATGGTAGTGAGTGAGACAGGTGAACAGAAGCCTCCACTGCTTTGCTAATTAAAAGGCACACACGTCCCGTTTTTAGACGTACCGTGTTTTCCGGTGTATAAGACGACCCCCAACTTTTCCAGTTAAAATGTAGAGTTCAGGATATCCTCGCCGTGTAAGATGCACACCAAATAAAAATTAAAAAGCCATCAGCTTTGATTTCAATGTGGTGACTTTGAGAAGATTTTCCTGGGTTAAGAAGTCGTCTCCCACGCCGGAAAACACGGTGTCTGTACGCGTGCCGGGTCCCGTGGCTCAGGAGCGCAGAGACCCGAGGTGGCCCTGACCCCAAGCAAGCAGATAGGGGCAGCCAGGCAGGCAGACTAGTGGTTAGGGTGATTAGGTAGGTATATCAGCAGTTAGGAGTGATTAGGTAGGCAGACGGCCCCTCCCAGGCTGGCCCTGCCTTCAAGGAAGTGGTTAGGGGCAATCAGGCAGGCAGCAGAGCGGTTAGGAGCCATCAGATAGAAGACAGCCTTCGCAGGGCTGGTCCTGTCCCCCTCACCCCAGCAAAGAAAGAGGGAGGGTCAGGCCAGCCAAGCCATTGCACCCCAGCCTGTCACCTGCAGAGGGAGGACACTAGTAGCGGGGGGGGGGGGGGGGGGTAGGGGGAAGGGGCAGTGCTGCACCCCAGGGGAGTGATTAACCGTTTCCTCCCTCCAGATTTTCAAAGACTTCCACGAGGGCGGCATCGACTTCGGACCCACCTACAAGTATGACGTGGGCTCGGCCGCCTACGACACAAGCGACAAGTGCCGCACCCCGGCCTGGACGGACAGGGTCCTGTGGTGGCGGAGGAGGCGTCCCTTCGACAGGACCGGTGCGTGGGCGCTGCGGCTCTCGGAGCCGGAGGGGCGGGCTGGGCAGCGCCCCGGCCTGGACGGACAGGGTCCTGTGGTGGCGGAGGAGGCGTCCCCTCGACAGGACCGGTGCGTGGGCGCTGCGGCTCTCGGAGCCGGAGGGGCGGGCTGGGCCGCACCCCGGCCTGGACGGACAGGGTCCTGTGGTGGCGGAGGAGGCGTCCCCTCGACAGGACCGGTGCGTGGGCGCTGCGGCTCTCGGAGCCGGAGGGGCGGGCCGGGCAGCACCCCGGCCTGGACGGACAGGGTCCTGTGGTGGCGGAGGAGGCGGCCCTTCGACAGGACCGGTGCGTGGGCGCTGCGGCTCTCGGAGCCGGAGGGGCGGGCCGGGCAGCACCCCGGCCTGGACGGACAGGGTCCTGTGGTGGCGGAGGAGGCGTCCCCTCGACAGGACCGGTGCGTGGGCGCTGCGGCTCTCGGAGCCGGAGGGGCGGGCCGGGCAGCACCCCGGCCTGGACGGACAGGGTCCTGTGGTGGCGGAGGAGGCGTCCCCTCGACAGGACCGGTGCGTGGGCGCTGCGGCTCTCGGAGCCGGAGGGGCGGGCTGGGCCGCACCCCGGCCTGGACGGACAGGGTCCTGTGGTGGCGGAGGAGGCGTCCCCTCGACAGGACCGGTGCGTGGGCGCTGCGGCTCTCGGAGCCGGAGGGGCGGGCTGGGCCGCACCCCGGCCTGGACGGACAGGGTCCTGTGGTGGCGGAGGAGGCGTCCCTTCGACAGGACCGGTGCGTGGGCGCTGCGGCTCTCGGAGCCGGAGGGGCGGGCTGGGCCGCGCCCCGGCCTGGACGGACAGGGTCCTGTGGTGGCGGAGGAGGCGTCCCCTCGACAGGACCGGTGCGTGGGCGCTGCGGCTCTCGGAGCCGGAGGGGCGGGCTGGGCAGCGCCCCGGCCTGGACGGACAGGGTCCTGTGGTGGCGGAGGAGGCGTCCCTTCGACAGGACCGGTGCGTGGGCGCTGCGGCTCTCGGAGCCGGAGGGGCGGGCTGGGCAGCGCCCCGGCCTGGACGGACAGGGTCCTGTGGTGGCGGAGGAGGCGTCCCTTCGACAGGACCGGTGCGTGGGCGCTGCGGCTCTCGGAGCCGGAGGGGCGGGCTGGGCCGCGCCCCGGCCTGGACGGACAGGGTCCTGTGGTGGCGGAGGAGGCGTCCCTTCGACAGGACGGGTGCGTGGGCGCTGCGGCTCTCGGAGCCGGAGGGGCGGGCCGGGCAGCACCACGGGGACCGTCGCGTTGGGTCAGCCTCCCACTCGGCTCTGTGGGGAATGTTTCCTTGACAACCCGAAGCTGCGCACAGGCCAGCCCAGCGTTAGCCCCTGCGCTTCGGAAGGTGTTCTTTGGGGGGCTGCCCCGTCCTCTCTCTAGAGACCCGTCTGCAAGCACCTGCTTCTGACTCCCCGTCCTGGCACCACGGTTCCCCCCACACCCTGCCCCCCTTCGTTCCAGTAAGGAGCGGGAGAGAAGCCGCGCCTCCCCGCGGCTGCCCGTCCCCCAGACCACTCCTCTCAACCACACCCTCACCTGCTAAAGCCCCGGTTCCGAACCCAACGGGAAAGATGAGAGTTTGCTGTCATTCAGCTTCAGTATGTCTGGGCCGATGAGCCCAGCTATGAAGTGCAGTTGATCTGAAATTAGGAGGAAGGTGAGGGGTTGGGGGGGAGTGATTAACCGGGGATCTTATGTGCATACTAGAGGCCCGGTGCACAAAAATTCGTGCACTTGCGGGGGGGGGGGCGGTCCCTCAGCCCAGCCTGCACCCTCTCACAATCCAGGACCCCTCGGGGAGGGTCCCTAGGCCTGGCCTGAGATCAGGGCCTGTGGGAGCTTTCCTTCCCCGGGCTGCAGGCAGTGCCCCCCCCCCCCCCCGCCACTGCCACTGCTTGTCATCTGTGCAGCACTGCCCCTTCCCTCCCCCCCCCCCCGCTACTAGTGTCCTCCCTCTGCAGGTGACAGGCTGGGGTGCAATGGCTTGGCTGGCCTGACCCTCCCTCTTTCTTTGCTGGGTTGAGGGGGACAGGACCAGCCCTGCGAAGGCTGTCTTCTATCTGATGGCTCCTAACCACTCTGCTGCCTGCCTGATTGCCCCTAACCACTTCCTTGAAGGCAGGGCCAGCCTGGGAGGGGCCGTCTGCCTACCTAATCACTCTTAACTGCTGATATACCTATTTAATCACCCTAACCACTGGTCTGCCTGCCTGGCTGCCCCTATCTGCTTGCTTGGGGTCAGGGCCAGCCCAGTAATGGGCTGTCTGCCTACCTGATCACCCCTAACCCCTCTGCCTGCCTGATTGGGGGCAGGGCCAACACTGACTTCCGATTGGTCAGCCTCCGGTCGTTACTGGTCGTTACTAGTCATTACAGCCCAGGGTTTTTATGTATTAGGATATGCGTAGCCCACAGACACAGACAATAGTGTAGTGAAGACCTGGGAGGAGCAGGGGTGGGGTGGAAGGGGTCAATGGGAAAGAAAGGGGGGACATCTATAATACTTTCAACAATAAAGATAATTAAAAGAAAAAGCTAATGGAGCAAAATGGAACCTGGGAAAAGGATGTATGGGTGTTCCTTGAACTTCTATATAATTTTGAAATTATTTTCAAATAAGTTAAATGTCTAAAAAATGATAAGATGACATAAAATTAGGCCACCTGTAAACTGGCACATAAACCACTGAACTTCTCTGGTGAGGCGTGTGCTGAGATTTCAGAGCCAGGAAGTCACACCTGCAGATTGGAAGACACGTTTAGTTCAGGTCTGTTTGGGGCACCCGGTGGCCCGGGCACCGAGCGGCCTTGTGTCTCTGTCCTCTCCTGCCGTGCAGGGGGCTGCAGACCTGTGTCCCGCGCCCTGGGACGGAAGCTCCACAGCGTGATTTCCATGCCCCCCCCACTGTGCCCCCTGGGGAGGCGGGGGGGGCTGGACAACTCACACGGGAGAAGTTCTTGGCCCCAGGTCCAAGGTTAGACCAGTGGTCGGCAAACTCATTAGCCCACAGAGCCAAACATCAACAGGACAACGATTGAAATTTCTTTGGAGAGCCAAATTTTTTAAACGTCTTCTAACGCCACCTCTTCAAAACAGACTCACCCAGGCCGTGGTATTTTGCGGAAGAGCCACCCTCAAGGGGCCAAAGAGCCGCATGTGGCCTGCGAGCCGCAGTTTGCCGACCACTGGGTTAGAGCGGGCGAGTCTGAGACACGTGTGGCCCGTCCCTGTGGTACCAGTCCCGTCTCGGGCATCCGTGTATGTTGATACCACGTTGTGTTGTCTGTGGGTCTCTGGGTCCGCATCCCGCGAGCAGCCGGAGAACTCAACCTTCTAGACAACGACCTTGACGCTGACACCAAGGTCAGACACTCCTGGTCTCCGGGATCCCTCAAGTATTACGGCCGAGCGGAGCTGCAGGCATCGGATCACAGGTACGGTCCCCGCTGCCGCGGGCACAGCTGCTCTGTGGAGACCCCAGGAGGACGGAGACCCCAGGACAGCCCAGTGAGGGCGGGGCCGCTGGGGGCCGCCTCGGGCTTCGGGCAGTGTCCGTTCGCAGGCGCTCTGGGGTCGGGGTGAGGGGGGGCTGCAGTGTGGCTGTCCCGCCTGGCTCACCGCTCCCCGTTTTCCCTCCCCCTGTGTCTCGCAGGCCCGTGCTGGCCATCGTGGAGGTGGAAGTCCAGGAGGTCGACGCGGGGGCCCGGGAGAGGGTGTTCCAGGAAGTGTCCTCTTTCCAGGGCCCCCTGGACGCCACCGTCGTGGTCAACCTCCAGTCGCCCAGCAACGAGGACAAGAACGAGTTTCCCGAGGACGTGCGCGCCGAGCTGATGCAGACCCTGGAGAACTACGGGACGATTGTCCTCGTCAGGTGACGCCCCCCGTCGGACGTCCGCGGGGGTGACCCCCAGGCCCGGGGAGCTGCCGGGGCGCTCGGCGTTGACCGGACCGTTTCCTTTATCCCAGGATCAACCAGGGGCAGATGCTGGTGACGTTTGCGGACAGTCACTCGGCTCTCAGCGTCCTCGGTGTGGACGGCATGAAGGTGAATGCGCTCGGTCGGTCCCGTGCATTCTCAGGGTCACGGGTAGGGTCACGTGTAGGTCTCTTTTCCACGTCCAGTGTGGCGAGAGAGTGGGCCCAGTTTCTGTAGAGGAGCTGGGGATTGAGAAATAAAAGGCGATGCAGAGATAGAAGTAATAGCTGGGGCCGGGTGGAATCTCTGTTCTCTCTGATGGAGAGACAGGATAGGAAGTTACACCCAAAGTTCGGATCAAAGAAGCTTGGGTGGGCCTAGGCCCTACTCGTTCCCTCATTCCCGGGGCTAGACTGGATTTACATTTCAAGGCCCTCTCCCCAGCACCTGGAGCAAAGTTAAGAGTCAGTACTGATACTGCATCCAGCCTTCTTGGTAGATGTGGCGCCTCGGATTCAGCTGACACTGATTTAAAGAATGCTCCGGTGTCTTCCCTGGGGGCCCTCCGCAGTCACGCGCCCCCTCTCCTCACCGCGTTGCTAGGCGTGGGCTCTGCGTGAGGGCAGAGGCCAGGACCCTGCCCCGGGCACCTCCTCCTGGTACCTTTGCTGAGGTGTCTGATGTCCAGCCCAGGTTACTCGCAGACTTTGGGAGAAAGAGCAGGTTTTGGAGTCTCGTGCCCGCCGGGTTCCTGGGTCTGTGTTTGCTCGCGCCTCCACGTGGGAGTGTTGCTGTCTTTCTAATGAGAGCGGGGGTGGGGAACGTCTGGCCCTGGGGCCGTACAGAAAGACGTCACGTGGCCGGCCCTGCCCAGGCGTCAGGGGAGAGTTAATTGGATGTGTGGCCCGTGGCAGGAGAAGGGCTCCCTCTTCTGAGTCCGTGTTTTGGAACAGGCCGCCCAGGTGTCGTCCATTTTGACGATTTTAAATTCACGCGGAATGAAAAGCTGAAGACGATGGTTCGCCTTCTGCTTAGACCCCTGGTCGGCAAACGGCGGCTCGCGAGCCACATGCGGCTCTTTGGCCCCTTGAGCGTGGCTCTTCCACCAAACACCACGGCCCGGGCGAATCTGTTTTGAAGAAGTGGAGTTAGAAGTTTGAGTTTATTTATTTATTTTTTAAATATATTTTATTGATTTTTTACAGAGCAGAAGGGAGAGGGATAGAAAGTCAGAAACATGGATGAGAGAGAGACATCGATCAGCTGCCTCTTGCACGCCCCCTACTGGGGATGTGCCCGCAGCCAAGGTACATGCCCTTGACCGGAATTGAACCCGGGACCCTTCAGTCCGCAGTCCGACGCTCTACCCACTGAGCCAAACCGGTCTCGGCTAGAAGTTTGAGTTTAAAAATGTGGCTCTCCAAAGACATTTCAGTTGTTGCACTGTTGGTATTTGGCTCTGTGGACGAATGAGTTTGCCGACCGCTGCCCTAGGAGCCAGTGTGAGCGGAGGCCGGGACCCGCTGTGTCCGGCCGGCCGGCACGCAGCTGGCGCGGCTCCTGGCACAGGCGTGTGAGCGGGGAGCGTGAGGCGCTGCGCTCACTCGGGGGGCTCTGTCCCCCCACAGGTGAAAGGCAGGGCCGTGCAGATCCGGCCGAAGACCAAGGACTGGCTGAGAGGGCTGCAGGCCGAGCTCCTGCGGAAGCGGGACAGCCTGGCGCCCGTGTCACCCACCGCCAACTCCTGCCTGCTGGAGGAGGGCTTCGACCTCACCAGCTCGGACTACGAGTCGGAGGGTGAGTGGCCCTGGCCCGCCTTCGGGGGTGGCGAGGCGGGCAGGAGGCCGGGCTCCCAGCCACGGGCACAGGCTGTCGGGAGCCCTCCGAGACGCGGCCTCGGGACGGGCACAGGGGCTCGGGGCAGGGTGTCCCGGCGATGAGGTGGGCAGCATCCGTGTGCAGGATGATGCGTGGAATGGCAACTAGGCCCTCTGCCCTCTGCCCTCTGCCCTCCTTGGGCCTCTTTTTGTCTGACATTCCCCTGGAAAGCGGTGGTTGTGAGGGTGTCAGGGCGTTAGCCTGGTCCCGTCCTGGGGCTCCCGTGGGCTCCCGTGGGCTCCCGTGGGCTCCCGTGGGCTCCCGTGGGCTCCCGTGGCCTGCCAGCAGGTGGGCCGAGGGGTCTGGCACCAGCTGTCGGCCTAGGAGCCGAGACAGGCCGCGTGGGAGTGGCGGCCTTCCCCCTAATCGTCTGCGGCGCCCTTGCTCCCAGGGGACATCCTGGAAGAGGACGAAGACTACCTG